>PVIA01000267.1:0-524410 GCA_004024845.1 Tonatia bakeri
CACTGTAAGTATCAAGGACTGTGTTTAGGATTTGCAAGTTGAAAAAGTAGTTTAAATAAAACAAACCCAAAATAAAATTAAACAACACACAAAATTCTATTAACATGGGAGTTGAATTTAAGACATCACCCATTAATCTAAATCATTTACTCAGCGTAAATCCTGTTTCACCCAAATCACTTTTATTGTAACTTTAGATGTTTCTTAGTCTTTTGTTTAAGCATATGATTGAAATATGTGATCTCTTTTCTGCCCTTCATTTACTTTTTGTGTACAGCAATAGACATAATGACAGTGAACATTTTATAGGTGATTCAGTATAAGAAACAACTCCGAATCCTGCTATGTAAAAACATGAAGATGATGAAGATAAATAAAACCTAATTAAAATTTACCATCTTTGGAATCTTAGAAAACTCATCTAATGTTATTTTTTATTTATTTTGATTTTATAGAAAAAGATACAGGTTTTGATGTTACACTTGTTAACAATGTGTTGTGTTGGCAATTAGTAAAGTTTCATTCTCAGAGTTAAAGTTGCAATTATTTATCTAAGACAGCACCAAGCATACAATGCACAGTATATAGTGATTTTTTTTCTATGTGTGATTAGAGTTTCCTGAAAGGAAAAGCGGGGCTGCAATGATGAGTGAACAAAAGGAAATCTATGACAACATAGATTTCTCATAATTTGCAGAGGCAAATATTCAGAGAGTCTACCTAAAGGATGGAAAGTGAGTCTCAGCTGATATATTGAAGCAGAGTAATGAGTCTGTTGTCCATGGTCTTGCAGATGTTTGGGCTCAGAAAGAAAATTTGCTAAAACTGATTGGTAACATTTGGTTTGTGTGTAGAATTGGCTCCATGGCTCCACCCACACAGAGTATTTTTCATTCTCCAGCAATCATTTTCTATGAACAGTTTTCTTTCTTAACATATGTTTCTCTAAAATTAAGTTGAAAGTATCATGACCAGTTCATCTTTAAATGAAGGTTTAGGCTGAAATTTATTTGAATATAAATAATTACAGAGAAAGTTTGAATTTTTGCTAAAGATGGTAAAATTATTTTTAAGATGGGTTACTGAATTATGCTCAATATACTGAGCTTTCACAATTAAGTCTATTAAAAAAAAGTTCCTCTCCCATTCTTAAGAAAGAATAGGTTTAAAAAGAAATGAAATTAACTTCATTCACCCTTTGAATTAAACTGAATGAGTTCTTTAATAACCTAATTGTTATTTTTAAATAACAAAAATTAACCTGAATTATCATATTATGTAACTTGATTTCATTTTTATTGAAACCTTGAAGCAAGGTATTCTTTTGCACATTTCCACCTGCTAATTATCATACAGGCAAATACATTTCTGTTCTATAGACATAAAGACAACTTCGGGTGAGAGATCATGCTCAAGGATTTCTAACGAACCTTTAGAGTTGCCAGATGAGGATGTGAAAGATTTAATTCATATTTTACTGTTATATGGAGGGAGATCCTCACATAACAGTGATCAGACAGACCTGTCCCTGTCATGTGTGATTCCCGTCCTGGCCGGACCTGTATGGAGTGAGCTAATGTGTTACGCATGCTGGCAACAAGGCTACCACATCAACTGTATGTGTGTTTATTTGATTTTACCAAAAACGCTGTGAAGATACATATTATGTTCCTACTTTACACTCTCACTAGTTCGGTAAGACTAAAAAATAAGTGAAAGATTAGGTTATTAGTAAAGTTTTAAAGTCAATTTAACTCGACTCCCCAAACCATGAAGTGAATGTCAGTAAGAATAAGAGTCCACGGGGCATTGTGTGCTTTTGTTGTTACTTGTTCCAAATGTTTTCCTTCACTCTCACTATTGTCAGCATGAACCTAGAGAAGTTGCCCAGTCATTCCCCTTCTCTGGCTGATTAAATTAATGCTAAAGGCAATGTTTGTTGGACATCCAGGCAGATAATTATTCAGATGGGTCTTAGGACATCTACTCTTTATCATTTAAACCCTCATAAAACTTATTTTGAGTTTAATCTTTTATGAGAAAACTATACTGTATGGGTGTGTGTATTTAGACATTTACCCAACGTTCTTTCTGCTTTCAGAGGTTTCAATGTGGCTTCATAGTCTCCAAAAATAGCTATGAACTTATTTCCAAAACAAAAAGCGAGGCACAGAGAGACAGATAGAAGATACTGCCTTGAAGTTAAAAGAAAAAGCATGATGAAGTCTAAGGTGGACATTTTCTTTTTTTTGAGGAAGTCATTATAGCTCCTAAAAAGACAACTAGTGAGGTTGAGTATTTTGAATAAAAATGGACTTATGACTCATTTTGTGCTATAACATGAGATAAACCTTTTAATTTCTTCCTTTTAGGTGCTATATTCTAATAACTAATACTATTAAACAAAGTTTACTTTCTCCGATAAAAGCATCAGAAATATTTTTCCTATGCAAATAAAACTTTTCATGAGCCATTTCTTACCTATGGTTGAGGAACTAAATTTGCATCCTATAAAATATGTATTTTCTATAATATTAACTAACCATGTCAGGATTACATTTTTTTACCTTTAACATTAATTTTCATATTTTAAAAGATATTATTTATTTACTTTTTTAGAGAGAGAGTGGTGGATGGAGAAAAAGAGGGAAAGAAACATCAATGTGTGGGAGATACATGGTTGCCTCTCACACCCCACCAACCAGGGCCCTGGCCCCCAACCCAGGCATGTGCCCTGACTGGAAACTGAACTAGTGACCTTTCATTTCACAGGCTGGTGCTAAGTCCACTGAGCCACATTTGTCAGGGCTAATTTTCATACTATTTTAAAATTATGTATTTGTAATAACTTTAAAACGATTAAACATTTTGATCCATAATTCTTACACTTTCACTTTAAAACATTTCAACATTTTTATCCAATTGTAACTGATTTTGTACATATTTAATGTGATTATAATGATAGCAATATTTGGTTTAATTTTCAATTAATTTTCTTATTTGCTACATGTTACATAATACATTCACAATTATTGAGCATTTCAGCATCTGTCTCCCAGTCACCCTTTATATGCATTTTCTGCCATTAACTAAATGACTTCTGCAACTACTGGATGTGCCATCTAATAAAACAGACTTAATATGTCCTCATCTATTCAACAACAGCAACATTCACTTTCACCATACCCTAGATGATGAAAGTGGTACAAGTATTGTTCAGGGTAGGGAGGATGAGAGGTGAGCAATTTGTTATTTTCAATAGTCTTTATGTTCAACTACTTCCCAGCTACAGCTCCAGCTGACTTATATGAACAAGCCCTTCTGTGATTATTCAAACCCAGCCCAAATCAGCAGAACCCCTCAGCCAACCTATTATGAGGGGAAAAAAGTGATTATTGAATTTAGCATAACATTAGCTTTTGACCATCAGAGCTTTATTCATAATTTTATCATGGAAAAACTTCACAGGCACTTCAGAGTACCTTAAATTCAGTTTTTCTAAACTTGAAGTTATTATTTATTTTCTTAATCCTCTACCTTGTAAATTTGAAAATTTCCATTGAATTATTCATTTTGGTGAATTATATAAAAACCTATGTAATTTCCCATGTCCAAAACATGGTTCTCTTCTTTTCTTCCCTTTAATTAACCTCCAACTTACAATTTTTCACCAATTCCTGTCAATTCTACATTTTATTTATTTTCAAAATCCATTGTTTTCTATCCCCACTCTGGAAATTCTATAGTTAGTTTAGTTCCTAAAAATATTTTCCGAAACTTCTTTTTAAAGATTGGTTTAGAATTATCTTTCCTTTGGTAGTATTTTTGTCTTTAATAAAATATAGCTCCCTTTGATACCACAATATTCTTTCTAAAATGCAAATTTGATCAGGTTATTTCCCTGCTCAAATCCCTTCATTTTCTTGCTGGAGGAGAGTTGACACTGATTGGTATGAGATAAAAAGCCCTTGGAGTATGGCCTACATCGTCCTGTGCCCAGGAAGATCTATTCTAGAAGCCATATCTGTATGCTTTTGTATAGAAGTTATCTTCCTCTTGGCAGGACTTTGTAGCCACTACCTACAAAGCCAGCTGTTTCTGATTCTTCTAGATTCTTCAAGCCTCACTCTTAAAATGAGGTAGGTTGATGCAGACACCGACCCTCAGTGTCAGTGGCGTTATGGATGAGATACAAGATGAATTCACATGGATTACTGAGTCCTGTGGAGGAAAAGGGACAGCATGGCCATGCTCTCAAGGGGAGAGCTCCTCACAGCAGCCTGACTACTCTCTCAAGAGGGGAGCGTGCTGACCCTTGCCTTGACAGGTTTTTATTGGTTTTCAATTTGCACAGGAATACAGGTAAAGTTCATTAATCATTGTCAGGCAGTAAGGATCAAACAACGGATAGCACACAAAAAACTATGAGGGCTTATTCTGAGTCAGGGTCAGTTAGCTAAAGAGCCATAAAACTTTGGGAAACAAACCTATTTCCTGCTCAGACCCTTATCATTTAATTGAGAGCATTCTTAGTGAAGCAGGTTTCACAGGTGTTTATTCTTTCTCAGGCCTGATCGCCCAGGGAACCCGCCCTTTCCAGCACAGGGCTGCACTGCTCTCTGTTATTGTTTCAGGCTTAAGTCAGGCAAGGAAAGTAAGGCAGCCAAGAGATTAGGAAACTTCTCCAGACAGAATGAGGACTCAAACTATGTCAAAGTCAAGGGGTGAGGGTCCATCACCCCCTTTTCCTATAGCCTCCCAAGTCCTTCCCTGGGGCCTCCATGTGATCATGTCTGTTTTAGGTCTTTCCCTCCTTGGGGAATCTTACCTCACATTGGCTAACCAACCAAGCACTGGGGGCCATGCAGGGTGAAGTAGAAGGAACAGAAGCAGCACCCTTGCCAGGGAGATAAGCTTTGTCTTCTTAGTGGCTTATGGTCCGAAGGTCACTCACTCAGCCTTAGCCATGGTGGGGTTACAGCTCCTGAAACCAGGCAGGGTGGTTCCCAACAGTAGGTTTCTATAATTTGTGTTGTTACAATGCTTGAAACACACCTCAAGTTTAGAATGTATTGATTGTTTCATCAAATATTTATATGTTTTACTTTATAGGTAAACTCTTGATGGTGGGGAACAACAGGAAATAATTATAAGAAATAGTACAGTTTTCCCCATAATTTGGAGAAGAAAAGATCTTTTTTCCTCTCTTGAATTATGTCTTGGGATAATTCCTGGGAGTGACACCCCAAACTAATGATAACTAAAAACCTAACCTTTCTCATCATTTAAAACTTTCTTCTTTTCCATAAATGACTAAGCAATTATACATTAAATATTTTTGAATTTTTAAAATCTTACCACTTGGTTTTAATAATTGGGGAAAAAAACCTCTTTAAAGTTTTCCTGAATTGAGATACACCCCAGAACCTTGTTTGCACTGGAGGGTACCACACTGTGTTCCTCTAAGGTCTGAGATTCACCAACTTTGCATTTCTTGAAAGCCACAGAAATAGATGAGAAAAGTCCCTACACATGTAATAATGTATATATCATAAACTTTTAAAATCATTTTTATTTTTTAATTACAGTTGACATACAATATTATATTAGTTTCAGGTATATACCTAGTGATTATTGTTATATAACTTACTAAGTGATCATTCCGATAAATCTCATAGCCATCTGGCACCACACATACTTATTAGAATATTATTGACTGTATTTCCTAGGCTGTACTTCATACTCCCATGATTAAGAAGTAAAAGCTATTAACTTTTAATCAGAACAAATGTTCCTTAATTCATGTTCCAAGACTTCGGAAAGTTCCTAGAGTCAAAATTCTTCTCAGTTCCATTAATGATATTGGAATGTATGTATTAGGTGAATATCAAAAAAATGTGTTTTACCTGCAGATACAACTGTTGTATGCATGTATGTTTATATCTATTGGGGCCTTGTCTGTGGTTTCTGTGAAATTGTATGTGACATTCAGAGCAGCCTCAGAGAAGAGATAGCAGTGTCACTGAACATGACGGATTATTAATAGATTGCCATGTTGTGGAGCACCCACACGTTCACAGAAGCTCTGCGTCAATACGAATTGCATTGATGGGTGGCCTATAACTGAGTTCACCTCTCATTGATATTTTTTTATTCTGACAAGACTTTTTAACTTTTTTTCTTTTTTTTACTCTCCACTGCTTTTTGAAAAAGGATCATAGCAACAATTTCTTGGTGCATATTCCCAGATTGTTTTGTAAAAGCTCATGTGATAATTATTTTGAATTTTATAAATATAGTATACTTGTACCTGATCAGGGTCTAAGCCATAAACTCACTAAAGGACTCTAGTTGTTAAACTGTTGCCCTGAGCTATGTTTGAAATTAGATATAATCAATAAATACTTGTAACCTTCTTTAATTTAGTTATCCATTTAAAATATATTTACTGAGTAGATATTAATACCAGGACAATGTGCTGGATGCTCTCAGGATGACAAAGACGAGAAGCCCCCAGGTATGGCTTCTAACAGTGGTTCAGATATCTGAGATTAGAAGATGAGCATGCTATACTAGCAAACATCACCTGATACAACGAAAGTGTTTCAGTGAGTAACCCAAAAGGCATACTGATAGGAAGAAATTAAAAGTTATAAATTTGTGTTCTGAAATTAGGCTACATTATTTTTTCCAAGTTATCTATGAGGGGAGAGAGCAATATTCGTTTTTTTCTCTCAACCTCAGTTTTTTTACTTTTATTGCCATAAATAATGGCTTACATTTCCCAGAAGGTCAGCCTAAAAGATGTTGCTTTCTTCCCAAGAAGCCCTTTGACTTCAACTAATTAGCAAGACAAATAAAGCATGCAAAGCAAAAATGTGTTGTATAATGGGCAAGAGACAATCAGATGGCAATGTTCAAAGTAAGAGCAATTCAACTAAGAATTTAAAATATAACAGTTGTATTAGACCTGAGACAATCAGTTGACTTCTTTCTACTTTCCACTCTTTGCTCACCTACTTGCTATAAAATAACAATGATCTTCTTTTAAATAATTTGTGTACAAATGGTGCAAAATGTAATTTTATTTTTGTATTTATTTAAATTATTTTATTGTTGTTCAATTACATTTGTCTGCATTTACCCCCCACCAATCCCCATCCCAGCCATCTGCGCCTCTCTCCCTTGCTTCCACCCTCCCTTGGTCCATGTGTCCTTTATAGTTGTTCCTGAAAACCCTGCCTCCCTCCTCCACATTTTTCCATTTTTTAAACTAACACTTAGAGAAACAATACAGCTTTGGTAGAAATCAATCATATTCTCTTTTTCTTTTCATTGTATCTAGAGAGAATGAAAGCCTACTTGTTATCAGAAGTGGGCTAAAACAAACTGCTCTGGTTTCCTGAATAGGAAGACAAAAATGTTCTTTTGCCCAGTTTCACCAATCAGAACTCTATGAATGAAATGGTATTTATTTTGAAAGAAGGCAATGGATTGACTTTTTAGTAGTCTTTTAGTCAAAGGGACCTTGTAAGAAGGAGCAAAACTATAGGATTTTAACAAAGAAATGGAAACAATAGAAAAAAACGTATAAGCTATGAGGAGATAAAAAGAACAGAAGACAAAGTTTAAAACCCTCAATGGGGAAAAGAGAAGAAAAATATTTCTTGTGTGTGGTTTCAGGGATAAAAGCAATTTTATTTATATTTTTATTTTTTAATATTTTATTTATTTATTTTTAAAGAGAGTGTAAAAGAGAAAGGGAGAGAGAGAGAGAAACATCAGTGTGTGGTTGTTTCTTGTGTGCCCCCAACTGGGGACCTGGCTCTTCCCAGGCTTGAGCCTTGACTGGGAATTGAACCAGTGACCCTTTGGTTCACAGGTTGGCACTCAATCCACTTAGCCACACCAGTCAGGGCCAATTTTGATAAAACATGTATGTACAAAAATGGCTTCTTTTTCAATTAAGCACTAGCTTTTATCTGCAGGGACTTTTTAAAAAAAATTCACAGTTATTTACCACAAAACACTGAGTCTTTTGAGTACTGAGATTGATAAGAATTTAACTGCTGCCATTCGTATTAGTTAAACACTTAATATTTAATATTTGTGTGACTATATATACTAAAATTTTTAGGAAAGAATTTTCCACTGTCACATATTATATCACATATAACATAGGTTATGAGTAATTTTTTCCCATATCCATGTTAATGCCAGCACAGCAATAACAAAATTACTTTTGTTAGATGGATTTAACACTGGTAAAAATTTACATACTACTGGTAGACTCTTAGGCAATTCAGAAAATGAAAAATAAAACCTTGATTTTGATCTTGATGCTCAGAACTCAATATAGCTGTTTATTGTCGACTTGATCTTTTATAGGTAAGTTGAAAAATACACAATGGAAAGTGGAAACAATGAAAGATGAGATACCTCCTTGTGGCGAATTGGTAGGGGTCCTGTTTTTACTCCATTCTGCCTTCTCCCCATTGTATCATCTTACCACTTACAGTAAGTCATGTAGAAGCAGAGACAGAACCCAACTGTGGTGGTTTACAGGGGAATCTTTAGAGATATTATGTAGAAATACAATCATTGTGTTAGCTTTTCAGCTCTGTACTCTCATGCATTTCAAAGTTCAATGCATTTACTCTAAGATCTTTCTTTCAAACAAATGTCACGTGACAGACAAATAAGTCCTTCCTTTTTCTTTCCTTTCTCTTATTTTGCATGCAGCAAAAATTTGTTGGAATTCTTAGTTATAGCAAGGGATACAGAAATGAATAATGGATTAATACTAATGAATATTTCTTAAGGATTTAACACTGATTATTTTTGTACTTTATATATATTTTATAGAGAAATCTTTCAACTATACTTCACACATACAAATAGGCTTCGCGTGTTTAATGTCTTCCATCCTGTTGAAACATATGGCAAGTTGACATGGGTGATGACAGGGGTCACTTGGCAGAGAGAGTGTTAGCATCATCAAATCTCAGATCTAGAAAACAGATATAGGGCACATGTAACCTGGCCCTCATTTTATAGATGAACACGTTGTATGAAGCAAAGAATTGCCGTGATAAAAATAGCATTTATTGAGGAAGATTTTTCCTCCCTACTCTGCTAGTTCTTCCAAATACTTCAAGGCCTCTTAGAATTTTCCTGCATTGGTTCTGTTAGTATCGTATTAAAGGTAACATATTAATCTCAATTGTCTATTTATCTGGGTATAGGAACTGCTGGGCAGCCACAGGCAGGGCTGGGGGGCCAGTTTAGGAACATACTGGAAGTGCCTAAGCACTTGGTGCAGCCACCAGCTACAGACCATGTTTCTGAGGCTGTGATTTCTCAGTCGCTCAGACCTTCACCCTGGCAGGGCGCAATCAGCTCTGGATTGTGTCCAGGTACTGGGAGCCATGTCTGCAGGCTCCACTATGGCAAGCAACTAACAGGCCTAGTGGAGTTGCTGCCCTCCTGGCAAAGGGCCCAAGCTTGGGCTTGAGGAGATGCCGGTCCCCTGGAAGATGTCCATAGGCTCCTGAAGTGCTGGCTGAGCACCTGGTGCCGCCTGTCCAGACTACATGCTGGGGCTATAGGCGAGGGTGAGGTCATCTAGAATATACCACAGATGCAATGAAAAAATATACTGAAGACTCGCTGGCAGAAGATGAATCATCTCAAGCACCACAGGGCACTGAGTCCCTGTGGCAGAAGTGTTGGCTCGCAACATGAAAGCTTCCTGATTAAAATCTGGAGCTGGACCCATAACATAGCAAGAGAGGGAAGAAAAAGGCAGACCTCTCCAGATTAGTAGGTGGTAGTTTTAATAAGCAAGGGAGTGTTCTTATAGACTTGTCTTGGGTGACAGCAAGATGAGTAGATTTCTGGACCTGCCATCAGAATCTTAAAAGTTTATACAGAGGCATTAACTGGAGTCAGTCATGGATTCAGTCCAGATGGTCTCGACCCCTTACTCTCTCAAGGCCATGTCCTTAAAAACGGGTTTGGCTGTGGGAATGGTGGTGAAACCTGCACGCCAAGCACAGGGGAGGGAGTGAGGAGCCTCTGGTTGCTCAGGTTCAGCTCTAGGGTCAACCAGCAGTCATGTTATCTCCATGACCTTCTCCAACATTCCACCTCTTGGTGACCAGCCCTTACAATCTTATATGCCCACCTCTTTTGCAAAGTTCCCTGAGGCATCAGCAAGGGGTTTCACCAGCATTGAGGTGGCTAGTTTGGTGACTATGTGGCTGCATTAGAGGCAGGTGCCACAGCATATATATAGGGACATACAAGAAAAAATACAGATTAAGATGATTCCCAAAATAAGTAAGTTCCCCTCCCCCCACTAAGAGGTCTATATTCTAAACCATTAATTTGTCCTGTTCCCTCAGTGGGGATTCAGATCACTTAGGGCATTTACTTGGGTCCTCACGTGATTTAATAAAGACGATGCATTTGCATACTCATCAGGTACAAACACACAATATTCTGTTTAGATAATGGCACAGGTGTCTCCTTGCAAGGTAGTAATAATGGCCAAGGCCATTTGTTTTTGCAGGTGAGCTTTTCTCATGCGAAACATTTCAGTGTTCAGCAAAGACAGGTTTTGTCACCTATCATTTAAGGTTTGCTGGGTGAATTTAATACGGTCTTCTATATGTTCCCCAATGTCCTCTGGGCCAATGGAGGAAAAAAGATTGTGGTCAAATGATTATACCAGTGAAAAATAGAATGTGACTGCCTGACCTTGAGGAGGGGAGGTTTGAAGCTTTAGGAATCTGATCTGGTTGTGTGTACCATACCTGTTGTCCAGGAAAGGCAGCATTGTCAGGCATGAGGAGATAGACTGGGTGTGGGATATGATAGACCTGGACCCCCCACCTTCTCACATATTTTAATGATGGGTGTCCCATTCCAGGTATAATGTGTTTCCATAGGTCCAGCTTGCAACAGGATAGTGGGAATCTCAGTGGGGATTGAGTAGTTCTCTTTGACCAGGGATGCAAAGTAACACTAATCCTGGTGGGACATCCTATTGCAAATTGTGATAGGTAATTCCTTCTCTAGGCTTGGTGGGGATTGGTGTTATCAGCCGCATAGCATGGCAATCTGTGGTGCATCAGGGCAATGGCTGTCTTCCTTACCTTTACTGTGCTGGTGTCTTGGCAGGGATCCTCAGGCTGGCATACAGGGCAACAGGCCTTACTGGTTGAACTTTCAGGTGTTTTAAAGCCTGAGACAGGACTTTAGTCCACCCAACAAAAGTGGTTTTGCCTGTTAATAATTTCATTTGCTTCTTTATCATTCCACTCTTTTCTATCAAACCTACTGCCTGCAGGTTATAGAGTAGATGGGACCTCCATTTAATGTGATGTTCTTTTGCCCAGTCTTGCATATTAGGACCTTGGAAATGTGACCCCTGATCATTGTTTATTTGACGAGAGTATCTGTATAGGCTTTGTTAATGAACTAATGGAGGCAGACTGTTTGTGTGGTGACCAAAGAAAGCTTGGGCATGCAAAGAAGGCATGGTTAGAACCCTCACTTGGAAGGAGGAGGCCAATATAATCAACTTGCCCCTCCCTTACCGCTTGGGAACTCAGGATAGTTTTTCCTATTTCCTGATGACTTCCCAGGCAATTTATATTGTTTGATAGTTACCATTCTTCAAGAGGGTGGTAGACTTACTGGTTCCTTATTGCAATTTACCTTTAGCACTGATTCCAGAGGCCGAATTCACCAATAGAGGTTTGCAGAGTTTGACATTGTGGAATATCAATGCACTGTATTTTCTCTAGTATTAAAGAGAGGGAGGAAAAAGAAAACCTTCTGCTTTTATGGAAGAGAACACCCAATTTCCAGTGTCAAAGGGAACTTCCTGACCATAACCATTTGCTCTTTATGGCCTTCCATGGCACTAAGAGGGGTAGAAAGCTCCTGAGAGCAAAAATGAATGAGAGTGCATTCGGCTCCAGTATCACCAGGAGCCATCAGTTTTGTTTCTTTCCAGGAAAACAGTGAACGGGTGAGCTCAACCTGAGGCCTCTGGTCATCTCCAACAGCCTTTACCTGGAGGCAATCTTACCTGCATCTTGCACCAGGAGCATGGAGGCTCCTAGACCAAATAAAACTGTATCCCTGAGATCCCTACTGGAGCAGGTAGGACTCCAGCGATCCTGAGGGAAGATGGCACAGGTTTTAAGGTCTTCCACAGGCCAACCAGTAAAACGTTCGGTCACTAGTCTGTGTTTTTAGGTAGAGTCTGGGCAGCAATGAGGTCAACCACATTGGCTTGCAGGCCCCTTTTACTGTACCCTTTACAGCCCTTCTCTTCTTTCTCAAACATTTGCTTTTTCTTGAGGTGATAATAATTTCACGTTTATTAAATATGTTGTAATATTCCATGTAACTATTGTTAACATTTCTCTCAATCTTCTCTCAGAGATCTCAAATGTCTCAGTATTGAGAAATGCAAAGACAAACATAAAAATCTATCAGTCTCTCTTCTTTCTGTCTATTTTTTAAAGTTTTTTAGGCAATGCCCCCTAGGCTGTTACCCTTTTTTGCACCTGTCTTATATAGGACTCTGTGCTTTCTGAATGCTGTTGTTTCACCTTTTTGATTGACTATTTTATTTTGCTGAAATAAGATCTCAAATAGCTACATAAGAAAGTTTTCTACTGTTGAACAGAGCATTTGTCAGGAGAGCCCTGAAAGGTAGTAAAACATCCGAAAACTCAACCGAACTAGTGTTCAGTGAACGCAGCACACGCACCATTTCACAGTTCAAACTGACACGAAGTTAGAAACGGTGCTGCCAAGTGCTAGACACATACACAGCTGATGGGAGTACCAGAGGGTAAATTTACTTTTGTAAGCAATTTGTCATTATCTAGAAAATTTAGAATGTAGTGATTATGACACAAATTGAGAGTGCATGGAAAATAAATGCTCAGCATGTCCATGAAGGAAGTAATAGGTGATCAAATTGTGGTACAGTCTTAAATCGTTATATATGTACACTATATAACAGTTAAAACCAGCAGGTGAGATTTAAATGTATCAGTATGAAAAATCTGAAGATATATTTGATTAAAAAAGCAAGTTGCAGAGGATCCATCGTGTATATCAGTCATATAAATTAAATAACATGGGAAGTAATATCATTTTTAGATATATTGTATGATAGATTATACATATATGAACATACTTTTTTTACATTATATATTGCTACTATACACCATGCATTTTATATTTGTACAATATTCATAATGAACCATATATTTTTATTTCAGAAGTCTGAAGTTGTTATTTCTCCTCCAGACAGCATGATATTTTAAATACAAAGTAACCAATTTTTCATGTTTATTTTTGTTTAAAGTTTAGTTTTAATATATTCTGGACATGAAGATTAGTTATTGTTTCAGTTTATAGTTAACTAATTAACTACATTGACAATATATTCTGTCAGTCTCTGTTCACGATTTTTATTGGTGTCTCTTCCCTCCCCTCTGTGTTCACATTTGCTGAACAATTAGCTTTAATAGTTTATTCACCCTGTAAGTTGTGAACTCTCTTAGACCTTGGATATCTGAAAATATCTTCATTTTGTTATCATTCTTGGATGATAATTTCATTTTCTATTAAACTCTAGATTGTCAGAGATTTTATCAGCATTTTGAAAATATGCTCTATTAACTTCTGAAATATATTGTTGTTTAAAGAATAGCAAGTCAGGCCAGTTAAAATTTTATTTTAATCGTTGATGTTCTGAAGTTTGTTCATGATACACTCAGGTGTTAATATTTTTCATATTCAGTATTCAATGTTTACTTAATTTAAAGATCCATGAATAATTCTTAGATGCTATGTCTTCAAGATGTATGCACAAAAATTTCTGTATTTATTTAAATGCTCACCTGAAGACATGCTCATTGATTTTACAGAGAGGGGAAGGGATGGAGAGAGAGAAGAGAAACATCAATGTGAGAGAGTAACATTGATCAGTTGGCTCTCATATGCGTCTGATGGGGGATCGAACCCACGACCTAGGCATGTGCTCTGACAGGGAATGGATACCTCAGCCTTTTGGTTTGCAGAATAACCTTCCACCAACTGACCCACACTGGCCAGGGCAATTTTCTTTATTGTTTAAACCCCCATGTGTGAAGGCATTGATCTGCATACCATTTATTTCTAATCTTCTTTAGTATTTTTTAGATTTTTTTCTCCATAATACATTCTTAGTGAATTGGCATTGCATGCAATTTTACTCTCAGTTCTCATTAAGGCAATTGCATGTAGTTTTTATTCTATTTCATTTTTTATTCTAATTATTGTACTTGTTATCTTAAAATTAATTTTTCCCTACACTTTCTTGAATCAGTTATGCCTGTTTTGATTTCATAATTTTTTACTCTTTTTATCTCTAGTTGCCTATAAGTGAATAACCATGCAACAACAATGGAAAACTAACATAAGACTTTAATCTATTGGCTCTTTAATAAAGAAATAAGTCTTATGGCAGCTTAGGGAATAAAAATGAAGACCCTTTGATGAAACACAAATGTCATTGTTGTTTTTGAGTATGTGTTCTGTGCAGGGATCGAATAAAGCACCATGAGAATTTACTGGTCTTTATTGCATTTGCCCATCTCATGTATCCTCCTTCTTTGTCCTCATCTCTGTGAAGGGAATGTCCCTTTTCAGGCTGTTGCTGGAATTTTATGATGCTGAACTAGGGTTCTAGAAGAGATGCAGTGATAAAATTGTGAACTGGAAAGAGAAAAAGAAGAAGGCACTAGCAAAGGGGGAAAAATGCCTAGAGAAGTTGAGATTATGATATGACAACAAGCTGGGGAAACCAGAGAGACCGAAAGCTCACAGGCTCCTGGGGCCAGGGCATTTCAGGAGTTTGGCTCATGAGATGTTCAAAGAGAATTGGGGAGACAATGACTGAGAATTTGTAAATGTTTCTTCAAAGTTACAAATGGAATCCTATTTAATCATTTACAACGCAGGTAAATAATGGACTTAACTCTTCATTTACTTTTGTCTGTGAACTGAGTTTTAAATGTACCTGGGATGTGAGTAGAATTTTAAATGTACCTTACAGTGGGCCACAGGAGCCCTAGTTATTATCAGGGTTATATTTGAAGCATTCCTTATCACTATGGTAGCTTAGAGTATTATGGTTTAATCATTTCTTGCTTAACATTATACTGGCTCCTTATGATGCAAGAGAAATGCTGAAATAATAGAACCATTAATGATTTTGATTTTCATCTGAGGTTATTTTGAGCATCATTCTCTATCTATCTATCTATCCATCCACATTTTTAATTAACTCCAAACTTATAAAGTCACGGAGAGTTTATCCTGAGTGACACAGAAATGCTTCTGTTCTAGTTAACTGGAAGTTAAGTATAAATTGTGGTAAGAACTTAGCTTGAACAAACTTCTCATCATAGGATCTTTCTTGATTGTGGATGTATGGTCAAGGTAGATAGATTCCACTTTCTCTATTAGAATGTGTGCTACAGCTGTGATCAAGGTGGTGAAAGGAGCTAAGGCAAAGAAATGAGAGAGGAAAGAAAGGCAGAGTAGGATGGCGATTGGGAGTATCTACCGGGGTTTGGTAGTCTGGGATGGCTTCTCAGACAAGATGGCTTTCAAACTGACCAGAATGATAAAAGGAAGCCAGCACTGAGGCAATGAGGAGAAAAATGTTTCAGGAAAAAGTGACCGTGTATTCAAAGAAAAGGAGGAGTTTGTTGTAACTGAGGAACTAAAAAGAAGTTCATGTAGTTAAAGCGTAGCAGCAATAGGCTAGAAGGCAGGTAATTAACTTGGAGGTGAGAAAGTGCATGCTGGTGCAGTGTCTCATAGGGTAAGTGTAGAATTTAAGAATGTACATTATAATTACCTTAAGTGTACCAAGAAGTCATTGGAAGATTTTTCGTAAATATAACTTTTACTATGTAGGAATTAATTAGTTAAAGTCTGTTATTGTGGTAAAAAGTACTGAATAACCTGTAATTTGAAACTTTTGGATACAAATTCTGGCTTCAGTTGAATAATTGAGTAATTTAATTGTGATAATATTAATTTTCTTCATTTTCAAAGTGAGGGATTACATTGAATTGTCCCTGATTTCTTGTGACAGGAAAGATGGGTGAAGTTGGTCAGTCATTTGCTCATCTGATGATGCACGTTTTTAAGGCCAGAGCGGTCCTGAAAGATCCACTTACTCATTCTCTTTCAAAGAGTCGTTTCTCGGGTCTGCTGGTTCTTGGGTGGTCACCCCAAAAAGTGTTTGGTATTTATGCTAACTTGTTAACAAACAGCTACCTAAAGCAACAAACTATTTACACAATTTACACTTTCTATCAATAGGGAAAAGTAAATAATTATTTGTTGCAGGTTAGTAAAGGGGATTCAAATTAAGACTATATGAAATAGGTAGATTGTTCTTAAGGTTTCTTTGAATTGAATTTGATGTAGATGCATTTTCTCTAACCATTCTTTCTCCTACATCCATTTATGGCACCAACATCTAGATACTGCATCTTGGATTTAGCATCTTAAAAATGCTAATTGAGGCTTTAAATTAGTACAGGTGCAGGGGAAAGCAAGCGCCTAGTTATTTTCCAGCCTTGCTGGAATCTCTAATAAAAGCCATAAACCTACACTGAAAAATATGCAAATATATTTTTATAAAGTTTCAGAGATTCAAAAACTCTTCGAAATCTTTACATGGGCCTTACATATGGGGTGCAAAAGGACCAAGAATAGGCACCTTCCAAGTATAATCTGTAATGGACAAAACTGTACTTCTGCCCTAAATGTAATAGTTCTAATTAAAGTAAAGTAAATAGTTCTAATTAAATTATTTTCCTTAATACCATAACTGTAAAAATATCAAAAGCATTTCTATGAGGAAATGTGTGGTAACAGAAAAAGAATTTGCATCTAATCTAAGATAATCTGACAACCCAGAAGTGTTCATACAGCTCATTCCTCTCCTACCATATTGGCTAAAAAACCCCCCAAAACTCCTTGTTTTACACCTGGCTAAAACTGATTGAAATATACAATCATGAATCTGTCAGTGGTTTTCCTCCTCCTTCTTCTCCTTCTTCTGACATGGTGATAAGTTTCTATGCAGTTCTAGTTCTTTAAAATTGATGTTACTAATATGCAAAATCTCTTTAGGAATGCAGAAATCAAAGAGATAGCCTACATTTTTTTTCTCCCAAGATAAATGAGTGTATTTACAACTGTACCTGTTTTTCATATTCATCACCACAATCTTTTATGCACAGGTAAGCCATCATATTTTTACGTGTGTAATTTGAAAGATAAAATATTGAAGGCATTTAGATTTGCAGTAAAGTATGGTAAGGTAGCAATAGACTGCCAGCAGTTTTTCCAGTTTTTTGTTTTTTTTTTCAGAAAAAGGAATTAAATATACAAAGTACTACAGTTTACAGTTATGCATTTGTTCACACATTACAATTTTTCGAACAGCTCACTGGGGTAGTAGTTATTGCCTATTGACTTTGGGCATGCAATGTAAACTCTCTGAGTTTCAGTATCCTCATCTGAAAAATGAGGGCAATCACACCTCAGTGGGTTGTTCTAAAGATTATAATGAGGTAACAAATCTCTTGCTGACCAACAGGTGCCTGTGCCCATTAGTGCTTCTCATGATCACCATGCAGCCAGGAACCAGAGAGAAACTCAGACTATTGGACTCAAAGTCTTCTATAGAGACCACATAGATAGTTTCAGAGGGTGTAAATGGTGAGCCATATGTGGGCAGACAATAAAAGCAAGCAATAGTGAGGTCAAAGCAGACTCAACTTCACCTGCTCTTCAGGGCACCTGTCTAATATGACACCTGGGATTTGTAGGAGCTCAAAGAGCAGTGTCCCCATGTTGACAACCTTCAAGTGTCTTTAGGGAATGGAGGTGGCTTGTAGGCATCAATGGAACAGAAAGTCAGGTCAGAGGTAGAGCTCCAGATAAAGTTAAGAACGATCAGTGACCTGCAGGCTATACCGTCTGAACGTGTTTCATTTAGAGCCGAGGTTTTCCAACATCTAAGACATGAGTTATTTAATATATCTTCCATGACTCATATCTCATTTGGGCTTTAGAATTAGTAGTATTTAAGATAGTCAGTTGTAGAATGATTTAATAACACACTCTGCAACAGGTTCAGAGTATTTTATTCTACTTCACAAATTTTAGACCTATTCTCTTGTATCAGATTCATGTTATCGTTTTTCACTACATTTTAAACTTTTTTCTGTGACTTGTCGGGATGTGATATTAATGTTGAAGGAATAGAGGACTTCTTAATTATGAAATGGCATGCTTTGTGCTTGCTATAAAATAACCAAATAAATAAATAGTACTGGGACAGATCTCCAGTAAAGGATCCACTCATTGTGAGACTTCTGTTTCCGCAAAGCATCTGTTCATGTTCGATCATGATGCAGAATGAGAAATGCTTGTTGTAGCACTTCACATGAGATCTCTGGAGTCAGGATTGCATCTAGCTCCATCCCTTACCACCTTCAAGTTTAGGTAAATAATTGAACTCTATATACCCGTTTACTCAATTTTAAAGAGGGAGAAAATACCCCTTTGTGGAGTTTTGGTGCAGATTTGACATAATGTATGCGAAGTGTTCAGCACAGAGTAATCCAGTAATTTACTATAGCAGTCACTCCTATTATTGCTATTCTCATTATTGCTATCTGGCAGTACACAGAAACACCACTGAGATATCCCTTAACTCTGAGAATGAGAAACTCTTTTATAAACGTATCGTCTGAACACTACTTTGTAAATAGAGGTTTTCCGGGCTGTTGTATTTTCATGAAAAACATATTCCCTGCTTAAAGCTGCAGTAACAAAAATCAAAAGAAATAAAATGATACAGGTATTTAAAAGAAGAAAACAACATTCAGGAAAAGGGTGGAAATTTTATGTAAAGCAGGGATTTCCTCGTGGGAACCCTCATTTCACTGCAACAGTCTCTACTGTTGCCGCTTCCTCTTCGTTTTGTGAATATTGGGTTTGGACTTGCACTTTGAATCGTAGCATATTTCTATTACTCTTTTGCTCCTTCCCCGGGCTATGAGAATAAACATATCCCATTTGGGGTTGCCTCTTCGTACTTGGGTCACAAAATGCAAACACATGGAGCAAATATGCAACCTACCCACGGAGTGTAGAGTTAAATTTATGAGAGTCACAACAGACAGGCTGTCTCTATGTAATACAAACAAAACATGATTCTTTGTTTTTCTTCATGAGTATGAGTTGGGGTTGTTTTTTATTGCAGCCAATCTGACAAATGTAGTCAAGTCCATCCTTTTTGTAGGATTACCTCTGTCAGGTGCTTGTAGTATAATTTTTAATGAGACAAGACCCCTGTGGTCAGGAAACTTACATTCAGACAGGAAGTAAACATGTTGCAATTAAGTAAATAAGATGATTTCAAACAGTAATAACTTTTGTACAGAAAGTAAAGCAGAATGAGGCAAATGAGGAGTGACTGGAGGGATGGGCAGGGCCCATGTAGATAGGGACAGAAAATACGTCCTGCAGAAGAACACTTAACTGATGCTGAGTCTCAGTTAAATCAGTACATTAATTAAACCAGCTACTCAAGAAAAAAAAAAATCTGGAGACCATATTTATTTGTATATATTCCTGCCCTCGACATCTGCACGTATTTCACACCTAAAGAGTTTTATCCTAAATATTTTTCACATCCATTAACCTCTCTCAACGTCGCCACCATAACCACCCTAAAACTTCACCATGATTTTTATCCTAGACTTCACCATTTTCATCTACAAATGTTATCCCCCTCAACCTGTTCTCATGAGTATAGAAATGGCACATTCTTGGTAGATTTTTGGTTGTTTTTTTCCTCTGAGATGCCTGTTCATGTCTTTTGTCTGTTTCGTAGGGATATTCATCAGTTCATAGGGATATTTCTAATCATTGTAGATACTAATGTGTTATCAGTTATATATGTTGCAAATATCTTTTCTTCTTTTATTGTATTTTATTTCATTACTATCTATCCCCTTTTTACCCCCTTTCCCCAACCTGTGGTCTGTCTTTATTTTCTTTTATGCATTTTTTAAAGAAACATGACTTCTTAATTTAAAATTAGGAGTGTCGTATTTATCCCTTTTTCATATTGCAACATAACACTCACTGTGTCTTTTTCAAAAAAATCTTCCCTCTCTTTAGGTTATAAAGACAATATTTATGCCATGTGAAATTGATGTTTTTATGTGACAAGATATAAGAGCTAATTCCATATTTTTTCCAGCACCGTGTACCGAATAATTAGCTTATCCTTTTTCATTTTGCAATGTGAACTCTGTCATATTTCAAGTTGTATATTGGTCATAACTATTGTACATGCCAGCTCATTGGAGGAGAGTAAGGATTTTATGTTTTAAGTGTGCCTGAAATAGGGAAGGGTTCTACACAAAATAACGTCCAACACAGATGTCCGTAGCCTAATCCCTGGAACCTGTGAATGTCACCTTACGTGACCGTAGGAGACTGGCAGATGTGATTAAGTTAAAGCTGTTGAAATGAGATTATTGTGGATTATTTGGGTGGGCCTGTGGCATTCACAATGGTTATTATATGGGAGCAAGAGAGGCAAAGTCAGTAAAAGATTTGACTAAGGAAGCATGTGTTAGATGACGTGTTTTAGACAGAAGAAGAGAACACAAGCCAAGGAATGCAGGTGGCCCCAACAAACTAGAAAAGGCAAGGCAATGGATTCTCCCATGGAGCGTCCAGAAGGAATGCAACTGACTTTCCAAAGTCTTCACATACAGGTCACTGAGATAGAGTTACGGTGCAAAAAATGTTCTGTCCCTAATATAACATTCACTTGTGCCCTGGCTGGTGTGGGTCAGTGGATTGAGAACTGGCCTGTGAACTGAAAAGTGTGCCAGTTTGATTCCCAGTCAGGGCACATGCCTGGGTTGTGGGCCAGGTCCCCAGTTCGGGGCGTGCAAGAGGCAATCAATCGATGTCTCTCTCACACATCAACGTTACTCTCCCTCTCCTTCTTCCTTCCTTTTCCTCTCTCTAAAAATAAATAAATAAAATCTTTAAAAAAATAAAATCCACGTGTCTATCTTGTTGCATTCTTCCAAAAATCTTTTAATTAATTATATTAGTCTAATTTCTGAAACAAACACCCTTTAAGTTTCAGTACCTTAACACAATAAACATTTGTTTTTGTTACATCATGGCCCGGATGAATCAGCATGGGTCTCTTACTCTACTGAGTCACTGAGGAACCCATTCCATTAAGTCTCTTACGGATCTGGACTCCTTCCTTTGACTCATTCTGGAAACCAGGAACCTGCAGACTTGTTGGTCTGCCATCTCCTGACTCTGGATCATTTGCCTCTACTGGCTAATGAAAATAGAACACAGGAAAGCATGCTAGCTAGAAGTTTTAAAGATCAGCCTGAGTGGTTTATTGCTTGAATTTAATCTAATGGACCACTTAGTTATAGGGAGCTTTATTACAGGAAGAAGAAGATAAAATGGATATTGGTGAACATAAGCATTTCCTGCCCAAATGGCTTCTCTCACATAAGAAAATATAAGAATACATTTTATCTTCTTTTACTCAGACAAAATTAGAGCTATGAAATCTTCCAGACTGTACCTTAGACTATGGGTACACATAAAAAAAAAACAATAAATAGTTTTCACTTTCAAAATAAGTAGAGTATGGGGAGGGAGATAGACATACAAACAGAAAAAACACAATATCAGAAGATAAGGCCAATATGGGGGCTATAGAAATCTAAATGTAATGTATCCACTCCTCACTGAAGGGCATTGGGGAAAATTTTCTGGCTAGGATTACCTTTGAGCAGAATCTTCATGGGAAATAGGGTTAGCCAGTGACAGGGGCTGACAGGGAAAGGGTACGTGCACAAGCATAGGACTGCATACATCTTTCTTCTTCCCCAGGGGATTGATTTGGAGTCGTCAAAACACGTGCTATCAATCTTGGGAGGACATGAAGCAGGAGCCTGATCACTGGGAGACTTGTGCCTTGTGTGTGTTGAGTATCTATTTCAAGAATTTATACTTTGTTTTGAAACCAAGCATGCTACCGAAATCAGAGAAAATCCCCAATTTTTAAAAAATAAAGACTACAAAATTAGGACATAAGCATGAGATGATTTTTTTTTTTTTTGATTAAGGGAAAAGGCCTGATGAATTATTTCTTTACCTTGTACCCAAATGGAACTGTTCTTCCCTGCTGAGCTGGAATCCGATCTCTTGGATAATCTTTCCTTGACCTCCTCATATAAAGCAGGGGTGAGTGAAGAACAAAGTAGCAGAAAAATTGCATGAAAGCCTAAGGCAAAGGCAGGTACAATGGAACACTCTGAGGAACTGCTGTGACAAGAAACTGTGTGTTTGGACGATGCTGTCAAGGAGTCTGGCAGTGAAAATAAAGCTGATTTCTGTAGCCAACACTTAGTTCCCTCATTGTTCTATCAATGGAAATGATGAACTCTCCACACCCTTGTACCCTGTCCTGCCCTTGCCCTTGGCGCAGGTTGGGGGTACTTTGAAATCTTCATCTGTACCCCAGAGAAGCCAGTTTCCATAATAACTATTTCAGATTCTGGGGTCGTCAGAAAGTTTGCCAATAAAGGAGACTGTATCCGTGGTGGGTGGCAATGCACGTGATATTTGTTTCCTATGCAGGTAAGATGGTAGAGCAGAGACAAGACAGGCTGCAGATTCAGTTGACAGTGGAATAACTAATAAGCACTAACCAGCCAAGTGATCTTTACTTAGCTAAACATTCTACAGCTTCTCACATAGAACTTGTGGATAACCATACTTTTCTTGTCAAGTTTCTTGTGGATTAATGGTGCTGTTATATGGAAAGTATTTAGTGCACAGGAGTTAGTGGGCATCCATTTGCCTTAATAAGTTGTGTTATTTCCTTAAGCCTACATGCCTGATCCACAACTTAATTTTTTTAAATAGTTTCTACAAGTTATAGAAGATGATGAGTAAAATTTAGTAGTGCAACAAACATAGTTTGTAACTCACATAAGGTGTGATTTCTTGAAAGGAATTGAAAGTGGGTCTACTAGTGAGCTGAACAGGGCAATGACATATAGTTTGTTTAAAAAATGTGGAAATAAAATTGTGGCAAGTTGACTTTGAGTAAAATGGGCAATGATAATCAACCACTAAACATTATTCACCTCTTTTACCCACTTTTGTTCTGGCAGAAAAATAAAACTCAGGGAAAATAATCTCATCCACCAGCCACAGAAGACAAAACAGCAGTTGACCTTAACATGAATAATGATTCCACTCGCCTCAGCTACTGTAAGGTTAGGCTGTGTGTGTGGTTTAGTGTGCAGTCTAGTTTTAGTCAACTGATGTGAAAGTGGATCTTTGGCATTTAGTTGGAAGTGCAAACTTCTGGGAAGCTTTTTGAAGCTGGTTGTGAAGAAAATCAGAAGAAAGTTTCTGTTCCCTTCTACTGAACATGGTTCGATAAGTTGTGTTCTGCATGGAGCTTCTCAGTCGTACCCTAACCATGCAGTGACAAGCTGATAAACAAAAACAGCAACAATAGTATGCTAACACAGAGGCAATGGCAAAGAGTAAAGAAAGATTGCAGACATTTGAATGTATTTTTGAGTGCTTACGTAAAACTTGTCTTCTGAACTTTAGCCATTACTATTTGGGCACCCTGTTACTTACAGCTAAATGTGCCCTAAATTGGTGAAACTGCAGCTGGAGGACGGGGCCAAATACTACCAGCATTAGAGGAGAGCGGGCTGCCGTGGAAACAGCACAAACCTTTTAAGCATTTAATTATTTTTCTTTGTATTCATTCATTGAATAAATATTTGTAAAATATGTACTCTATTAAAAAGTACTTTTCAAAAACAATTTATCAACTCTCAAATCCTTTTATAAAGTACAGAAATATTTAAAATAAATGAAATTTCTTGAAAGGATCATTGTGCATCTGTTAGACACAGCGCTGAGTGTGGGTGTACATTGTTGGGGGAAAGGAATGAATTTTCTTAACTATGTAGAATATTCAAGGCAGTATCTTATTATTTAAAATCAAAAGGTTCATGTCAAAAAGACCTAGGTTGAAAATCCAGCTTTTGAATTTCCAAACCATGTGACTTTGGACAAGTTAGTTATTTCCTCTAAGCATTAGTTTCTTCATTTGGAAATATGAATCATACCTACCTCATTGGATAGTTATGAAGATCAAATCAAACAAAATTTTGTAAAACATTTAGAGTACTTTTGATGAGTAGTAAGTGCTCAAAATATAGTAGCAATATTTACTATTTATTGAGTTGTAAAATATTTATTAAATAGCTAATATATGAACAGCTAATAGCTGTTCTAATTATTGGGACTGAAAGTAAACAAAACAGAAAAAAATCAAATCCTTCTCTCATACAGCTTAAATTCCAGTAAGAGTAGGTATTGAAATAATTCCCTAAATATTGGTTACACCAAAATTAAAAAAAAAATTGGTGTTCAAGATGTTTAATGTCCAATTGAAAGAGAGGGAGGCAAACTAGTAAGTGTTAAGTACAAGGATCTGCAATAATCACTTGATTTACATTCTCTCCAAGGCTAAGAGAGTTAAATAATTCTCCAAGGTTTTATCTCCAGGATTAGTAGATTATCTTCCACAACCAAGGACTACTGGACATTGTCTTCGTTCTCCTCAGGATATGAGACAAAGTGAGAGGTGTATTGGGAGAAGTATCTGCCTCCTCCCTGAGCTTGAAGATCACATATTTCCCAAGTGTAACCGACACATATACAGGAATTTCACAAGTACAATGTACCAGCCCACAAAATGCTTCATAACTCCACCCCCCTTATTCTAAGGCACTATAGAGAAGGCAAATTACAATGAACACTCTCTACTTTATCTAGCATGCATTGTTATTCTTCATGCAACTGGGAGTATCTGCAGAGGTAATTAGCCAATCAGTTTTATAACCAGGTTTAACCACTCAGCTCTAGAAGGCTAAGTAGGTATAATTCAGACTTTTGCTATAAACCTAAAGTGAAATGTATCCCCCAAAAGCTCTTGCTGTTTCCAATAACATTGCTTTCATTTAACACATCTTTGGCCATCTATTATAGTTTGCTGTAAAACTAAGTTTGTTGCCATCCTGTAAGGCGGAAGGAAACTCCGCTTTGATAGGCATGCCAGTTCAATGCACACATAGTGTAGGTACATTAGTGCGTGGCCAGGATGCGTATAGACCTTAGTATTTGGCCAATTGTAGTTCTAATATGCCATCATCAGGGGTTTGTTTGCCTTAGAGTTGAATTCATATATGGGCTAGAAACTGAATTTGTTCAGATAGGTGAAAATACATAGCATATTTTAATTCTCTAATATATGAAGCATATTTACCCCTAGAGCACTATTTAAATAAAATTCACCATTTCTTTATTAGAAAAGTAAATAAATAAAGTTGAGAGTCTTAGGGAAATGAATGGTGAATCAATTCATTGCTATATCAGATAACACAATAAGCCTGTATGAGCATGTGGCAGGATTATGTGACCCAACATGAATGATGACATATATCTTAATTCATTTTATTGCTCCTGCCAAGCACTGGTCTAATTATTTATAGTATAATTACCAGAAAATACTATTTTGCTGTGAATAGGTTTTTACTCTTGTCATGCCTCAGTGTCTTATGTTTTACTGCTTTTCCTAGATATTATTTATTATGTGCCATGTATCATCAACGATGACCCATTCTGATCCGTAAGACAGTTTTATATACAGCTACATTTTCTTTCTCAAATTACTTCTCCCATGCGAAAATATTTCAATGGAATATATTGAAAATAAAAGTGTAAATCAAAAGAGCTTAATGTGGAGTTAAGAAAATGAGAGTTAAATTTAAAGGGTTTGTACTAAAAAGGAAGTATTATTCTTTTCAATAAGCAGTGATTGGGGAAGGATTCAGTGCTTATTCTTAGGCCTAATCACAAATGCTTTTTGCTCCTTAAACACACACACTCACACACGCATTTGCAGTCTTGGTCTTAAATAATTATTAGAGTATTTCTTCTATATTTAATTAGATCTCTGTATTGTTGCCTATTTAGATAAAAAGTCAACACTATTTGCTTTTCCTACTGCAAAGGATTTTTTAATTGAAATGCATTGTTCTACAAATGGCTTGTTCTTATACTAGAAAGGATTGAAGATTTAACAGGACAGAATCTTGTGTCACCATTTAAACTTATACATATATATATAAAATATTATATTATAAATATAGAAAATATTACCACTTATGTATTTAACTTAAATAAGCATCTCAAAATTCTTTTCCCAATTAGACCATATATAATAACTCCAAACTCTGTGTGCTTATCACTAAATAATTTGCTCACATAATGTATGACTTTTGCTCAAGCTACTCTCTCATCATCACCCAGCTGCCACCCTCTGCATTGTCCAAAGGCTCTTGGCGTGCAGTGGGCCCTTTACCTGAATCTGCTAGACATGAATGAGCTCCGGGAGGGTTACCTGCTGTACAGTCAAGTCCATCACTGTTTCCCCAAAGACGCTGTGTCTGGCACAAGTGGGAGCTCAGAAATTGACTAATTAGAAATGGCAACAGGATCAAATTGTCTCGGATTGTCCTAGCCATGAGGGATCTTTGACTGAGAGAGAGCAGGGAATAGCAGGGTGAACTCTAGGTAAAAAAGCATATTTGTCTCATGTCTTTGATCCCTTACTATCTATGCAAACTTGAGCAAGTCACCTAAATTCTCCGACACACAATTGTAATTCATATTTCAAAGGGCTTTAACAGTCAAATAAGTATGCATTTGGATAGTCTTAGCATATTACATGGAATGGATTATTTAATAATACAGGTTACATTTTAGCATTGTGCATATATATTCGGTAAATCTTTTTTTCTATTTGTATTGTGCAGACTTCAAATATCCCATATTTCCTTTCTTTCTCAGTTTTTATTATTTTATTTCTCTTTTACATGCTTCAGAGAATATTTTCAAATGTCTCTTACCTTCTTCCAGTATACAACCTCTCTCTTTTCTGCTTTTATTCTCTTAATTATTCCTTTTTCTATTTAATCTGCGGGTTTCTGTTTTCCTTCTCAGTTGGTATATCCCAACAGCATGCATTGCTCATTATAAATATAATACATATCATGTAGGAACCACAAATTTGCTTTGTTAGATCTACTTAATAACCAGTACAATGTAATTATTTGATCCCAGGTCCTTCATATACATATTTCCTAAACAAAAAGAACTGTAGTTGTTTCCCTTCATGCATGTTTTTTTTTCATTTACTCATTCAGAAATAAGTTTTTATGGACATTCTGTCTTGTTCTTAGTTGTATGTTACAAGAAAAATGACCAGAGGAACAGATTTTAGAAGATTCCAAAAATAAAAGAAATCATTATTAATATTCCCTTCTTCATTTGATAAGAAGTAGCAAGTCCTTAAACCTTTTGAAATTTGAACTTACAGAACGTGAGAGATCTTTGCAAAGTCGTTGTGTTTTTGTTTTTGAATTGGTATCTTCTCATTGTACCTGCCTGTCATTGAAAGTATCGTTTTTGTTTGCTTCCTGTAAAACGACAGACTGGAAGACGAGAAACGGTGAAATTAATGGAGAGTGTCACCCTACCTTGGCATTAAAGTAGGTCTGTCACCAAGTCATAATTTTATTGTTCTCTCTGCAGTTTGAAGTCTGTCCAATAGACAGAAAAATTGCAATCATAACCTTGTGAAGAATAACAGTGGAATAATTGCAAAGAGAAAAACTTTCTGTTCTCACTGGTAAGCTAAGTGACTTCATGTTCCTGAAAGGGTCAGGGGCTTGCAGATAAAACATGAGGCAGCTCAAATAATAATCTAATGTGCAGCTGGGGCCCTGATCTCTATTCCAGTTTCAATTCAATTGTTACTTTCTCGGAGATATCTCCTCTCTGAGTACCCCAGGTAAAGTAGCTTCCAATTTTAAGCACTCTCTGTGGCATTTCTTCTCAGCAGTAAACAACTTTTTTTTTAACTTAACTGTGTCCCCACGTGGAATATGAAGGACAGGAGTGTGGACATTCAGACCCTTGCTTGCATCGCATCCCCAGAACCTGGAACACGGCTCACAGCCCTTGGCTGGTAATCAGTCAGTATCCCTGAACAAATAGATGAATACACTGACATGAAAAAAGATAACTTTAAAATTAAGTATTTGTCATTATTTAAGTTTAAAATTGAGGAAAACAAACCATGATAGAGGAAGTATGTTTCTTAAGCTTACACTGTAAAGACTATGTGTCTTGATTCCCAAACCAGTGTACTTCAGCTCAGAAAAAAAAGAAAATCCCACCATCGAGGTAGACAGAAAATGTGCAGATGGATTAACTTTGGACACGGGTCAGGCGCTGCCCTTGCTTCACAGAGACTGAGCACCTGCAGTGTGGACAGTTCACCATGAAAGATGGCAGATGCCGTGGTCCCTCCATGAAAATCTTAGTCTTTCTTCGTGCTGTGCAGGGACAGTGAAGTTAGATTTAGGGGAACTAAAATAGTTAAAAAGAAACAAAAGAGGGAAGTTTACTGATTAATGGTGATAACAATTACAAAAATGAAATCTCCCTTTCTTTTCTACTCAATTGATGTATGTTCTATGTTTCCGTTGAAATCAAAAGCACAGAAAGCGAGTGAGAGAGAGAGAGAAGGAGAGGGAGAAGAGAAAAAATAAAAAGAAAATACTTAGCTTTTCCCACCAAGGAGTTCCTGATTAGCAATACCTGACTTGACACTTTCTTTTCTAACCAGAATGTTGCTTTTCAGGTTCTTTTCATGTAAGAGTCTATCTTGTGTACCAGATTAGAAACTCAGAAAGGACAGGGTGTGCTGGCTTTATTTATTTATTTATTATCTCCTGTTGCAACACATAGTACTGTATTATATACAGAATGCAAAATGCACTTATTAATTAATTCTCTTTATTGATAATAAATCTGTATTGGTAAAAAATTAACACCAGCAATATAATCATGATTTCTCTGAATTGCACCAAACACAGAAGCCAAAAAAGTAAGTATAGCTTAATAAGAAAATGAGTAAAATTGTATAATTCAAATATACCACAACCAGAATTGATGAATGAAGAAAGAAACCCAATTAATCTCCAGACATAAAGAGATGGTCATATTAATTAGTATCAAAATGTGATAGCATTTCCATCTCTCAGATTAGTGATTAAAATTAAAATGATTGAGAATATTCTTTGTTTAGAAGGTTGTAGACACATAGGCATTGTATCACATAGTGTAATATACACAAAAGTTACAAATTTTCTGCAGAGTAGTCTGCTTAAGCAACTCTGGTTCTACAAATTTACTATATGGAAGCAATTAGGCAATTGTGGAGACAGGTATGCAAAGAATATCATTGTAGCAAGGAATTATTTATAATAGTAAAGTATTAAAATATATAAAGAGATAAAAAACAAATAAACCTACATGAATATATACATTAGTAGATCCATTAAAAAAGCATGCAACCATTGAATCCTTCTAAATAGAACATATGTCTTTGCTTAGAAAGACAAACTGACAAGTGAAAATACTCTAGATGTATCAATGACTAAGTAATTTTGTAGAACAGTATTATAACAATTATTATTCCTTGGCGGTAAGATTAATTAACCACTCCCATAAAATAGTATATAAATCTTCATATTTGATTTTAATTTCTAAAAACAGAATGAACAAAGTCAACCAATAATATTCCCATTTTTGAGTAAAAGTACCAAATAGACAACCTACTATAAAATAAAGCCCTTTAATATTATTGATAAATAGAAGTAAAATGGACAAATATGACCAAAAAATATGAATACTGCTAGAATTTTTGGCAAATGCACTTTTGTCCTCAATGCCAAAGTATTGCAAAACTGCTAAAATATATATTTTTAAAATTTCATTTATAGTTTTAGAGCAATATTGTCTTTCTTTAATCTAGAATATTTGGGAGCTATAAAATACACTTAATTTTCAAAATAGCCCAATAAATATGGTTATTATCAAATCACAGCATATACTGTTTGTGCCTCTACATTTTGGCCCTTGTTTCCATTTAACTAGTCCTGTGTGATTTTTGTTGAAAACAAATTATTGTTCATGCATTCAAAGGGCAATGAGCAATTAGAACATAATTGATCCAACTGAGCATCTGATTTCAGCCTTGTGCTGCGAAAATGGTCTCGAAATAATGTCTTTTCCATTAGCAATTTCTCCTAACTCAGAAGAACATTTTCTTGAATGTAAGAGTGGTATCGACCAGAATGGGAGTGAAATACTATCACTAACATTTCAATTCTAACTTATGTTTACATTTTTGGTACATTCCAAATGTTATGCATTTTTAATCTTATTATACTTCATTGTAGTTGGAATTTAATATTTTGATAAGAGATTTTCTTCATTTCATTAGATATTTATTAAATTTCTGATAAACTCAGGAAATACAATGTTGAATAAGACAAGTAACTCCCATTAATATAAAAGAGCAAATAAAAGTTTAATAAGAAATTGCAGTAATTTACTGGAGATAAATGGGGAGAAAGCAGTGGGCTGTAGAAGTAGGGAAGAATCAACATGGTCAGGCCACAGATTCAAAAAATAAGGAACCCTTCAGCAAACACTTGAGTTTTAGAAACTACCGGTCATTGAGTGTCTTCTAGGTGGAAGATGTGCCATGTCAATTATCTCAAATCCTCACAATGTTTGATAGTTAGGCATTATCCTAATTTTGTTGAGAAGGAAACTAAAACTCAAATAAGTGATAGAATTTGCTACAGCTTAGAGCTTCTATGTTAAAGCCAGAGTTTGAACTCAGAAATCTCACTTTCAAAAGCCATTGTTTCTCGGCCACCAGCACTACACCAAACTCCTTCACTTATAAAACAAAAGAGGGGAAATCAATGGCCACAAAGGCCTTTCAGAGAGAGATTAACAGTTGCATGGAAATGTGGAGGCATGGAAATGTGGAAGTACAATAAAATTGTCTGGAGCATGATATACATTAGGAGAGCTGAAGAAACTGGGTTTGGACAGTGACACAGGGAAGAAATCATGGCAAAATTGTTGTATGCTAAGGCTTTGGAGTTTTTAAATCAGTAACGAGAAACTATTACAAGAATTAAGCAATAGAAAACAGATAGGTTAGAGATTAAAATTCATGGTGAAATCCAAAAGGAGCTAACATGATAAGCTACTATTAAGAAGGATAACATGGTCCTGGTCTGGTAGCTCAGTTGGTAAGGGTGTCATCCCCATGTGCCCGGGTTGCAGGTTTCATCTCTAGTTGGGACACGTGTGGGAGGAAAGCAGTAAATGCATCGGCAGGTAGAGAAGCAAATCGATCTCTCTCTCCCCCTAAAATTAACAAATGAAAAATATATGTGTAAGAAGGATAACATGGAATAAAAGGGAGCCATTATAAGTTTTAAAAGGACATAGGAAAGGGGGAAGGTAAAAGAGATAAAAAAAAAAAAAGATGGGTGAGAATAAAACCATTCCAAAATTCCCCTTAGACTGGATGTCTAGTAAACCTAATGTATGTTATCATTTGTGTGCATTATGTTCAAAGTGGTCCTCCATCATTTTCATTTAAATTTAAATTTTCCAGTTGTGTTAAGTCAAATCAAATGAAATAGAACAACATACTTATCTGTGGTTGCATAGTGCATTGTGCTAAATGCTAGTAGGCCATTAAAGAGGAAAGATGGGTGTCAATTTTACCATGATTTCTCCAAGCCTCTGTGTGTTCTATTCTAGTCTAAAATGTGCTTTGTAAGACATTTTAACTGGTTGTTTCATATTATTAAAAACTGTTAAACAAACATTTATTGAAAAGGCAACATGTGCTAGAGAAGGGATTCACAGTTGCTTAAGAAATGTGCCCTACTTTCAAAGATTTCACATTCTATCAAGTAGCAGGCTTATAAATGAGTCAATTATAGAATAAAGTGAAGAGCTAAGTAATAAATGTTTGTATTGAGTGGTAGATAGAGCAGAGGATGCATTTAGTTAGTAGTTTGCTCTCCTAGGAGCAACAAAGGAGCTGCAGAGAAGAGAAGGTACTTCTGCCACATTAGGTTTTGAAGAATGGGAAGGAACCAGAAGTGAAAGCTCCCTGAATGCTCAAGGTGAGAAACGCTCTAAAGGAAACGTTAGTACCACTCTTTGAACAGGCAAAAGATAATGGCAGTATTATGATCAAAAGTGATTGTGAGACATAAAGCTGAAGAGAGAAATAAAGAACATAAACGTCTTACTATAAAGTGTAGTCTTTAATGTTGTTAGAGAGGAAATCCCCACCTATTAACAGAGTAATCACTAAGCATAGAACGGACAAAGTGTTGCTACCGAGCGTTTCAGAAAAGAGTCCAGGCATTGAACCAGGAGATCCAGGGACTACAGATTTTCCCAGTCTTTTGTTCTAGGGAAGTAAAATCCCTTACTTCCCTAGTTGGTGATTAGCTGGAGAGACCCAGGATGGTCAGGTAAGCACTGGCCTGGTTACAGGTAGTCTTCTGCAGACATGGTGCATTCATTGCAGCACTCTGGTACAAGACCCTGTGACATCAGTAAAAGCCTGAATCAAGGTGATGACACCCGGTCCAGTATATGTTGTTTTAAATGGATTTAGTGGTTAGGTCAAGGTATATTTAATACATGTCCTTGTGGTAACAAAGTTAATCAATATATTCAGTAAGAACTGAAACATCACATTTGGGGTTTACAATTATAGGTTTGAGGGATTAATAGGTAAAGAAGCAGATGATAAATGAAGGTAGTGGAGGCTATGCTAAGAAATACATAGAAGTAGAGATTTTAGGAGTTAATGACAGATCCAGTATTGAATTTTGGGAATGATAAAAGGAAGACATATTCCATTTTGCCATTCTGAAGTTTCCATTACTTGGAATAGGGTAATATGAGAGAGTAAAAATAGAGGTTATCAGAGAGGGGGATATAATTTGGAAGACTGAGTTAATGTACTCTCAGGGTATACAGTAGGTATATCTTTTAGACAGAATGTGTAATTTCTAGGTATTTAATGAAGGACTAAGGCTAAAAATAAGTACTTTGTCATCAGGAATACAATGTTATAATGAAAACTATGTAAGTGTTTGGATAAAATGTGTAAGAGAATATAGCTTCAGAAGGGAAGCAAAAGGCTAATGGCTGATCGATGGAGAATAGTAATTTTATGGAAATAAGGTGACAATTCAGTGGAAAACAAAGAGTAGTCAGAGAGGGAGAGAAGAACCACAGAGGAGAAGGGGGCTAGAAACTGAGGGAACAGAGAGAGAGCAATCAACAACAAATGTCAGAAAGAAGTCGAAGGTAAAGAAAAAAAAAGGGGAAAGATCAATACATTTCCAATTAGGTGGTCAGTGGAGACTACATGAAAAGCTGTTGGAGGGCAGAAAGCAATGGCCCTGTCTGTGAGATAAAGGTCAGGAAAAGCAGATATATATGAAGGTTGACTAGGAAGGGATGGAACACTGGGAGCACTACTCTTAAAAGAACAGAAGTTTCTTGCAGATATTTGCAGAATAAAAGAGACATTAGCAGTCTTAGAGGCTGAAAGGGTAGAGCCTACCAAGAGAAAGAGCAGACAGTGTGGGAGAGAGTTGAAGCAGTGTTTACAGTGATGGCCAAGAGCACAGCAAGGTGTAATTACTTTGTATAAGAGGATGAAGACCTTTAATACAGAGGTAAAGGGATAAGGATTTGTGAAGATGTTCACACATTTGTGGGTCTGTCTATTTGTGGTTGTCTATTTTCACTGTAATTTCAAGGAAAATTTATAGGCTACAAAAACGTGGACAAAGTTAGGTTGGTAAAAATGTAGACTAGTTGTTGAAGTAACTGGTAAGAAGAGCTGAATGCCAACATGAGAAATGATTTTCAAGTGGGAACAAGTCACATCTGAGATTAGTGTGTACTTGTGGAATTCACCTATTAATACATAGTGGTCCCATTTCATGAATCTATATTGTGGAAAGAGGGATGGAGCTGGTTGAATTTAATGAAGGTTTGAAATTTTCAGTGGGGTACAGTGGAAAAGCAATGACATTTGGTGTCTGTAGTTCTGGTTAGAAAGTAGTGAAATGAGAGTTGAAATCAAAGCTGGGAAGATGAAGAAGCAAGATAAAAATAGTGCTGACAAAGAGGAAGACAAAAGAGTGTGCCATGTTATAAAGATCAGCTTTGAAAGGACCAGGGGAGAAAAGTAGAGAGAAGGAGGGAGGGAGAAAGAATGAGAGAGACAGAGACTGAGATGGAGAGATATGTGTCTGGAAGGTTCAATAACTAGTGAATAAAATGATGTATTAGAATTCATTTCATAGGTGAATCATAATAATTCTGAGATCACACATTTGTTTTGAGAATTAGGAAACTGAAGCAGAGTTGATCATTGAAATTGAGAATATAAGCAACATGATATTTAGGACATAGAATGACTCCAAATACATGCTAAAATATCAGATTGTGACAGAATTGGAGATGAAGGGAAATTAAATTTAGTTGTCAACAAAACTCAATCAATGTGAGGACTCACCAAAAATAACAGGAGGCAATGACAATGTGATATAGTAAGTGAATTTTATGTGGTCTTAATAGAGGGAATTTATGTACAAAGGCAGAAGAGTGATTGCCAGGATGTGGGATTGGGGATCCATGATATTACTGAGTTTCTGTGCTTGTTATTTGCAGAAAGGTATTGGGGAATGGGAGGAAAGGCATCTGCCCTTGGAAAGAGATAAAAGGTTCCTTCTGTGAAGATAGGTAGAAGCAAAGCATCCTATAAAGAAATAAAGAATGGTTTAAATGTACAATGGAAAATCTTGGGGCAGGATCAGAGTGGGAGGAGGAGAAAGATAGGAGAAGGGGAAGAGAACACATGTAGGATGGTTGTAAAAGAAAGATCACCAACAACCCAAGTAGTTTGTATAACCATCCGAGTTTGTCTTGACAGAATACAAAAATATGCATAATTAACTATTATCTAAGTTCTAAATGTTTATCTTATATAATATTGTTTTAATGTAGTGGAAATAAGTAAGGGTTCTGCCTGGTGTCTGAATTTGAGATGTTCATATAATTCCAAGTTAATTCTTAGCGTTAAACTTAACTGGAGGATTGCCACCAAAGATGTATTTAGCATCACTAATTTAATTTCTATTATGGCACATTATTTTGATGGCAACAAGAAAGATTTAACAAAGGGCTTTCTCTTTGTAAATGTCTGATTTCAGGCTGCAGCAGGTATGGGCCAGGATGATCTTGAACTGTGCTGTTACGCCAGACAGGAAGGGAACATTCTGAAAGGGGATGAGAGCAGGCCACAGGAGCCTGGAGCATCATGAAAGGGTTGCTTTTGGAAAATCTTAACCTTTTGAACACCAAATGAATGAAGGGCAATACTGAATTAGAAGTCACTCACAAAACATGGGTCTATTTGTTTATAAAAACAGTAGAGAGATCAAGAAAGAAATGGGGGAAGGAGGAGTCTTCCTTACAGTCAAATGCCAAGTATTGACACTAACTGGTAAACTGTCGTGGCCACCGACCAGCAGTGACCACGGAACGCCGTGGATGGCTGGTCGACACATGAGAAAAATCTACACAAAGACAACCAAGTCCTGTGGGGAAGTAGGAACGGCCACTCTCTCTAGTGGGGAATGCCGGGCCACTCTCCCTAGGGGAGAGCACCCTAGGGGGGGAGTGCCCTGTTATCCAGCCCGAGTGGGCTTTTATTGGGATCATTTGCATAAGAATTCAGGTAAAGCTCATTACTCATTGCCAGGAAGAAAGTATCAAACAATAGACAGCAAGGAACTCTGAGGGCCTATTTTGAGTCAGGGTCAAAGAGCTATAAAAGACTTTAAGGAGCAAACTTACTTCTTCCTTGGACCCTTCTCATTCAACTGAGAGCATTCTAAGCAAAGTAGGTTTCAAAGGATTTTACATACTCTTTCTTAGGCCTGATCACCCAGGGAACCCACCCTTTTCAGCACAGGGCTGCACCACCCTCTGTCATTGTTTCAGGCTAAGGTGGAGTAAGGCAGCCAAGAGATTAGGAGATTTTCTCGTAGACAATGAGCACTCAGGCTTTGTCAAAGCCGAGGGGTGAGGGTCCATCACCCCCTTTTGCTGTAGCCCCCAAAGTCCTTCCTTGGGGGCCTCCCACGTGATCATGCCTGTCTTAGGTCGTTCCCCCCTTGGGGAATCTTACCCGTCATTGGCTAACTGACCAAGCATTGGGGGCCAGGCAGGGTGAAGTAAAAGGGGCAGAAGCGGAGCTCCCGCCAGGGAGATAAGCTTGTCTTCTAGCTGGCTTACGGTTCCAAGGTCGTTCCCTCAGCCTTAGCCTTGGTGGGGGTTACAGCTTCTGATACCAGGGACGGTGGTTCCCAACAGTAAATTCAGAGGGGAGGGAAGATTTGGATATCTTCTTTTTCAACTATCATTCAAAGATTGGTTCAGTTAAGAGTCACCAATAAATTCTAAATTTAGTGGAACCTAATCAACAAAACAAACAAGCAAGTAAAATATAACCAGAGATGTTAAAACAAAGAACAAACTGACAGTAACCAGAAGGGTGGAGGGAGGGAGATAATAGGGGAAAGAAGGGGAAGCATCATCATGGGACGTGTATAAAGGACCCATGGACACAGCTAAAGCCGGGAAGGATCGAGGGTGGGAGGTGGGGTGGGTGGGAGAAAGTGGAGACAACTGTGCTTGAACAGCAATGAAAAAAAAATTTAGGAGAGAAGAGGTTTTGATAATAAGCAGGGTATTTGCATGGTTTTAAACTATTTTCCTAGACTCTTTACTAAGGAAATAAAAAAAAATGGTAGTGGAGAAATTGAACATTAAGTGATTAAAATTAACAAAAATAATAGACAAATCCTAAGAGAAAAACTCAAATTGAGGGCTATTCTGCAACATACATATTGGCACTCTTCAACACTGACCAAATCACGTAAACAAGGAAAGACTGACAGACTGACACAGATCAGTGCAGGTTAAGGCGACAAGGTGACAAAATGCAACATGCTCTCCTGGATTTGGCTCCCAGAACAGAAAAGACATGAGTGCAAAACTTGCTGAGATACGAATGAAGCCTGTAGTTTATTGAATGGTAAAGTATTAAAGTTGATGTCTTCATTTGGGGAGAAAAGTGTATGAGACCTCTCGGTCCTATCGTTGAGACATTTCTATAAGTCTAGAGTTGTTCCAAAATCAAAGCGCATTAGGGAGATGGGAGGAGAAGAGCGGCAGACCTTCTGTGCCTTCTGATGTGGTACCCTGAGAAGAACAAGTCTCTCTCATGCAGTGTTCCAGCTGGGAATGCTTGCCTGAACCTGACCACGACGAAGCATCAGACAAACCTAAAATGCAGAACACTGCATTACAAGAAAAAAATACTGAATTATTTAAAGGTGTCTGGCCGTTCTGATACTGTCAGTCATAAGACAAAGAAATGCTGAGGGCATTCTCATGATTAAAGGAGATGGAAAGACATGGCAATTAAACGCAATATGGAATCTGACACTAGATTCCATGTTAGAAGAAAAGCAGTGCTCAGAAGGGCATTTGTGGTTCAATTGAAAAAAATTGTAATGTAGACGACAGGCAAAGAGCCACGTTTAAATTTAACTAAGATGAAAACTGTGCTATATTTATGTAACAGAAAATCGTCTTCTAAGAAATACTTACTAGAGTGTTTAGAGGTAAAAAAACCAGGATGTATACACCTCAATGCCAAAAGCTTCAGAAAAATAAGCATCCATAGAATACACAGGGTTTGCAGTTGTGAGTACATGAAACAGTATAAATGAGTTTGGCATGTGCCTAATCTCTTACGAGGATTTATGGTGGGCACTTAGCAAAGGTCTAAGGAATAGTGAATCCTCAGATAGCCACAATACTGCTTTTCTCGCTGTCTTTCTTGAAGAACAAAGACAAACATGTATTTATGTGTGTAATCTAAATGAAAAAATACATTTTCATTTCCTATTTCTCTAAGAAAATTCCTATATAAGCAGTTGGTACATTTTCCATTTCAGTAACTGTTCTGTAATGGAATTTTAAAAAGCTGAAGCAGAAATTTAGGCCTTTTTTATAGCTCCCTTAGTGCTCAAGGTATCTGCTTATCAAACTGCTTTTCAAAGTGACGAGTTAAATAGTAGCAAGGAAGTGACTGGCAGAAACAAAGCTTTTAGTGTTCAGACAGAATGTGGGATTGTGAACCTTGCTGTTGCCCACATGTTAGCACAGAGCCAGGGGTTGGGGGGATGCTTTACATCCCTGGGCAAATCCTTTACAGCTCCATGCAATGATTAATGGATGGGTGAGTTGAAGTATTCAATGTTGTCTTAATTAATATTTATGCTATATTCTGGGGCCTTTGCAGAAACATCTCTACAGCAATAAAAATGTCTGCTTTATGTTGAAGGAAAAAAATGTAACATGAGGAAAGTTAAGTTGAAGGGAAACGATTCTCTTTTTCTCTCACAGTGATTATTGGTTTACTGCAGACAGAGCTTAAGTGAAAGGCAGTGGGTAAGAAGCACAGTTTGGCATATTACCATCAATACTACAATGGTGTTGGGGGAATTGAGAAAACTCAAAGATGATTTCAAAAGAGTCACAAAGTTGGGTCATGACAGGGAAACACTGAAATAGATGAAGAATAAGAATAAAATAAGAAAAATAGAGGAAATGCTTACCAGTATTCAGATATATATTGGCTATAAAATCCAGATGATGGGGACTAGATATGTTTGACTTTTAATAAGGATAGAAAAAGAAAAAAATGAGAGTACCCATTGGGCTCCATGTTTGACTAATTGAGACCAGGACACTGAAAAAAAAAAAAAATGAGTTTAATCAAACACAAGTTTCATTGCTTGTTTTTCCTGCTCCCAAGTAAGCGCAGTGTTCAGTGAGGCTTAACAAGAACAGAATCATTGCCTTCTATATATCTCTTCTAGAATCCTTTGTGCTCATTCTTCGTGTCAAAGTTCACCTTATGGTACAAAATAACTGTGGGACTATAGCTATCTACACTGAATTTGAGATGAAAAATAAAAGAAAGTGGAAAAAGTTTAAAAAGTCTGTACCTGAATCTTTCCCTCAATTATTTTTGTTTATGCTTGGCAAACTATCCCTTTTTTAGCTGAAATAGATGCATTTTTTAGATATAGTTCTTTTCTAGAAATAATGGCCAGTGTTGATTTAAAAGTATGAAAAACAGATATTGGGTAGAGGACCACAGCACTGCCATACTAATGCCTGTGTGATATAAGTTAAAGACCTTGAGAAAACTTTCAAATGGCTTGAGATAATATGAAAAAATAAGGAGGAACCCCCCAAATGGAATTTATTTATAAAAGTTGTGTATTCTTATATTTACACTTCAGTCACCTTCAAGGTACTCTCCATTTGATGTAATACACCTATTGAGACATTTGTTCCACTACTCAAAACAGTTTTTGAGCTTGTTGATTTTGATGCATTTTGATGCCTTAGGTGCTTCTGCCATTTTTTGTTTCACCTCTTCCACATCAGCAAAACATTTCCCTTTGAGGGATTTTTTTCATCCTGGGAAACAAATAAAATAAAAAGTTGCTTGGTGTGAGATAGGTGAATAGGGAGGGTGGGCCACAGGGGTCATGCTGTTTTTGGTCAGAAATTGCTGAACACTAAGCGTGGTGTGGGCTTGTAAATCACCCATCATGAAATGAGCAAACATATTGAAAGAGTCTTCAGAAATAAATTGTCAAAGCCAAATGCAGTCTCATAACAACACCAACTGGTACACTGATACAGATGGATTCCTAGAACACTCACTTAGCAAGGGAATCCTGTAGTACAAGAGGCCTGCCCTCCAGAAGATAATTTTTTTCTCTGGGGGGTCAATCCCCTTGGTGTAGAGTTACAAAAATAATGGAAGAAAACAAAAGATGGAGCTCCTTTGATTTTATGTACTTCTGGATATGCTCTAATTTTTCATCATTCTCTGATGATTGGCATCATCCTCCTGAAGGACATACAAATTACATGTAGTAAACATACCATTTACCTCAAAGATAGTATTTCACTTGTTTTTACATACAAATGTGATTTGAGAAGTATGAGATGGCTCTTAATCCAAAGAATCTCTTTTTACCTATCACCTAATCTTCCTACATTTCAACCATTTTTTAGCCACCATCAGAATACAGGTGATGTTTCCTTTCAGGTACTCATTTTTTGAATTTAAATATTCTCCTAAACCATAGATGCAACTTCAGGAACTATTAACTAGGTGCTGGGGTAAAAAGTGAGGACTATAAAGACGTATAAAAAGTGTTCTTTGACCTCAAGGAGTGTGCTGGACAGTAATAAATATGAATAAGTCCACAGAAAAATAAAGTAAAACATCATAAGTGCTATACTTTTAAAAGTTCCAGGAGTATAGAGAAAGAGTGTCAGAGATAGAGTTAGTAGTTCAAAAACCTGAGAATATTTTCTCTGTATCAACCTAAAATTAAAAAACAAAACAAATGTGAGGCAATAAGTGTGTATTTGGGATCAAAGAATTGCAATTCTGGAAGCACAATATCAAGGAAGGCAATGTGTTTTTTTGAGGAAAAAAAAAAGAAAGAATTACATGAAAAGAAGAAACAATTCCTACTGGTGCTAACAAGCTGAGCTGTTTTGGCTATACATGATTGGTTATTGATTCTATCTTCAGATTGATAGCTCATAAACATCAGTCCTTGTGATTAGGGTATATATTTTCTGCTGACTTCACAAACAATTGTTTGTAATGTTGGTTTTAACCCCGTCCAGAAATTCAAGGAAAAACATGGGCAAGGCAAGTTCCTTTGGAATGGCAGCTCTGACTTCACTTTGAAGTGATTTCATTTATGCTATTTTTCACACATAGGAAAAGAAATACCTTAAGCAGTTTTCAGTCTTAACCATTTATAATAATGTCATGGGTCAGATATGTTGGTCCAGCTAGCTGAACTGAAAACACTACCTTGGAATTTTTATCATAGAGGAAGTTGGGGGGGGTGGGACTTGGGAGTAATGTATACAGTCTAGGCAAACTAGACCAGATCACAAATTGGAGGATCAATGAGACTTGGTTCAAGATTACCTTTACTTTTTTTTCTAAAATACCAATAAACAGTGTAACATAGACACATAGGAATGGCTAAAGTTGAGTCTACGTGGCCTCCCTTTGATTCCTACGACCAGCTCACACCAGGACCTCCGAATGCTGATGGTCTTGGCAGTGCACATGGAATGACATATTTGCAAAAAGTAAGCACCATTGTTTTTTTATACTCTTAGCAACTCTAGTAGCTAGAAATAACTTTTTCCTCTGTTCAAGGCACTAATCCTCACATTCAGCAAGTCATGTCCCTTTAACCTTGAAATTTTCAAATGTTGATACATAGGAAACCTCCCCTTATTTCTACCTAGAAACTAGGGCTGAGGTCTTAAAATTTATTTTGCACAGCATAACGTATAGCAAAAAGATGGGAAAAGCATATGATTAGATACATGAAAGAATTCCAGAGGGACTCCTGAAAGTTCATAAACTTCTACTTCTAAGTCTGACTCTGATCCCAAGAACATGTAATTGTGCAATTAAATAAAAAGTCATTCCCCACTTAATGGAACAATTTTCATGTGAAGTGAATATATCAAGACAAGTAGAAACTACAAATTAAGAGGTAGTTTTAAAAATAAGAACGTAATAAGTATTCATTTCTAATTTCAGCATGTAAACCTCATATTCTTCCAAAAGAGTTAAATGTGGCTTGTTCAACTAAACTAATATAAAATTGTACATAAGAAAGATTAGAGATAATCACAGGAGAGTAGTGAGAATAACTTATTCCACACATCCAAGAGAAGATAATAGTGTTGCCTATTTTTTTTGCCCAAATAAAAATAAGTTTTAGTTTTGTTTAGTCGATGACACTCATTAAAATTTTATACAATATAAGAAAGCTCTAAAGAAGAAAGAATATTTCAGATAGTAATATTAAAATATTGTTGAGCATTAATAAACTAAGACAATCATCCATATTCTATTATATCCTGCCATAATTTCTAAATACACACACATACACATATATGCACCATGCTATTTGATAGCCAGTTTCCTCACTCAGTTTTTTTGTTATAAATATAGTTTTACGTCAGTAAATACATATAGAATTAGCTTTGAATTTTAATGACTGAGTTCATTTGTGTAAATATATCATATTATCCACTTCTCCATTATTTTAATTTAAATTGTTTTTAATTTTCGCCCTGACTGGCGTAGCTCAGTGGATTGAGTGCGGGCTGCGAACCAGGCATCGCAGGTTCGATTCCCAGTCAGGGCACATGCCTAGGTTGTAGGCCATGGCCCTCAGCAACCACACATTAATGTTTCTCTCTCTCTCTCTTTCTCCCTCCCTTCCCTCTGTAAAAAAATAAATAAATAAATAAAATTTTAAAAAATTGTTTTCAATTTTCAAATATAATCATGCTCAGTACATATTCTAGGAAAGCCATATAGTAAGTGTTTAATTGCATAAGTAAAAAAGCTCTGAACTTGTATCCAAATTGTTAGCATGGCTGGATGAGTGAATTCTATATTGGGTTTGCAGGAATAATTTCCAGAAGAATACTGTGGAATATAGCCATCAGGGGAATAGCCGTCTGTCTCACAATCTGGAAGGCTGGCCATCAGGAATTAGTCCTTGCAACTCTTAATCTAAGAGGACGATGACTTAGGATTTATAGACCATGAAACTTTTGGCCTACGTAAAAGAACATTGAAGTTATCATCTTCAGAATTGGAAACGTGTTGCTGCTGTCTCACCATTCATTCCCAGTACAATCCCGCTGGGCTGTAATTCAAGTATCAGAGAGATCTGGCAGAGGAGAGGTGGACCAGAGCTTTGCTACACTGTAAGATTTGTATTGCTTTTACTAAAAAACACTCAACAGACATTGAATCTGTAAAAAGAGTCTTATTCGGTGTTTCTAAACCTTTTACTTTATTGCTGATATATTACCACTAGGATCCTTGAAAATGTATAGCCATTTCATATAACATTACTTTTTAAATTTTTTTAGGTTTTTATTTAATTTTATTTTTAGAGAGGGAGGAAGGGAAGAAGAAAGAGAAGGACAGAAACATCAATGTGTGGTTGCCTCCCATGTGTCACCCACTGGAGACCTAGCCCGCAATCCAGGCATGTGCCCTGACCAGGAACTGAACCGGCGAACTCCCAGCTGGAAGGTCCACACTCAATCCCACAGAGCCACATCAGCCAGGGCTAACCTTAGTAATCATGACAATAAAATATGTAATTAGATAATATTGTCCCATATTTTAGAGATGAGAAATCTAAAATATGAAAGGCAGAATACAGGGCTGAGGTAACTACACTCTAAAAGTGAAATCATTGCTGCTCAGAAGACCAGACATCAGTCCTTTTCTACTACATCTCCTTTTGTACAGAAAACTAACCTTAAGTAAAAGTTTTTCCTGTGTAAAGATCTCCTAGTTTTTGCTTCCTACTAAAGTTTTTACTTTTTGTCCATCTCAAGATTGAGCATTCAGGATGCTAATTTGTCTGCTAGTAAAAAGACAATAATTTTGAACATGAATAGACATTTCTCCAAAGAGGACATACAGATGCCAATAGATATATAAAAAGATGCTCAACATCACTAATCAACACAGAAATGCAAATTAAAACCACCATGAGGTATCACCTCATACTTGTCAGAATGACTGTCATCAGTAAATCAGTGTTGGCGAGGATGTGGAGAAAATGGAACGCTCATACACTGTTGGTGGGAATGCAGACTTGTGCAGCTACTGTGGAGAGCAGTATGGAGTTTCCTCAAAAAATTAAAAAGGGAACTGCCTTATGACCCACTGATTCCACTTCTGGGAATATATCTAAGAATCCCAAAACACTGATTTGTAAACATATATACACCTCTGTTCATTGCAGCATTATTTACAATAGTTAGGATATGAAAGCAGCCCAGTCTTCATCAATAAAGGAGTGGATTAAAAAATGGTGGAATATTACTCAATAATAAAAAATGAAATCTTGCCATTTGAAAAAACATCAAGGGACCTTGGGGACATTATGCTAACTGAAATGCCAGACCAAGAAAGACAAATGTCGTAGGATTTCACTTATACAGGATGGGGCAAAAGTAGGTTTACAGTTGTTCTTATGGAAAATAATATAATAATTAATAAATAATAATACAAGAATAAAGTTTCACATACCCACAACTGTAACCTACTTTTGCCCCACCATGAGTGTGAAATCTAAAGAGCAAAGTAAACGAATAAACAAAATAGGACAGACTGAAAGATAGAGAGATCAGACTAATTGTTGCCAGAGGTTAAGGGCTTGGGGAGCTGGTTGAAAAACGTGCAAGAAGGATTAAGGTCTACAGATTGGTGGTCACAAAGTAGTTACGGGGAAGTAAAAAACAGCATAGGGAATACAGTCAATAGTATTGTAATGACTATGTATGGTGCCAGACGGGTACTCTCAAAAGCAGGGGATCGCTTTGTAAAATATATGATTATCTATCCACTATGCTATACACCTAAATCTATGCATAAAATAATACTGAATGCAAACTGTAATTAAAAATAAAATTAAAAAATGCAGTAATTGCAATTCTTAATTAAACAAAAGGTAAATTCTCTTTTTCTAACTTTCCCATAGCTAAAACCTCAACTCTGATTTATAGGGACAATTTACATGCCACTTGTTTCTAAGGATGTTCCAGAATAGACTTTTCCATAAAAATCACCTGTATCACTGAAGAGGCTCAGGTAGAAGAGGGAAGAGTATGTTATTGGTTATCAAAGTGCTGAGGTTATGCACTGCCATTGGTTTTAAGATGGAAAATCTAATTTTTCTGTTCCAACCACATGTTACAAAGGAATTAGATGTCAAGACTAGTCATTAAATCATGCTGAGACTTACTAATTCAGTAAGGCTGTTATTTGCTGCACACTAAGACAGGTAATTAGGAGCACTTCTATGAGTAATTTTGAAACGTGACAACCCACTTGATAATCATCATCAGTGTATCTTTGGTCTCAGCAAATGGCAAAGAATCCCCTTGAGACACTCAATGTCACCCACTTCCATAGGCTGAGAACATGGCTTAATTATCTCTGACAAAATTGTACCACGTTCAATCAAAACTGAACACTTGATATATGTACTGGAATCTAAGCTGCTCGGTTTTTCTGCCGATCGCTACACCCTAACCACACCACACTCAACTTGAGCTTAAACGTGTAAGCCAGTTTTGTCTTTTCAACAAGTGCACACCTTCTGTCACCTATGCCTTATCCTTTCTCCTCTTCCTTCCAAACCTGTGTGAGCTCATCAAAGTCAGGGCCTGGAGAGTGCCATGAAAAGCCTGTGATTGCTTCCAACTGCGTAAGAGGCTAAGTCACACCACTCATACTCCCAAATGGTCTATGAGGTTACCACTTTTGTGCCCCATTTCCCTTTTCTTTTTTAAGAAACACATACTTTGTGGGATCTTCAAGACTCTCCACAATTCTTACTTTCCCTGTAAAACTACGTCTGACCCTTCTTCACCCTGCTCCCTGCCACCATGGCCTGCCCTTCCTAGCACTGGGGAAAGGGGACTTCCCAAAGCAGTCACCTTTCTCAGACCCATCATGATGCATTATGGTCTGTTGTTTTGCTGTCCATTCTTCCCACTAGAATGTGAGGTCCCTGTGGTGTGGGGTTGCCTTAATGTCTTTTTCTAGTGCAGGGCCAAGTACAGTAAATGTTTAATTGATGTTAACCTGAAGTAGCAACAAAAGCACTAACCCTTTTAATGAACTGGCCACTTAAATCCCTTTTTTATATGATTTTAATCATTTTAAATTTATTATGACTTATTTTATGGCCTAATTTATGATCTATCCTATAGAATATTCCATGTACACTGAGAAATATTTAGATTCTGCTGTAGTGGGTGGAATATTTGTTAGGTGTCTGTTAGAACTAGTTTGTTTATAGTGTTCAAATTGATTTTCCTGCTGATCGTTTGTCCAGTTGCTCTATTATTTACTGAAAGTGAGGTATTGAAGTTTGAATATTATTGTAGAATTATGTTTTTCCAATCAGTTCTGTTAGATTTCACTTCACATTTTATGTCCTCTAACATCAGTAGAATGAAATTAGTAATTAATAATAAAAATGTGAAATACACTAGTATGAGAAATAAAACAATACATTTCTAAATAATAAATGGCTCATTAGGAATCACAAGGGAAATTATCAAATGGTTTTAGGAGAATGAAAACAGAAACACAACTACCAATACTTATGAAAGGAAGCAAAAATAGATCAGATAGAAATGTGTTTTAAAAATTCCATTCTTGAGCCCTTGCTGGTGTGGCTCAGTATATTGAGTGCCAGCCTGTGAACCCAAGTTCACAGTATGAGCTGGTTCCATTCCGAATCTAGGGCACATGCCTGGGTGGCGGGCCAGGTCCTTAGTGTGGGGCACATGAGAGGCAACTACACATTGATTTCTCTCCCTCTCTTTCTCCCTCCCTTCCCCTCTCTAGAAATAAATAAATTAAATATTTTTTAAAAATTCCATTATTGATTTTCTAATTTCTTTGGCATGCAAATATGTGGGTATAAAAGCAAGTGACATAATACTATGTATAAGATGATTTCACTGCATTTTAAGTTATTTTTGTCATGAAATTTGTACCCCAGAGGGTGCAACTTAGAAAACAAAATAAATAAATAAAACAATAACTTTAAAGTTTATTATTTCTATTTTACAGATAAGAAATCAAGATTCAGAGAGTTTAAGTGAATAGCCCAAGTTCGCCTAGCTAGGAAGCAGTTTGCTTTGATTTCCTGAGGTCAGCAGCTTTCTTAAAGAAGACAGACCAGGTGAGGGTTTGGTGGTCACAGAAGAATGAGGAATTAATGGCAGATATTTAGGACACAAAGATTTCAGAATGAATGTGTGGGGAAAATCTTTTCGTTAGGCAAAGTTAATCTTAGAAGGTAATCTATTTCTAGTTATGGCATTTCTGCCATTTTGCAGTAGTATTTTTGTAGAATATAAAAATGTCTATTTCAGTGCCATGTGAGCATAACTTTATATAGAACGTGAAAGTGTGGGGTGAGGGAGGAAAGGCTTGCTGCTTCAGAACTGCAGTGCTAGTATGCTCTGAGTATGAGGCCTGTCCTCATAGATTAAAGGTGAAAAGGAAACTCGTTGTACAGTGAGGAGGAAATACAGTTGGTTGTCTCATCAGCTGCACCTGCCCACACAGGTAGTTGTATCTACCACCTGTTGTAGCATTTGCATCTGGCACCTTCTATTGGTGCTTCCTGTAGAGGCATCAGAAAAGCCATAATCATTCTCTCCTTTGGGTTCATCTCACCTGGTGTAGTTATGAGAGATTTAACTTTGACAAAATGTTGATTAAGGGGACTTGAGAGCAAATGACATGAAAAAATATTTCTACTCTCCATATGTTGTGAGAGCATAGTACATGGTGATGACTATACTTGGGACTTGGCTTTGTTTCCTGGCCCTCTGCCTCACTGTGTGATTGTGGGCATATTGCAGAATGCAAGTCACAGCCTCTGTGATTGACTCGGGGAAATGGGAGAATTATGCGTAACTCAGGAGGATTGAGGAGAACATGTGGTTTATTGATGCTTTCAGCTTTCAACAATTACCAGCTTCTCTGTTTAGTATTAAATCTATGACGTGGATCCTTTCTGATTACTGATAAGAAGGGTTAAATATTATACCAAATGGCCACATACTTAAAAGTAGGAATTCTTTTCTTCCTTATCAGGTTATATAAGTGGGTACTACCTTTCATTCTGATAACACTAGTTTTCAGGTATAGTCACTGAATAGTAATAACCATTATTATTTTTTTCTTTCTCGTCTTCAATAGAGTTTCCTTAAGATATTCTTAACTGGCCCCGACCAATGTGGCTCAGTTGTCTGGGTGTGATCCCGCAAAGTGAAAGGTTGCCAGTTTGATTCCCTGTCAGGGTGTACCTAGGTTGTGGGTTCAGTTCCTGGTCGGGGGAGTGTACAAAAGAGGCAACAGATTGATGTTTCCCCCTCACATTGACTTTTCTCTCCCTCCCTTCCCCTCTGTCTAAAACTAAATAAATTTTAAAAATCTTTAAAAAAGAAGATATCCTTAGCTTAGTACAGTCATCCCTTGGTATCCTGGATTGGTTCCAGAACGCCTGTTGCTACCACAATCCATGGATGTTCAAATCCTTTATATAAAATGATGCAGTATTTACATATAATCTACACATATCTATCTATCTGTCTATCCATGCATATGTGTATATATATGGTTTAAATCATTGCTAGATTATCTATAATATCTAATGAAATATTAATGCTATGTGAATTGTTGCTGCACTGTATTGTTTAGGGAATTATAACAAGAAAAATAAAGTCTGTATATGTCAGCACAGATGTAGCTGTTGTAGGCCTGGCGGCATATAGTACATGTCAGCAATGACATAACGTGTTTTTGCCAAATATTTTTGATCCATAGTACAACATAGACTCAGACCTGGCTTTCCTGGGAGGCAAAATTTCCTGCTGGAGAATTGAAATATGTCAAAACTTGAGTCTCATCATCCCTCCACTTAAATTATCTCTACCAGTTGCCTATGAAGGCATTTTTAGAAATACTCTGAGTGAATTTTGTGTTCATTACAATTCAAATGCCCCTTGACAGAATAATGCTTTGAACTGTGTTTTTTTATATCTTAAGGATAAGTGAATATCACCCTTTTTCCTGAAGTCAGCTTTTGAGTTCCTAACGTAGAGGGTATTAGGACAGTGGTTAACTACCAATTTAAATAGAAATCAAGGCTACTTGAACAGGAAGTCAAAATCTGTTGAATTGGATATAAAAGCAACTCTTCAGAGCTCAGTCAAAAAGTATGTGATGAATAATTAGATGAGAATACAATTCTATATTTCCTGTTGCATTTTGAATATATGACAGCAAAATCATCCAAAACAATATACACTCCCCAAGTTCAGTTAAGATGGAGAGGAAAGGGAAAAGAACATTCTGCTTCTTCCTTCATCAAACACCTCAAATTATTGTGTTGAATCAGTGCTAACGTATTCCCATTTTCTCCTTAATTCACTTCCTAAATTGCATTGTCAGACTGGTTTCACTCTTTGTCAATCTGTTTGGTGTTAGTGCTAGTTCTTACTACCTCCTGATAGGTGTCTATCTACAAGAACAAAGAAAATGAAAATGCGTCTCACAGGCAAATTATGGTTGGCTAAAAAGGCAGTGGAAATACACTCTTAACATGCCTGTCTCTCCTAACAATGTTTTCTTGAAATGTTGTGTTACTTTTAAAGCCCCAAGTGGATTTTTAAAAAAGGTTATGGAGTAAACATCAATGGAATGAAATTTGTTCTTTAAATTTTTCTGCTGATTTATCAATAGATCTTTGTTTTACATAATGTAAATGAGTCAGTTTATTCATCTCATGCTATAGATACTAACTTCTCTAATCACATTCCTCTTTTCCTGAAATACAGGGTCTGGCACAAATAATGTCCCTTTTTTATTATAAAATATTTTATTACAAAATCATAAGCATGTAGCTCTGTAACATAACAACATCACACTCAAGCACACCATACCACATTTCAGGTGAAATATTCAGAATAAAACTATAAGTTATTACACCTGTATTATTACCCTACCAACCACACTCACACAGGCATTACTTCTGCTGGACCCTGTATGTAAAAATAGGTAGGACAGCTCCAGAGACTGGTTCTCTGCAGTCCTTACAGAAGGCGATAAACACATATGACTCTCTGACTAGTGGCTAAGTAGGGGTTTTTAATCTGCATTTTAAATTTTTGATAAGATAAAAATAAGATAGGAAAGAAGACAGTTATGTCAGGCACATGCATGCCCTATTGGTGTGCACAGTCCTGTGTTTTTATGATGGAACAATAGATCTCAGCCATCTAAGGAACAACATGCTGCTCGTCAGATAAGAGCCTTCTGCAGTAACTAGTGAAAACATTCTTCAAGAGCCACAAAAGCCCGGACACCATGAGTGCAGCAGTGGATGCACTGAGTCTATGCCACAATGAGACCTCCTAGGTTCCGCTCAGAAAGAACACTGTTATGTGCCCTCCGCGGTGTTCCTCTCCTGGCTGCTCTTCTTTCTCATGCTCATCAGGCGGTAGGTCTGCTCTGAGTCTGCAGACTTTTTGAAGTCAGTTTAATGAGCTTTTGAGTCAGTTAGTTCAGGACTGATAATTCTCTATTTCCACGACGATTATATTCACTACCAAATAGAAAAAAATGTAGGAACTAGAGTTTTACTTTCAAATCTGTCTCTTGAAAAAAGTCACAACAGGACATAGGGGATGTGGCATTTGTGATACTGGAATCTTGGTGGCACTGTCTATTTTGTGAGGTTTTTATCACTGTTGGGACTGAAAGAATACAAAGTCATACTTGTAGCACGGGATGAATGCTTCTCGTTGGTTTAAAGAAACCATGAATCCCCTTCTCATAACCGGAAAAAAAGGTTTTGCTTGGACGGTACCAAATGTTAACAGATGAAGAAACCGCACGAGGAACTGAATGGCCCACTGGGAAGCTCAGTGAGTTACCCCTCCCCCTTTTTTCTGAGGTCTGGACAAGATTGCCTGCCATACAAACCCCTCTGTGAGCTTTAAAGCCTCTGGCAACCTAACGAACCTCTTCAGCACAGCCTTGTCCAATCGCCGTTCCAGTTATCCCTGTGTTGTATTTCACTGGTTTGGTACCAATTCTTTACCTGCGTGCTTTGGTGGTGAGGATAGTTATGATGGGAATGGAAATGCTATAAACATTTCAAATTTTTCAAACATTTCAAAATTTTGCCCTCTAAATTTCTTTGTTTCTAGTATTCATTCTCCCAGACATCATGGTTTCTGAGTATCTCATGGCACTCCACACATTATTCTTTCTTGGTAGAATGTCCCACTGTTCAGCACATGTGTATCGACATGACAAACTCACCTATCATTGAAACTGCTTTCTCTGTCAAACTTGCTGCATCGGACTGACTGGGACCACCACAGACGTTTCTATTGAGCTCTATTATGGTTTTACCCAATACATCATAGATGATGATTTTTTAAAAAAAGTTATGGATTATTTTATTCATTCTTATATGTCTGGTACATAGTACAGTATCTGGCAAAGAGTAGGAGCTCAAAAAATTGCTATTGAAGTGAATTGAGCAGATGAATGATGATGAGATCATCCAATGGACAAATCTGAAACTGTTGAAAGACTAATAGAAATTATTGCATTGTAGTACCAGACTGATTTTCCATCCTATATGGTTATTTGTTTATTTGTGTTTTATTTTTGTATTTATTTAGTATATGTTTCTTGAGGATGCACTCTGTCCATAGATTATAATAGACACTGGAAATATATCATGTATAAGACAAGTTTTTCTTTCAAATAACTCGTTGGGAACCATACTCATGTTATTTTTCTTTACTTGCAGACTTTTATCTTCTTCAATGAGGGAAAATGCTGGTACACCACAAAAGAGAATACTCAGCATTACAGCCAGTGTTTCAGCCTATAAATATCAATAGTTGAAAGCGTGACTTAGACTATTGCCGATATTACCCAGCTGAACCAAAACGTGAACTTCCCAGCCTCAAAGCCACCTTTGTTATTTACTAATTGCTTTTGACCTTCTAGGCTGCACACTCCTGTTCCATTACTGCTCTTTGATTTATTGTATTAGACCAGATGCCTTTGTTCTAAAGACGGTTTGCTGCACAGGTGGTCGTGCGCTCTCTGTCCCTTTGTTCTCTTATGAAAATGAGATGTTGCATTTTTGGAAGTTGTTTCCCCAAGGGCAATTTTTAAACAATAATAGCCATAGCAATAGCCACCACATAAACACCATAATTACAGACATAGGTATATATGTTTCATTAAAACGGTTAGTAATGATTTATTGATTTTGCAACAGATTCAGTATTTTGTGAGTTCTAGAATGATACACGTCTTAAGAACATAGCCGAAGTTGATACTGTTGGAGGGAAACAATCCATGTGTGGAAATTAGACTTTTAATAATCCTGTAATAATATGGTCTTGTCACAGTGTCAGCTTAGAGAAAGTGGACTTAAAGGAGACTGCAGTTACCTGCCCATCCATTCTGCCAGATAGTTAATGAATTATGTTGGCCGAGAGGCTACATTTGTTTTCTTGGTGATGAAACACATTTTTATTCTCATTTAAATTATTCATGAAGTTTTCTAAATTAAATATAATCTTGAAATACTAAGTAGTAAGAAAAAAGTGATGTTTCTTCCTTAATGATTCAAGATAAGAATGTTGTCACTCAATCAAATTTTCATGACAGCTCTGTCTTCAATTATACGTATGGATTTAAATAGTCAATTCTACTTGCAAATTGCCCTTTAAATTTTTTGTTTCTTTCACCAGCCACTCTTTCCTGCTCCCCCTCCACTTACTGATGCAGCTTACAGATAAACACATTGTACAGCTGAGAGTGGTGAACTTCCGTGAAATTTTCATTTGTCGCCTCCTGTCAGGACTGGAATGCTGGGGCAAAAATATGAGAATAGCATGTACCTAACTTAAATTACTTATTTATTTTAATTCTCCATTTTTATTGTTGTTGTTCAAATACAATTGTCTCCATTTTCCTCCAACCACTGCCCCCAACCCCAGCCATCCCTACCTCCCACCCTGAATCCTACAACACTTTTTGTCCATGTGTCTTTTATACATGTTCCTTGAAGACCCTTCCCCCTTTTTCCCACATTATCTCCTCCCACCTCCTCTCTGGTTACCATCAGTTTGGTTCTTTATTTTAATATCTATGGTTATATTTTGCCTGCTTGTTTGTTTTGTTAATTAGGTGCCACTCATAGGTGAGATCATATGGTGTTTGTCTTTTACCACCTGACTTATTTCGCTTACGTAATGCTCTCCAGTTCAGTCCCTGCTGTCTTGAAGGGTAGGAATTTCTTCTTTCTTTCTACTGCATAGCATTCTGTTGTGTAAATGTACCACAGTTTTTCAACACATTCATTTACTGATGGGCACTTCAGTTGCTTCCAATGCTTGGCTATTGTAAATTGTGCTGCTATGAACATTGGGGTGCATAAGTTCTTTTGAATTGGTGTTTCAGGATTCTTAGGATATAATCCAAGCAGTGGAATTGCTACATCAAAAGGCAGTTCCATGTTTAGTTTTCTGAGGAAATTCCATACTGTTTTCCATAGTGGCTGCACCAGTCTGCATTCCCACCAACAGTGTAGTAGGGATCTCATTTCTCTACAACTTTGTCAGCACTTGTTGTTGATTTAGTTATCATGGCCATTCTGACTGGTGTGAAGTGGTATCTCATTGTGGCTTTAATTTGCATCTCTCTGATAGCTAGGGATATTGAGCATCTTTTCATGTGTCTCTGGATGCTCTGTATGTCCTCCTTGGAAAAGTGCCTGTTCAGGTCCTTTGACCATTTTTTAATTGGATTATTTTTCTTCCTGGAGTGGAGTCCTGTGAATTCTTTATATATTTTGGAGATCAAACCCTTGACCAAGGTATCATTTACAAATATATTTTCTCATATGATTGGTCTCCTATTCATTTTGCTAATGTTTTATTTAGCCATGCAGAAGCTTTTGATTTTGATGAAGTCCCATTTGTTTATTCTTTCCTTTATGTCTCTTGCTCTAGGGTACATATTGGTGAAAATATTTCTGTGCAGAATATCTGAGATTTTCCTCCCTATGTTCTCCTGTAGGACTTTTATGGTGCCGTGACTTATATTTAACTCTTTTATCAATCTTGAGTTTATTTTTGCATATGATGCAAGTTGGTTGAGTTTCATTTTTCTGCACATAACTGTCCAGATCCCCCAACATCATTTTTTGAAGAGGGTATTTTTTTACTCCATTTTATGCTTCTTTCCCCTTTGTTGAATATTAATTGAGCATAGAGTCTTAGATTTATTTCTGGGCTCTCTATTCTGGTCCAATGATCTGTTCTTATGCCAGTAGCAGACTGTTTGGATTACCGTGGCCTTATAATATAGTTTGATACCAGGTATTGTGATATCAGGTATTATTCTTATTTCTCAAAATCACTTCAGCTATTTGGGGTCGTTTACAGTTCAATATAAATTTTTGAAATGTTTGTTCTATATCTCTGAAATATGTCATTGGTATTTTAATAGGAATTGCATTGAATGTATAAATCGCTTTGGGTAGTATGGACATTTTGATGGTGTTAATTCTTCCATTTCATGAACACAATATATGTTTCCATATTTTTTGTATTTTCCTTAATTTCTTCCTTCAGTGTTGTATAGTTTTCTGTATACAGGTCTTTTACCACCTTGATTAGGATTATTCCTAGGTCCTTTATTTTTCTTGTTGCTATATCAAATGGGACTTTTTTTCCTGATTTCTGTTTCTGATATTTCATTGCTGGTGTACAAAATGCCTTCAATTTCTTCATGTTGACTTTGTATCCCACTGTTTTGCCAAATTTGCTTATTAGGTAGAGTAGTTTTTTTATGGAGTCTATAGGATTTTCTATGTACACTATGTCATCTGCAAACAATGACAGTTTTGCTTCTTCCTTTCCAATTTGGATGCTGTTTATTTCTTTTTCTAGTCTTATTGCTGTGGCTAGGACTTCAAATATTATATTGAACAGAAGTGGTGAAAGCAGACATCCTTGTCTTGTTCCTGGTCTTAGTGGGGAAGCTTTTAGTTTTTTTCCATGGAGTATGATGTTGGCTGTAAGTTTCTTGTATATGACCTTTATCATGCTGAGGATGTTCCCTCTACCCCCACTTTTCTCTGGGTTTTTATCATAAATGGATTCTGTACCTTATCAAATGCTTTTCCTGCATCTATCGATATGATCATGTGATTTTGGTCTTTCCTTTTGTTTATGTGATATATTATGTTTATTGATTTGCAAATATTGTACCTACCTTGCATCCCTGTGATGAATCCATTTGATCATGGTGTATGATAATTTTCATGTATTGCGAATGTGGTCTGCCAATATTTTGTTGAGGATTTTAGGGTCTATGTTCATCAGCATTATTGTCCTGTAATTTTCTTTTTTTGTTACAGAAGGACTTCTTTAATTACAAAAGGATTTATTATGCTAACATCCTTCTTCCCTAATGTCTTTGATTTCAAGAAACTAACAATATAAAACAGGTCCATGGTTTTATTGTGCTACTTACTGTCGTAATGGGGTTGAGGGTTAAAGCTGAAAGTCACACACATCAGAATTGATTAAAATCCACACACACTTTGTGCCTAAAGTATTTTTGGTGACTACCCAAAGGGAAACCTCTCCTGTACCACTACAACCTCTGATTAAGAAAAGGGAAAAGACAAGAAATATAGTCAAAAGCTACCTGACCTTTTGTATAGAGCTGTTGTCAAGACTTAGCATTTTGTTCCTGTATGATCAGAAGTTACAACAGGGCTGCATAAAATAGAGTCAAATGAGGGCTCAGCATGTAAAACAGGGCTCTGAGTGCCTCCTCCAGCACCCTCCTCTGAAAGCTTTCTCTCAGTGCTTGCTGTCTCCACGGTAACAGTATCACTGGGATTCTGTTGAAGAGAGTTTTGAAAGCTGTCTTTACCTAAGAAGTTAGCATATGACAGAGCTGTCCATATCTCTATTTATCTCACATTATTCTTCCAATATATAGAGTGACATTTTCTTATTAATGATCAGATTTAGTATTTTAAAAAACCTTGTGGGGTATTTCAAATAATTATGATGCCTAATGTGTCATCATGCTTTTTAAAAGTATTATTGTTCCCCATTTTAATAAAAGAGTAAATAGATACAATTTAGTTTGGTCAAGGCACTTAGATTATGTTTCTAAGTTGCAGAAAACATTCATGGTGAGAACCCTGGATCCAGGACCAGGAGGCATGTGTTTCGATCCAGGTTGTGCAGCAGACCAGTGTTGTGATCTCTGTCAAGTCATGTCTGTTAGGATTCTAACTTTCACCTAGAAAGTGAGGCTCTCTGAAGGGTCTCTGAGCATTTTCCTACTCTCTCCAAAGGTCAAGACTGGTTTTACTGAATGGATGATTGCTTCCCTTTTCAGTTTTGCACGGATGATCTCCAAATATTCAATATTTGTGTCTATGATCCTATTCTCTGTTGTAATCAATGTTCAGTCTCTAATATTTAGTCCAGGTCCTAAAAGAACACTGAAACTAGCAAGAGCATCATTGTGGATTTGCCTCTTTATGTAAATTCATGGAAAAGTCAATAAAGCGTAGACCTGTGCTGTCCAATTCTGTAGCTGCTGGCCACATGTGACTATTTAAATTTAAATGAAGTTAATTGAAATTAAATTCAGTTAAAATTTTATGTCCTCAATTGCACTAGCTACATGTGGCTAACAGCTACCATATTGAACAATGCAAATATAGAGCATTTCCGTCACTGCAGAGTGTTTTATCGGACAGAACTGGCTTAGATCAATTCTCATTGCTAACACTGGAATGTCCTTTCTCAGTCTCAAGCAAAAAAAGGAACAACAGCCTTCTTGTGCCTGAGGATTCTGTCATATCTGTGAACTACTAAAACTGTGACCATGTTTGGGGAGCAAGTGAGTATTTTCAAGGTGATGTCCTAATACGCAGTAGAGCACCTAACAGAATGTCTGACACATATAGAAAACTCTAAAAGTATTAATAAATAAATAAATAAATAAATAAGTGAATGAAGTAATTAAAAGACAAGTTTGGTACTTTTATGAAAAATGAGGAAACCAGTATAAAGAAAAATAACTCTTTTTGTTGAGAGAATTTTCTCAGTGGAGCAAAAATAATGTCTAATATGGGTTTAATAACTTGGAACCATGGTGGTAATCTTGAATCTATACAGACAGGAAGGTACATAATAAATTTAAGAAGTTGAATATAAGAAACTTTAAGGAATAGCAAATCTATATTAACCTGAAAACAATACTCTTCACATTTTCCTAAAAATGAAGTCAGTAGCCTACACACACACACACACACACACACAAACTTAAGAGATCTTACATATATATGTAAATAATTATGTTTTAATTATTTAATCTCTCTTTCAAATAATTATTTTTCTCTCTCTTTCCTACTCTAAATATTACTTATCTAACAAGCTGAAGTTTCAACACACAGTAATATTTGGGTGTAAATAATAGTTTAGGTAATTTTTTATTTCTTTTAAATCATAAAATTAAGACTTTCAGGGTTTAAGTAAAGTCCACATTTTCATAACTGAAGTGGCTGTGTCAAAAAGTAAACTCCTATTGTGACAGGACACAGCTGAGCAGTAGCCATTCTTAGGCAGGAGCTGGACAGCAGCCATTCCCAGATGAGCAGTTATCTCAAGGTCATCGCTAACCCCCGCTTTCTGCTTCTGTATGCCCACTTTCAGCAGCTGCACTCTTTCCCCCTCCTCCTTCTGCCATCGTAACAAGCTCGGAGCCCAGAATTTGGAGACTGCCTCCTCTGGGTCCGCATGCATGAATAAAATTCCACTTCACAAACCCTGAAGCTGTTTGAGTCATCTTTTCGATGACACTATAGTTTGGGATTGATTTTTATTTTCTTTCTTGAATGAACATAGTATAAGCAACAATAGATATTTTTTACAAAAGAGACTCAAGAGATACTCTAAATTGGGAGTAAAAAGATGATGTTCTAGTCATTTACTTCTGCATGACAAAGTACACCAAAGTTAGTCCAACAAAATTTTGGAAAATACAACTGCCAAAGACTTTTTTTCTGTCTTTTCATAAGGGAGCCTTCATTTTTTTTAATTACAATTTTATTTTTTTTATTTTCTTATTTTTGGAGAGAGGGAAAGGGAGGTAGAAAGAGAGGGTGAGAAACACTGTTTTGAGTGAGAAACATTGATTGGTTGCCTTCAGCACACTCCCTGACCTGGGACTGAACCCACATCCCAGGCATAGGCCATAACCAGGAGTCGAACTGGTAACCTTTCAGTCTGTGGGACAATAGCCAACCAACTGAGTCACATTGGCTGGAGCAAATTTTTTTAATGAATTTTTATTAATTCATTAATGCATTCATTATTTATTCATAAAATTCTTATTAAGTTTCTGTTATGGTACAGATACCATGTTAGCTCCATAGAAGAATAAGACACAATATAGATGCTTATATAATAAAATAATAGCAACAGTTGTTCAAAGCCCTGTGGTAAAGAAAAGGGTTATGTGCAAAAAAACCAGCAAGTCTTGAGATTATTTCAGTTTCTCTCAACTACCACTAGGCAGTTTCCTCTCAGGATGTCTTTGATGCCAACCCCAGCTCATGGGGTCCACCACATTGTGGATGGGGGAGAGACATTCACACGGACTACCGAGTCCTGTGGAGGAAAAGGTTGAGCATGGCTTTTCTCTCAAGGGGAGCAATTGCCACGGCCTCCACGGTGACTGGCCTTTATTGGGTTTCTTGGCACATTACATGATGGTCCTCATTTACTATGAATAGGTTTGCTTTAGGCAGTTACCTTTTACAGAAAACAAAGGGGCCAATGCTGCTAATCACATCACAGAAGAAGCATGTTTGCAAATGAAAAGGGAAAAGTAGTTGAACCGGTTATACTAGTCTTTGGAAGGTTTAGCATGGATTTTAGAAAGTTACAGTAAGCACTTGCTGTCTCAATTCAAGGAGAGGAAGTTTTAGCAAAAGCAAGTCTCAAAGCAGTCTAGGTGCATTGCAGACCTGATTCCCCACTGGAGAACCTATCTATGGGTGTGGGTCCTGTGCATCTCCAAGTGGGAGCTGGGCCCACGCCATGCAGAATGGTCTCCTACAGGCCTTATGTGGTTGCAATCATAACAGAGCTAATACTGGTGTTCTCTTGTGAGCTTTGTTATTTAGAAATGTGGCAATTAACAGTCATTATTCTCTGAAACCTCAGTGAGGTGTTGGCATGAACAATTATGAATGATCTTGCCATGAAGCTTGAGCTTACTCACAGTTTGGTGACTGGTTTCCAGGGATGAGGGTTCTAGGGACAGGTAGATACTATAGCTTCTTTTATGAAATAACTTCGTATACTATTACATTCTTCATAATCTATTAGCCAAATTGGTCACAAAGACCTGCCCCTTTCCAAGGCTCTGCCTCTTGTTAGGGTTGTGGCATAGTTATAAAAAAGCATTTGGGACTACGAAAATTATTGTAGTTGTTTTACTGAAAAATACAATCAGACATAGAGGCTAATGTTTAAAAAATATTCTATAAGGAAGCATTCATTTTGTTCACTCATTTACTCATTCATTATTTTTGAACATTTATTGAATTTTTACTATGTTTCACATAGTATGTTAGATTCTAGAAGAAGAAAAACAATCTCCAACTCAGATATGGATCTAAAGAAATAGTAGTAATAGTGTATTCCAATTCCTATTGAAGAGACAATTATAACATTCAAAGGAATACAGCAGGGGATAAAAACTTACCAATTTTTCTCTATTTAGAGTACAGAGATTATTTCTACTGCTATTTTTATTTTTCTTCAATACACAAAAATCAAGCACTACTATCCCCATTGGTTTGGCGAACATATAGTACTATTGACCAAGTAAATGTTTTTTATTCATTTATTCTTCATAAAGTATTGGAGCTTTTTTTATTAACAAAGATTTTTTATTACATTTTTGATAATGTGATAATTAGGGGTAATTATATTCTTGATAGAAGTTTCATGCTGGGTTGTATTCTTTTTTATAATTATGTTTTTATTTTAAAGGTAATATTTTAAAGAGCAATTGTAGGTTCACAGCAAAATTGAGGGGAAGTTACAGAGATTTCCTATCTGTCTCCTACCCCCACAAGCATATCCTCCCCCATTATCAATACCACTTGCTAGAAGGGCAATTTTTTTTTATCAAGGGTGAACCTACATTGACAAATTATAATTACCCAAAATCCATAATTTACCTTAGAGCTCACTCTCAGTGTTGTACATTCTATGGATTTGGAAAAATGTATAACGACCTTTATTTATCATTATAATATCCTACAAAGTATAATTTACTGCTTTGAAAATTCTCTACACTCTGCCTATTCATACTCCCACCTCTCTCATTCCTGGCAACCACTGATTTTTTTTAATCGCCTACATAGTTTTTCATTTTTTAGAATGTCATGCATTTGGAATCACACAGTATACAGCCCTTTTAGATTGGCTTCTTTCACTTAGTCATATACATTTATGATTCTTCTGTGTCTTTTCATGGCTTGATGGCTCATTTGTTTCTCAGTGCTGTATAACAGCTCATTGTCTGGACGGACCACAGTTTGTTTATCCATTCACCTACTGAAGAAAATCTTGGTTGCTTCCTAGTTTTGACAATTATGAATAAAGCTGCTATAAACTTCCATGTGCATGTTTTGTATAAAAATGTTTTCAAACACTTTGAGTAAATACCAAGAAGCACAATTGTGGATTATAATGTAAGGGTATATTTAGCATTTTAAAAAAAAACTGCTAAACTATCTTTGAAAGTGGTGCTACTGTTTTGCATTCCTATTAGTGATGAGTATCTTGCTCTGTATTTTCACCAACATTTGGTATTGTCAGTGTTCTCCATTTTGTGCATTCTAATTGCTATGTAGTGGAATTTCATTGTTGTTTTAATTTGCCTTTTTTGATTCCAATATGTGAATCTTTTTATATGCTTATTTCCCACCTCTGAATCTTCTTTGATGAAGGTCTTTAGCCCACTTTTTAATTCATTGTATTCTTATTGTTGAGTTTTCAAAATTCTTGGTATATTTTGGATAGCAATCCTTTCTCAGATGTGTCTTTTGTAAATATTTTTTTTTAATTTGTGGATTGTCTTCTAATTCTCTTGTTATTGTCTTTCCTATTGTGCTATTGTGGAAGTTTTGAATATTAGTGATGTCCAGCTTCTCATGTATTATTTTTTTCATGTATCATGTCTTTAGTGTTATATCTAAAAAAGTCATTACTAAACTCAAGGTTATCTACATCTTCTATTTTATTTTCCAAGAGTTCTGTCAGTTTGTGTCCTACATTCAGGTCTGTGTGTAATTAATTTTAAGGTAATTTTTGAGAATGGTGTAAAGTTGCATAATGATTTCTTTTTTTTTAATGTGTGTGTGTTATGTTGGTTTTTGTTGAAGAAATCATCAATTTACTAAACCTTCCAACATCATAGTCTTGTAGATTAATTCAGTAGATGCTTCTCCTTGGCAAAACTCTGCCATATGGATGTTTGGTCAAGAAAAATAGTGTCTAATATCTCACACTCTTATGTTTGTCCTTCATGGCAAAAATGTCAATATGTCAAAAATATTGTTACTTTAGTGTGATAATTTCTTATAAAGTTAAGTACACATTTATTATTTAACTAATCAGTATAACTCCAATGTATTTACTCTAGATAAATAAAAATATATATTTACACAAAATCCTATAAATAATGATCCAAACAGCTCTGTTTACAATATCCAAAAATTGGGCCCCCCTCCAAAGTTTGGAACAACCTAAATGTTTTTATGACACAAGTGATAATGAAATTATTGTACATCTATACATCTTACTCAGCAATAAACTGGATTGAATTATTGACAGACACAACAACTTATTTGAATCTCAAAGGCATGGTGGATGAAAAAAATCCAGTATCGAAAGGTTGCCTACTGTATAATTTAACTTGTATAACCTTCCAAAAAGACAAAACTCTAGTGACAATGAATAGATCAAGGATTTTCAGGAGTTAGAAGGAGGAAGAAATTTTGATCACAGAGGGACTCCAGGAAGGAATCTCTTGGGCTGATGGAGCTGCTCTGACTGTAATGGTAATTATGCAAATCTGTACATGTGAAAAATGATAGAACTGGATACAAATATGTCAGTTTGCATAATAATTCTAAAAATAATAATAAAATACAAAATGATTTCTCAGTTCATTTGGAGTCACTATTCTACTTTAATAAATATTGTGCCTCTTGTAAACACTTAGCTCCCATTCACAATTCTACCTTCTAATCCTCCCAAAGCTGCCAGATTCTTCCAAGCAAGGGGGATCTTTTACCCGCACTAATAAGTCATTTTTTCTGACTATGGAGCTTATTGTTTTCTACACCTGGAGCTTGTCAACATTTCTTTACGTTCTCCAAATTTCCCACATTCAAGAAATCACTGTTTTGACAATATGCTATTCCTTTTGAGTAAAATATTTAATATCTAATTTCTCACTTTTTCTAACTGAGAAAAGTTTGGCTAATGATAAAATTGAAGGAAAAATTGCTTAAAAATATTAATGTTGACACAGGACACTTGGAGGCCTATAAAGAATGGCTCACTGAGGCTGAGTTTCTCTTTGTGTAGCCCAGCTGCTTGTTGCTACCAAAAATGCGACTTAAAAATGGCTTCTATAATCTGAGGCACAGAGACAAGCTGAAGCAAGAGACATGGCAGAAAAGATTGCGCACACACAGCGTGTGCCACCATATATTAACAGAACAAAGAAATGACAGCAGAATATGGTAGTATTCTATAACCTGCAAACATACCCCGCATGTAAATGCTATTTCAAGTATTTCTTCTGTAGCTATTTTTCGGGTACAGTTGACAGTGAAAGTTATTTATATGTTACTTTAAATTTCCTGCAAAATGGATGTACCCACAACAAAGGGAATTAGCTGGGCTTAAAGGATAGTTTCTCTAGACCATGGGAAACTGATGAGTTTGCTTAACATGGTGACTGAAATGAAAGGCTTTGGAGTTAGAAGGGTTTAAATATCAAATCTGCCATTTTCTCACTCAATGGTCTTGTGACAGTTAATTGAGCTCCCTTGCCTCAGTTTTCTCATTTGCCTAATTATGAACATAATAGTGTTAATCTCCAAGACTTCTGTGATTTTACATGAGCAAGGTCTAATATATTAGAACCACATAATAAATTTTGATAATTTGTTGTTATTACTTGCAATCACTGATGCTTACTTCATATACTGTGATGATATATAAAAATTGAAGGAGGAACTGCTTGTAATCAGCTTCCAAGTTTATACTTGGACCCCTTACTGTGTAAATGTTTGGAAATAACTAGCAATTATTCCTTAGGGCAGTCTCAAATAAAAGGTTATCATCCATACCTCTCACTCTGCACAGGTTATTGTCTTCTAAATTTATAATCTATGAACCATATGTTACCTACATCCTATCAAGCAATTGCTCGCTGGAGGTATACCTAGCAATAAATCCTTTAATGTCACAAGAAATAGACACTACTAGTTTTGCCAGTGTATTCTATCACATTAATAGTTTTTCTGCCTTTTCTATACCCACTGTTTCTGTCAGCTGACCCTCTTTGCCTTTGGTAAATCCTGTCTCTTTTTTGTTTCATTCCTTAGTATACTCATAATTTTCTATCTCCAGTGGCTGAGACACAGGTCTTCTAATTGAATTAGAAGTCTTTGTTTCACTCAAGCACCAACTTACACCATACAAAAAAAATAAATTTAAGGTGGATAAAAGATTTAAATATAAGTCATGATACCATTAAAATCCTAGGAAAATCTCAGATATATCCAGGCAGGAATATTTTCACTGATATGTCCCATACAGCAAGGGATATAAAGGCAAAAAACAAGTGGGATCTCATCAAAATAAAGAACTTCTGCATGGCTGAAGAAAACAGCATTAAAATGCAAAGAAAACTGACTGTATGGGAAAACATATTTGCCAATGACACCTCAGACAAAGGTTTGATCTCCAAAATATATAAAGAACTCACATGATCAAAATATTGGCAAACCACATTCAACAGTACATTAAAAAGATCATACATCATGTCCAAGTGGGATTCATCCCAGGGATACAAGGATGGTTCAATATTCACAAATCAGTAAATGTAATACATCACATAAACAAAAGCAAAGACAAAAATCACATGATCATATCCATAGATGCGGAAAAAGCATTTGATAAGGTACAGCCTCATTTTTGATAAAAACACTCAGCAAAGTGGGAATAGAGGGAGCATTCCTCACATAAGAAAGGCCATATATGAGAGACCTACAGCCAACATCATACTCAATGGGCAAAAACTAAAATCTTTTTCACTAAGATCAGGAACAAGATAAGGCTGTCCACTTTCACCACTTCTATTCAATACAGTATTGGAAGTTTTAGCCACGATGATCAGAAAAGAAAAGGAAATAAAAGGCATCCAAATTGGAAAGGAGGAAACAAAACTGTCATTGTTTGCAGATGACATGATAGTGTACGTAGAAAATCCTATAGACTCTTGTCAAAAAACTGCTTGACCTAATAAACGAATTTGGCAAAACTGTGGGATCCAAAGTCAATATCCAAAAATCAAAGGCATTTTTGTATATCAATAATGAAACAGCAGAAACAGAAATCAGGAAAAAAATCCCATTTGATATAGCAAGAAGAAAAATAAAATACTTAGGAATAAATCTAACCAAGGAAGTAAAATATTTGAATACAGAAAACTACACAACACTGAAGAAAGAAATTAAGGAAGACACAAACAAATGGAAACATATACCATGTTCATGGATTAGAATAATTAATATCATCAAAATGTCCATATTACCCAAAGCAATTTACAAATTCAATGCAATACCTATTAAAATGCCAATGGCATATTTCACAGACATAGAGCAAACCCTTCAAAAATGTATATGGAACCATAAATGACCCCGAATAGCTGCTGCAATTTTGAGAAAGAAAAGCAAAGTAGGAAGGATCACAATACCTGATACCAAACTGTATTACAAGGCCACTGTAATCAAAGCAGCATGGTACTGGCATCAAAACAGGCACATGGACCAATGGAACAGAACAGAGAGCCCAGAAATAAGCCCAAGTCTCTACGATCAATTAATATTTGACAAAGGGGGCAGCAACATAAAATGAAGTAAAACAGTCTCTTCAACAAATGATGCTGGGAAAACTGGACAGCTACATGCAAAAAAATGAAACTTGAGCACCGACTTACACCATACACAAAAATAAATCCAAGGTGGATAAAAGACTTAAATATAAGCCATGTCACTATTAAAGTCCTAGAGGAAAACATAGGCAGGAAAATCTCAGATATTTCATGCAGCAACATTTTTACTGATATGTCCCCTAGAGCAAGGGACATAAAGGAAAGAATAAACAAATGGGATCTCATCAAAATAAAAAGCTTCTGCACAGCTAAAGAAAACAGTATTAAAATAAAAAGAGAACCAACAGTATGGGAAAACATATTTGCCAATGATACCTCAGACAAGGGTTTAATCTCCAAAATATATAAAGAGCTTATATGACTCCACTCTAAGAAGACAAGCAACCCAATTAAAGAAATTGGCAAAGGACCTGAACAGACACTTCTCCAAGGAGGACATACAGAGCATCCAGAGACACATGAAAAGATGCTCAATATCACTAGCTATCAGAAAGATGCAAATTAAAGCCACAGTGAGATACCACTTCACACCAGTGATAATGGCCATCATAAACAATGCAACAAACAATAAATGTTGCAGAGGTTGTGGTGAAAAGAAGACACTAGTGCACTGTTGGTGGGACTGCAGACTGGTACAACCACTATGGAAAAAAGTGTGGAATTTTCTCAGAATACTGAAAATGGATCTGCCTTTTGACCCAGCAATTCTACTGCTAGGATTATATCCTAAGAATCCTAAAACACCAATCCAAAAGAACCTATGCACCCCGATGTTCATAGCACCACAATTTACAATAGCCAAGTGCTGGAAGCAACCTAAGTGCCCATCAGCAAATGAATGGATCAAAAAAATGGTACATTTATAAATGAAATTCTATGCAACAGAGAGAAAGAATGAGCTCCTACCCTTTGCCACAGCATGGATGGAACTGGGGAGCATTATGCTAAGTGGAATAAGCCAGGCAGTGAAGACAAATACCATAAGATCTCACCTTTAACAGGAATCTGATCAACAAAACAGAACAAGCAAGCAAAATATAACCAAAGACACTGAAATAGAGAACAGGCTGACAGTGACCAGAGGGGAGAGTGGAGGGGATTATAGGGGAAAAGAGTGAAGGGTTTGCTGGAACAATTATAAAGGACACATGGACAACAACAAGGGGGGTGGTAACAGGGGAGGGAGGCGGGGAGGGGTGGGGGAAAAGGCAGAAAACTGTTCTTGAACAATAATAAACAAAGGTTAAAATAATTCTTTGTTTCATAGATTTATATATACAGATGTAAGTGATAGTCTTCATTTTGAAAATACTTATGGTAATTTTCATTTAATTATCATCAAGTATGGATTTTTTACTTCACTGGTCTTTGAATGCCACAAATACTAATGAATAAGTAAAGCACTGACATCTAGAAGGAGAGGAATTGACAAAGCAAGGGGAATGCCACAGCTCTAAGCCAATAACCTTGGAGTAGATCTGCCAAATATTGTAATGTCTGTGACAAGGGAACATGCTGAGAGCCACATGCTTCCTTGGGTGGCCAGCAGCATACAGATTTTCTACAGTGACTTTTCCATCCTGAAGGCATACTTGATGATGCTTTGATTTAGAGAAGGCAATCTGATGCTGTGGAGAAGTCACTGCAAAAGTGGGAAATGGCCCAGAGAGACAGTTCAATACCATGAAGTGTCAGGTTAGGGGTAAAATGACAGAGAAAAGATATAAAAAGGTATTTCTATTGTCAGTGTTCCAGTGTTCTAGCTGAGGGGGATGATGGGAGTTAGGGTGAGGAAGAAGGCAAAGGAGGGTATAAGTATCACCGTGAAATGCATAGATTGTGAAACATGAAGGGCTTTGTTATCTTGACATTGAACTCTTCAACAGGAAAAAACAAAGAGAAATATACTCTCTTCACTGGGGTGATGAGAATAATATTGGATGGAAGGTGTTTAGGACAACAAATCCAGGTAAAGATTTCTCACGCAGTCTTACTACTCCTTGTATATTCTTTAGAAGGCAGATGGTCCTTTTCAAGAGTATTAATAAATGTATTTAAAAAAACAACAACATGAATCCCATGAATAAAAGATCTGCATAAATAGCTATGACTGATGTGGTTCAGTGTGTTGTATGTCATCCTCACAAACTGAGAGATAGCTGGTTCACTTCCTGGTCAGGGCACATGCCTGGGTTGTAGAACAGGTCCCCAGTTTAGAGGTGTGTGAGAGGCAACTGATAGATGCCCTCTCAATGTCTCTTTCCCTGTCTTTCTCCCTCCCTTACCCTCTCTCTAAAAATAACTACTTGAAATATCTTTCTAAAAATCTGCATAAATAAAATCTGCAAAAATTCAACATTTTTTAAGCGAGAAAAAATAAAAGCACAAGCAAGTGAAAAAGCACACAGCATGGTAGTATCCATAGTCTCAAAAACTGTAGGCAGCATGAACAATCTTCAAAAGGAGCTAAGAAATTGTAAAAATTCAAGAAATTGTAAAAATTCTAGGAGACTGGAAGGCAATGAAAGGTAATGTAAAGCAAATTAGCAAAACTCAGGAAAGCATTAAAAATGATATGAATCTGAATCAAAATATTATATATATGGCCTAAGCAGGGGAGTCCAACCTGTGGCCCACGGGCCGCATGAGGCCCAGGATGGCTGTGAATGTGGCCCAACACAAAACTGTAAATTTACTTAAAACATTATGAGAATTTTTTGTGATTATGTGTCACAATGTATTTAGTGTGTGGCCCAAGACAACTCTTCTCCCAGTGTGGCCCAGAGGTGCCAACAGGATGGACACCCCTGGCAAAGCAAACAGAACTTGAAAGAAACTGTGATTTATAAGTGATACGGGAAGAAGGATGCTGCACAGGCACAAAGGAGATTCTCCATCCAAATAAAACATGAACATGCTACTAATGGAGAGGAAAGAATGGAGGAGATAAAAACCCGGTAAACATAAAGTAAAGCTTTTCTAACATAAAGACCCATATATTAAGTAAATTTGGCAAATGTGTTCAAGGAGAAATTGGTAGAAAAAAATGACAGTAAAATATATCTGGGTAAAAATTAATACAATTTGAAGGCAAAATACTATTTACATGTACCAGCAGAAAAAAAAAAACTTTGTAAAAACTAGTTTGGACAACATGGAGTCAGGTGTTTCTCACACTTCTCTGAGGCCTAAGATGAAATAGTGGTTGGAATGCAAAAGGAAAGAACGTGTAATCCAAGAATTTTATATACAACCAATTCGGCCTTAAACTCTAAGGGCAATAGAAAAATACATTAAGTTTGTAAAGCCTCAGGGACTAGAGAACCTATATGTTTTTCTTCAGTTAAACTACCTGATGATGAAATGTAGCTAGTAATGGAGATACATTAAAAACAAAGAGATTGGCAGGTGGGAATTGTGGTAAAGAGCCAGAGGAAGATACTGAAGTGATTTATATACCAAGTCAAACAAATTTTCAAATGATGTTTACATAATAAACTATAATATAGTCATAATACAAAAATGAAATAAACAGATAATAAAGGAATATGGGTATCACCTTTCAATAGTATAGAGTCAGTATAAGCTATAAAGTTATACTATATATTTCCAATCTCATACAAAAGTCAAGGTGTTTTTCCATACCTTTAGAGAAATTTTCTAAAAAATAATATGCCTGTGAAGAAAGATTTTTCTGGAGTTAAGTAAGGCATGTATCTTCTCTTCCATTTGGGTTCCTTTCATTTGGTTAAATTTAAGTAAAACTAAACCCTGAGTGCCATTTTAAAAAACACATATCCCCTACCTTTTTGTGTAGGTGTAATAGGAATAAACCAATGTTGTAGACATTGTTTACTGAGTGTCAGTAAGGGTTATTAATGGTAGGACTTTGTAAATTTTTATTTTTATGTTTATCTGCATGACTCAAGTTTCTTAAATAACCCTATGTTATTTCTTAATGCTAACAAAATTCATTACTCCCTGAGATTATAAAAATGAAAATATTTATTTCAAACCAGGTTAATATTTTAGGGTATCTTCTCAAAAAGTTAAGAGTCCAAGCTTAATTTATTTGTAAAAGCAAATTGACCACAGGCCTTCAGAAACCCTCATTCTGATGAGTGTGTGTGTGTGTGTGTGTGTGTGTATTTAAGCTGGTGGAAGATTGTTTAGTGTTCTAATGCACAAATTACGTCAGTGTCAAGGTTTCCTTCACAAACACTTGCTAAAGCCAACAGATATCCGAAGCCTATGAATGCCAAAAAAGGAACAGTGCTGACCGAAGACAGTCACCTGGATGATGAGTGTCCTTTGAGACTCCAGGTGGAAGACATGAAGCAGTCAAAGCATGTACCATGGAATGAAGAATAAGGAGAACCTGAACCATGTGCCCTGGAAGTTCTTATAATAGTCTTAGGTGTGAACAGATAGAAATGATAAAGAGGCTGTTTATGAGGCAGCCATTCTTGCTATTAAAGCTTTCACGGCTTTTCAGAAATCTGCAAAATGTTAGTCCATAAGAATATGAATCAGATCTAGTTGAGAACCCGTGGAAGAAGTAAGAGGCCTCAGACCTCCCCTTGTTAGGATCCTGATAGCTTTGTCTACCTCACTGACCTCTCATTATAAACAAAAAATAGGACATATTTCCCCTTAGTATTTTGAGGACCTAGAAAACTGTCAAAAGGTTTCATAGCAAAGCATAAATATGGGAATCAAGCTTTTTGTGAAATTGTTTTTGTTTCTATCAGCTGGCCTGCGAGTTGAACAGGTATGACAGTGTCCCTTGTTTAGACTTGGAAGGATCTGATCATTAGGCAGCAAGCAAGTGGATGTGGAAAAGAAAGCAAGGAGAGATTTGCATCTCAATGTCATGTGTCCACATGAGGCAGAGGAAACACCACTTTCAGTAATGGGGATGGTTAATGATTTTTTTCAGTCAAGCAAGGATGATAAAAGTTAAGTGTGTTATACCTTCTTACCCTTAATTTACCAAATTGATTCAACTTATGATAGAATATTTTTAAGTAAGTAAAAAAGCTTCCTTTTTATTGTCAGAGCTTTGTAGAAATACTCTTATGATACGCTTATAACAATAGTGACTTATGCCAAAATTTTAGTTTGCACCACATTTTAACTCCCTTCATGGATAATTTTAATCATGCTATCCTAAGAAACCATATGTATTTGCTGATTTTTGCTATGTTTTTCTTTAGCATACAAAAGACAAAACGTATTCTACTATGGAGTTGCAGATTCTGTTGTATACTTGGAAGCCTAAAGAGATTCTTGAGTTTCTATAAGCTCCTCTACTCCCTTTTATATTTTGTCAAGAGTCTTCGCACATTTTAGTTATGTGGTTGGACCCTGAAGGTATTTGAGCATCTGATCCTTAGTTCCATGCAGTTCAACTCACTTTGGAGATGACTTGAGTAAGCAAGGTATGAAACTAGACACTAATTTACAAAGCATCAGAGACTTTCTAGATACATGGCTTATCACTACACCCCAGGACCCAGCATAGTCACAGATATTTAGAAAGTGATTAATATTTAGGGTGGTTTTATTCAAAAGAAAAAAATTTAAAAAACAGGAAGCAGGTGAGAAAGCAAATTATGATGTTTTGTGGTGGTTTTGCATTGTGTCCACTTGGCTAAGCTGGAAATAAGTTTTCTCAAACTGTGTTCTTTGAATGGTTCCAGGTAGAGCTGTCCAAATGAGAAATTGTTGGGATATTTATACCAACTGGGAAGCAGAGCCTTCAGATGTATAAGGCATGTTATAAGTGACCGGAGACAGCTTATTCTTATTCCTCTAAACTCCGTGTCCAGCTTTTCTTTCTGACTGGGGCTCTGCTGAACAGCAGCAGTAGCAGGCCCCCCATCAGATAAAGAGACAGCATGCCTTTAAGGACAATCCACAGGTTCTCCTGTGACACCGACTCTGGCAACTGATTATGAGAGGCAACTAAGGTACCCTGGGCCACCATGCCAGTGATCAAGTAAGGCTGCTTAGAAACCTCTCTTTAATCCTCCAGCTTCCTCCTTCTGATTATTACTTCTACAGTTAGTTCAATAGTTATGTATCCTCTTAGACCTACAATAGATCTCTCATTCCATAACTATTACAGTACTTCTCTTTCTTTGATTGAACCCTGACTGATACAAGTTTATTTTTATAATACAAAGTTCTGGAAGGCCTGAAAAGTTCTGAGAGCAAAGTGTAATATTCCATAATATATAATCTCAATTCTCTCCCTCCACTCCAGACCTCATTTTGAATCTACCTGGGTCAGGTTTTTTCCAGAAAGGTTTAGTAAAAACTTATTTCTTTGCACAATCTCGATAAAGTGGTAATTCAACTTGCACAGAAAAAATATGCATTTGTCATCTACACAATTTACAATACATTCCTAGCTGAGTGCTATTTTCCAACATATTAGTGGTCAAAATGTCGATCAAATAAAAACATGCGAATGGTTTACTTCTGTTTCAAGCATTATGGTTTCCAGGGCTGCCACAGCATTCTCTCTACCTCTTTTTTTTTTCTCTGACAGAGACACTAAATGATCCATGGAAAAATACACACCTAATAATGTCATGCTTGGGATATAACCAAATGTGTTTATTTCTCATGATAACCCATTAAGTAATTTTAATCTGAACTTTGCTGATATCTTGATAAGCTTATATATATTTTCAACTTCTGGGCTTCTTTTAGAATAAAGAATTTTAGAAGTATTTTTTTTAACACAGGAAATATTTTATTGGGCATTAATATGTCATGTGCTCTAGTTTTATTATAGGATTAGGTGCAATATCATTTTTATCCTGGATATCACGTACACAGTATTTGAATTTTTCATCATTAGATACCTTCCATTATCATTCTAAAAAGAAGTTTCTTTCCTTTCCTACTCTCTCTTTTTGTTTTAATTTTATTTTTACTGTTTATGCTCTTACAGTTCTTCCTGTTTTTTCTCCCTTTCTCCACCTCCATTAACCCCCATATAGTTGTCCATGTCCATAGATTGTGTATAAATGTTTTTTAGTTAATAACCTCACTATCTCTCTTTGTCTAAGATCAAGTGTAGTATCTGTTCTTCTCAGTTTAATATCTGATACATCTTCCAGCCCTCACTCTCTCTTTTCATTTCTTTTTACCTGCTTTCCTAAGTTCCTGCCTTGCTGCCTCCCTCCATACTTCTATTCTATTTTTTTAAGGTTTTGTCATTTCTGGATGTTTTCTGCAGTTGGAAGTCGCAAAGCATTGTTTACTTTTTTATTACTGTTTCTTGTCTTCATAAATCCATGTAAATTGCATCAAGATTTTATAAATACAATACTGAAGATACTTGTAGCATTTTTCATATGACTACATTATGGTTCTAAATAAAGAACATATTTTATTTTCTTCATTTTTAATGTCTAAATTAATGATAACTCATCTTTTATGAGTACTTCTGACCAATACGATTCCATTAATACAAAGAAAATAGTAGAAACTATTTGTACTTATATGTATTATTTATCTACATATTTGATTAGAGAGTTCATCATTCAGATATTCATGGAGATATATGTACTTTAAGGTGAATTATGAACTTTAATATTTTTGATAAAGTATATAAATTTACCTATTAAATTGATCTGGGTATGTTCTAATTTATTAGCAATGTATTGGCCTCCTTTTGAGAATGTAATGTTTTATAGAGTATAGTTAGTTTGAAAGTTATATTTGTATTTCTCAGAAAGAAATGAGATTTAAGGAGATTTTCTTACTTAGGACATAATTTATTGCCCTCTTTTCTATGATGTCTATGAATTTGATTCTAATGCTCTTAATTCTATTGATATCTGTAGATGAAAAAATAAATATTCCTTATTGTGAAAGATTTCATTTCTGCATCAACATAATTGAGTCAATCAATAAAATATGTTTCCTTTGCTCTGCACAACACATTCCACGAATTCAACAAGGGCACTTTTTAAAGATGCTTAAATTTTCCTGTGGCCGACCTGTCACTTTAGAAATTTAAAATAATAATGAGAACAATAATAATAATAACTATCACACTTATACTCTTTCTGTGTGTCTGCCTCCACCTTTAAGGGAGCCAAGACCATGTGAAGCCCTTTTTGGGAGTGTGGACACACAGAGTCGGCATCTGTGACTGGGCCCCTTGGGTTCTATGCAGAGCTGGCCCCTTATAGACGAAGTGCATTCTGGACCACTGTTCACCATGTGGAAAGAGAGCGGGGCCTGTAGAAAGCCCCACGATTGCTCAGTCTGGAATATTCAGTCTAATAGTAGCAAGTGAATCTCATACTTTAGAAGGCTTTAAAGGTAATCAAATGACAGTCTGACCCCATCTGTTTAACTAGTTTGCTTGTCACTTGTTGTGAGCACAGAACAAGCCCAATACTTTCAAACTTTGCAACCCGCAAAACTTCATGTTTCAACCCTTTCTGAGCTAATTAAACTCCGGGGTATTGACTCAGGCTTCCAAGAACAACCAAGAGTGGTTAAATAAACAAATTCTAGTGCTGGATGTTACATTGTGAAGTGCTTTTCTCACAGACAGGAGTGCAAGTTCACTCTCTAGGGCGCCGTGTTCCCTGGAGTAAGGCCACTTAGGCATATAGATAATTAGAAGGGTCCAGATGTTAAACAAAGCAAACTAGATGATCTTAAGGGACATGCCATCTAGGCCATGGACAATTCTGATGAGATGTTATATTTTTATATTTCAGAGTCATAGAATTTGTGTTTGAGACCTGGTCCTACCATTTACTATATAATCTTGGATAAGTTTACCTTTTCTGAACTTCAATGGAGTCATCTCTCTAAAATGTGAATAATCATACTGTCTGCCTCATAAAGTTGTTAAGAGAAATAATGAGATGGTGAATATCATAACATTTCATCTAGCACTTGCTAAATAATAATTGTGTGTATAGTATATGTATATATACATATATACATTATATATTGAATATGTATAGTGACTACATAGAATATATTATATATTCTAGCTTCATCCATAGGCAAAGGAAAATTCGTGTTTTACAGCATATTTTCTGGTCTCTAATAAATGTTTTCTTTTTTATATTAGTGCATCCTTTATATTTTAGATCTTAGACTATAAATTTCTTTTTTATGAATCATGTTTCAGTCACATGATTATAACTTGGCTCTCATGTTGGATTTAGACAATTTGCTTCTCTCTTTTAAAATATCATTTTCTGCCCTGGCTGGTGTGGGTCAGTTGGTTGAAGCATTGTCCCATAAGCCAAATGGTGGCGGGTTCGATTCCTAGACAGGGGCAAATACGCAGGTTGCAGGTCCCATCCCTGGTTGGGGCACATATGAGAAGACAACACATCGATGTTTCTTTCTCACATCGGTGTTTCTCCCTCCCTCTCTCTCTCTCCCTTCTTCTCTCTCTAAAGAAGCAATATAAAAAATGTCCTCAGGTATGGATAAATTTTTTTAAATATACCAATTTCCTTTTTTAATGATTGCATAGCATCCTGTGTTATTCTTTATATACTTTATAAAGCTAGTATTTTTCATCTCTGCTTGGAGAACAATACCCATCAAGTTTATTAAAATATTTAACAATCTGCACAATGTCAGGTGAATAATTGGTTTTCAATAAATATTTAATGAGTAAGAAAGTAAATGAATTAATGACTCATAAAAATATTCCCAATTGATATGTATCTTGTCGAATTCTCAAAATACATTATTTCAAGTTCAGCAACATTCTTTACTGTTTTCTGCTCAGATGCATTGGTAAATGATCTAATAGTATTGCCCTGGGATCATAAACTCAGATTCATACAAGGTCTGAAAAGTATTATAAAAAAGTATAAAACCAGCCATGGGTAAAAATGACAAATGAAGATTGACATTCTGTCTCAGTGTCAGGAAGGCAGTAAATTCTCTTAGGGACTGTGGTAACTAGAAGGGTGTGCTGTGTCTGAAGATAAGTAACCCTCCTCAGCAAGAGCTGATCTTTGCTACATGGATATTCCAGCCAATTATTATCAAATTTGAAGAAGAATTCAGAAACATATCATTTTTTCCTGTGAAATCTCTAAGTCTGTGAATCATGTGAACTAATCCTAACATGAATACTGTACCACTAAATTCTTGAATAAACTAGCTTTGGGATTAGATGTGACCTGCGGACTGCTGGGTCTTGCTGCTGCTTTAACCAAGCAATGTCACAGTTCTCTGCATATGTTGTATAGATTATTGCCTTCTGAAATGATTTCTAATGGTACATTCTTAATTGGCAGTGCTTATTTGGCAAAATTCATGTTTGAATAAGACAGATCAGTGGGTTGGTTTCCCTGTTTGGTACATCTGATTGCTTCAAATCCCACCTGATGAATTTTCTTTATAAGTCAACTTAATTTTCTCATTGCTATTTCACTTTTAAAAACACAAAAATATTAAGGAAGAAAATGAAGCCTCTCCTAAATTAAACCAAAAATATTCTCAAGGCTGTACGGTCAGGCAGGTGTAGATGCCAATGTCGGTTTCCGTAGTTTTAATCTGGACGTTACTCTTTCTTCCTTAAGGAAAAGTTTTGTTTAAGCTTTTCTTCCTCTGCTGCCCCACATGGGAATGAAAGATGAGCATCTCTGAGCCACGGCAAGCAGCTGATCCACGGGAGGGGCCTTCATTCTGACATCTCTAGAGCCTCCTCAGGGCTGGGAAGTGTATCAAAAAAACCAAGATGCCAGGTGATACTACAGACTCACCACTTTGACTTCAAGCAAAACCACTCTTGGTTTATGCTCCCTCACTATTTCATTGTTATTGTTGGTGAGAAAAGATGTCCATGCCAAAAAAATTAGAAGTGTATAATGCCAGGACACTGCATTCTCCTTGCCACGTGTCACTCCTCCAGCTCCATTTCTTGCTGTGCAATAGTTCTTACTGTATTTCTCAGTTGCCCCAAATCACAGAAATACATTTTTTTTTCAGTCAAGATCTGTTCAACTTCCCCAGTAGTCAAGAAAACAAGAATAAAAGGTTAGATAGTATTTTCCAGTAGTAATTTTTGAATTTTCAAATTGAGATATACAACCTTGTGAGGGATTGGGGTAGTTGATATTCTCAAATTCTTTTAACTATAGTAAGTATATAAAAATATTTGTGGGGGAATTTAGTAAAAATCATGGGAATCATTAAAAGGACTCACTATTCTTTGTCTCAGCAAGTCATCTTTAGGAATTCATTCTAAAACAATTCAAAAGACAAAGATTTCTCCACAGGGATGTTCATTGCAAAATTTTAATACATTGAAAATTTTGAGACAGTTAATATATACCTATAAATGATTTAATAAATTATTATAAGAGATATAATATAGTGAGGCTTTTGATGACATAAGAAAATATCTATGATTAGGTAAAATTAAAAGACTCAAAACAGAATAAGATTGTAATGTGATATCAAAGTTTTATTTAAAATTTTGAATTAATAATAACTTATATGTAAACAATTTAGTTTATAGGAGTTACCTCTAAGAATAATTATGGTTATTGAAGAAAAAATTAATGTCCTACATTTCCTAAATATTTTATAATGAACATGTTGTCTATAGCCTTCCCTACCCTGCAAAAAAAAAAAAAAAAAAATCCATTAAAGTAATTAAGACACTATAAATGGACTAACCAAAAAGTTAATTTTGGTTTTACTTATACTATTTTATTTGATGTAGTTTTAATAACTGATGACCCAGTTAGGTTGTAGAAGAAAACATGAGCTTTTATTAAATAGACTACGTAATAGCTCCTACAACAAAAGACTTAGAGGTGCAGACAATGCAGCCACTTTAATAAAGACTTGCAAGGGGGACAAATATCCTTTTCCATAGTCACCACCAAGGCTCCAGTTGTCATGCTACCACAAGTATTAAATTGTGTATCTTTACCCTGAAAGAAAATGGTGGTCCTAAGACAAAAAAAAAATTTCAATAAGGCAACTAAATGTTAGAAAATTTTATTAGAACTTTAAGTGAAAGTTGGCACAAAAAGAAATTAGGAAATATCTAGAAAGACTTCAAAAATGTCACTTTTGTCCAGCAACCTTTGATTCATTTTGCTATTTGATACCCACAAAATCAGACACTATGATGGATTCAGTTAGTTATAATATGCCTTTAATATGGAACTTAATTAAATTTCTAGTGTAGTAGGACATCTATTATTCTGAGAGAGAGAGAGAGAAAGAAGAAAGAAGTCCAAATTCACTGAGTTTGATGTATGCAAAGTATTCTTTAAAGGATAATTCATACTCTCTTTTTAAGTCTGACTTCAAAGCACCACTAATAGATAAAGCAAGGCAGAGTGTAATTAAAGCCAAGCCGATTAAATTCAAACAAAAGCAAAATTATTTAAGTATACTCATTCAGTTTGAATCTCATTGTATTCATTTCCCCCTCATCTCAATGAACGTTACTTTTAGCATGAGACGTATCTCACATTGGGAGGTTGGAAGGGGTTGGCACCACTGCAGAACTTCATCACTCCTGAGGACCTAAAGTGACAATGGAAAGTGCAGCCATGTCTAAGATCACAAATGCTTTTCTGTTTATGTGTTGCCAATGTTACTGATCATAAAGGCTATAGCATTTAGTATTTTGTACATAGATGTACCATGTATCCATATTGGCCTATTGTAATCGTAGTTCAGAAGAAAGGCTATGAGGAGTAGTTAACCAGAGGGAATACCCTCCTCCCCCCAAAAAAGTGGAGGGGGCACTCAGTAATAATAAAAATAATAATGTGGCATACAACAGGTTGTGAGGATTATTATTAAAAAAATATTTCTTTCAAGTCACTTTTAATTTCTTAGTCAATATGTAAAAACTATATTTCTTGTTTCTGGGAAAGCCCAAATACAACATCATTAGAGTACAGCAGGAGGATTCAGTGAGTGTTTATACTGAGGACAGGATAACAAGATAAAATTTTTAATTCTGAATTTCAGAATTGCCATATACTAAATGTCTGTGTCTCCTCAAAGTTCCCATGTTGAAACCCAATTTCTACTACGATGGTAGGAGGAAGTGAGGTCTTTTGTGGATGAGTAGGTCATGAAGGCAGAGCCCCCATAAATGGAATCAACACTCTTAAAAAATATACCTCAGAGAACTCCCTTGGCCCCTCTTTCATTTAGGGACACTCAGAGATGCTATCTGTGAATCAGGAGAACTCTCCTAGTTCTCCTGAGACACCAAATATGTCAGTGATTTGGTCTTGGACTTTCAAGTTCTAGAGACTTGAAATGAATTTTGTTGTTTAATTACCCAGCCTCTGGTATCTTTGTTATAGTCGTGTGAATGGACTAAGACAAGAAAAACATTGTCTCACTCCTTATTAAAGCTAAACACATTTTTTCAAGCAAAAGGGATGTTTTTTCCCATTTGATGGTCGAAGAAACGAGACACTCCACACAAAAGGAGTCAGAGAAATTTCAACATGAAGAACTATTCTTACGGAATAAACCATTTAGGAGACTGAATGGTCACTGGAATAACAAACAAACAAACAAACAAAAAACAATCACAACAAAAACAAATGAGCACAAATTAAAGCAGCAATAGCTGGTAGCTCTACTCTTCTTAGCAAACTCACAGGCAGAAAAACACTTAAATGAAAAGTGATGAGGCTTTTTGTTTTTTTCCAGACATGAATCCCTCACCAGGGCATGCCATTGGTATATTATGAAAGATTTTTAGCCATGGGAAAGAAGAAAATTCTGCCTTTTAGGACAAAATGGATAGACTTTGAGGGCATTATGTTAAGTGAAATAAACCAGGCAAAAACAAATGGGGCATGGTATCACTTATATAGAAAATGTAAGAAAGGCCAAACCTACAGACACAAAGAGTAGGAAAGTGGTTGTCAGAGGGTATGGGGAAAATAGGGAGAGTTTCATAGAGGGATACAAACTTTTGGCTATAATATAAATAGGGTCTAAAGAAAAACATGTAGATTGTAGTTGATAAAACTGTATTGTTGCAGAAAATAACTCACACGCAGGAGAGGTGGCAGAGCACGATTCTTTATTACACGCAGGCTCGGGAAGAATCCAAATCCTGAGCCCAGTCTTGTCTCTCCACAGTATTTATAGGTTTTAATCTACATATCAGAAACAGAACATCAGAAACAAGGCACAAGGCTGGTATAAAGATTTAGGGGTCCCGGGGTTCAAAGGTTAACAAATGGCTTATATAAACATTTGTCTACTATTTACATAGCCTGGCAGTACCATCTCACCAGGCCCATTAACAGCTTAGGCGTCTCTGTTAACATTCCAGACAGCAACTTCTTTGAAATGCCTCTGCTGGCTCCCAGCTCCCTCCACTCTCCAAAGTGGTTCCTGCATTCCTCACTTCCCCAGCAGTATTACATAATTAAAATTTTCTGAGAGTAGAACTTAAATGTTCTCACAAAAAAACAAAATCTTCTTGAAATAAAGTCTCAAATGTCCACCGCCATGTGTACCAGCCTATATCAGAGACTGTGTAACCAGCCTTCTGTTTACTGTTTGTTTTTCTTTTTCTGCTACTTCTCTTTTATTGATTCTATTGAAGACCAGCCCTCCATGAAACTCTACCACTTACCGCTGCTCAAGGACATTACTATTTAATTCCTCTCTCTGTTCTGTATTATCGTGTTCCTCACTCAACATGATCTTTCTGATGGTCACACAAGTAAGCTAAGTTGTAATCTCTCATAGCTATGAAAACTCTTCATTGTGCTTAATGTTAGCACCAGCTCTATTCCCTTTTGGAGAAAGACTCAAATCATTGTCAATGTGATGATGCCTCAAATTCCCTCCTCTCATTTTTTTTTGTTTGTTTTTTAAACACCTCCAGTCAAGATTTAAGCCTCTTTTCTAATCAAACTGCTATTCTTAAGTTCTCTAATGATGTCTGTGAGGGGAAGTCCAATGTTCGATTCTGAGTTCTTTTCCTACTTGACTTATTGGAGGCATTGAATATAGTTTATTACTCTCCTATGAAATACTTTTATTACTAGACTTCCAAGACAATGCATTCCCCAGGATTCTTCCCTCATGATTTGTTCTTGTCACTAATCATCTTCCAAATCTCTACAAGGCTCAATCCTTGAACTTTTGGATATTTTTAAAAAATCGAAATGTGTTCCCTTGGCAATTTCATCTCATCCTATAGCTTTATATGTCATTGATATACTGACAAACACTAATTTATATTTCCATCTTAATTTGTTCCCTAAATTTCAGATTATTTTATCCAGCTATCTGCTCAACTTCCCACTTTCATATATAATGTGTCTTATACTACAAATGTCTAAAATTAAGCCTAATCTTTCCCCATTCCCATTATAGCCTGCTTCTCTTACCCTCTTTTTTATTTTTTTTTTTTTTGCAATTAATAGCCATTTCATTCTTAGAGTTGCTCTGATCAGTATGGACTTATTCTCAATGCCTGTTTTTCTTCCAAATCCTATATCTTAAGAATAATCATCAAATCCTGTCATATATTCCTGTGTGACATATGTAGATTTTAAACCATCTTTACAGCCTTCACCCCATCACAATGGTTGAAGACTCTATCATCTCTCAAATGAATTATTTAACACAGCCGCCAGAGTGAATCTTCTAAAATATGTCAGGTGACATTCCTCTGCTCAGAACACTCTGTTGTTTTTTTCGTCTCACCCAGAGTAAACTTGAGTAGGGTAGTTTATAAATAAATGTAAAGGAATGTGGAGGTTGCATATTCTCTCATGAATTCATTATTTCAAAAAGTCATTACTGAAAACCTTCTAAGCACGGAGATATATGACTGTATCCATGACATCATATTAATTTAACCTGTTTAACATAATTGTTCAACCATTCCTCTGTGTATGGCAGTATTCTTAGATGATCTTTGTTGGGAACTGCCCTGCCTGGTTTCAGAAGCTGTAACCCCCTCCTAGGCTAAGGCTGAGGGAACGACCTTGGAACCCTAAGCCAGCAAGGAGACAAAAGCTTATCTCCCTGGCAGGAGCGCCACTTCTGCTCCTTTTACTTCAACCTGCCTGGTCCCCAGTGCTTGGTTAGTTAGCCGATGACAGGTAAGATTCCCCAAGGGGGGAATGACCTGAGACAGGCACGATCACGTGGCAGGCTCCCAATGAAGAACTTTGGGGGCTACAGCAAAAAGTGGGTGATAGACCCTTGCCCCTTGGCTTTGACAAAACCTGAGTCCTCATGGTCTGCGAGAAAATCTCCTAATCTCTTGGCTGCCTTAGTTCCCTTGCTCCACCTAAGCCTGAAACAATGACAGGGTGGTGCAGCCCTCTACTGGAAAGGGTGGGTTCCCGGGGTGATTGGGCCTGAGAAAGAATATGTAAAATCCTGTGAAACCTGCTCAGTTGAATGAGAAGGGTCCAAGGAGGAAGTAAGTTTGTTCCTCAAAGTCTTTTACAGCTCTTTGACCCTGACTCAAAATAGACCCTCAGAGTTCCTTATTACCTATTGTTTGATCCTTACTTCCTGGCAATGAGTAATGAGCTTTACCTGAATTCTTATGCAAATGAACCCAATAAAAGCCTGCTCAGGCGAGAGAACGGGGTGCTCTCTCTCCCCTAGGGAGGATGGCGAGCGCTCCCCACTAGAGGGAGTGGCCAATGCATTCCTACTTCCCCACAGGACCTGGTTGTCTCTGTATATGTTTTTTCTCGTGTGTCAACAAGCCATCCGCAGTGTTCTGCGGTCACTGCCAGTCGGTGGCCCAGTCAGATCTTTCCAACAACAGTCTTCCTTTCATTCAGGAAGTGATGCCTTTCATTGTGAAAAGTAATAATAACTACCCTTGTTATTCTTCTTCGTAGGTAACACTTTTCAACACTAGAATTCATACCCTGCATGTAAAATTGATTTATTAGGTTTAAATAGTATATCTTCTATTGCTTTAAACTTTATGTATTATAGGGAGTTAGTCTTTAAAAATTACATATTGCAGGGATTCAACATATTATGGAAACGAGGATGGGGAAAATGGCATAATTTGAGCCATAATTTTCTCATGTAACATTTTTATTGTGTCTACTATATGAGTGATACTGAGTACATTTTTGAGCTTTTAGTTATGTTGTATAATTTGGTAGGCATTTCTAATAATTAACCTTGATTTTCACACTGCTAGTTTTTCTGTTTATGATCAATTAAATTATATATTATAATTATATATTATATATGTGTGTTAGATCAGTATGCATAATCATAGAGCCTGATTTTGGTAAAGAAGTACAGTGATATAGTTCAATTGCCAAGCAATACACAAATCATTTCTACCATTTTGTATTATTTCAGACTTGTGAGCACACGTATCTACTTGTGAGACAAGTCAATTTTCAAATGACTGATATAAAATATTATAGAAACATGGAAACTTGGAAAAATAAGGCTAAGTGGTCTTTTTGGAGGAGAGGGATTAATCTAGTATAGTCTATATATTTTTTAATGTTCGTAAAATTCACATGTTCTTAAAATGTATTATTTTTAAAAAATCACTTAGCGATTTTAAGCAATCACCATGGCAACTATTTGCATCAGAGTACTATTTTTTCCCAGAGCTATTTCTGTGTCATTAAATCCAGTGTAGTACTTTATTATTTGGTATCTGTTAAGTCCATATGCATTTTAGTTTCTAATTTACTTAACAAATGATGTTTGACAAAAGAGAAAAGTTATAGAACAATAAACAACACTATTAATTACCTCATGAAGCAGGACACCATTATATTTGTCAGCAGCATTATGTCTTCAAAATAATTTTGCCAAGTAATTAAGTAAGAACATATTCCATTATTGGGACATATATATATCCTTTTTCAAATGTATTCATTATCATAAAGCAAAACCAGAAACTGGAACGAGTGAAATTGCAAAATTGCATTTACTAGACAGGCGTTTTTTTCCCATATTAAAACAAAGGAAAAGAAATGGGGAAAAATGTCTAACTCTATGCAAGAAAAAATATTGCTTATCATTTGTTACATTTTGTTCATTAGACTATTGAAGGCAATTACATGGAAAAGAAAATACCACTTCTGTTTAAGACAGTAATTTGATGGGGATGTGTATTTCTACTCCCCTTGAGTATTTATTGAAGTGCTATTTTTATTTGAGAAGTAACCATCTTTTGTTATTTAGAAAGATTTAAAGGCAGTATGAGGATTCCACAGGCCTGAGACCATTGTAGCTGACTTTCACTCCCCACTGCTCCCTCCAAGTGTGGAAGAAAAGAAAGGTATAAATAAAGAAAATCTTGTAAGAGAAAGCAATAAAGTGCAGTTTGTTTCTGTGGCCTCCAGGGCCTCATAAGTTTAATGTTCCATAACTTAAGTGAGTCATAGTATATCTATATTTATGTATATAAATAAAATATATCTAAATATATTTAAATCACTGACATACACCTACCTATACAATGACTTATAGAATGCACTGTTGAATTTGATGGCTCAGGTAGTTGTTGCAAAATGCTGGACATGATGCAGTTTCATCCAAATGTTCCAATCACATGTCCTGGTTGCTATGTGTACCTACTGTGCAGTCAAACACTGACTTGGTAAATGGAGACAGGAACTCACCATCTTCTCACTATGTGTCACGTGCCCCTGGCCGCTTCTCCCTGTTACTGTATGTTAATAGCCTCATTACACAATGTCATGACTGGATGAAGCAAAAAAATGTACCTGCTTTGATAGACCTATAATTCCAATTTACACTGGGTGTTCTTTTTTAATTTCAAAAGCAGTAATGCAATTTAATACAGATATTTCTGGGAATTATCTAATTTATATATCCTAGAATAAAATGATCAACTGTACATTGTCCATTTGTTGCAACTAATATTTGACCCAATTCACTATTCCAAATCACTGCTTCACTTGAGTTCTTGAATATAGTTTGTTTAATATATGAAACTTCCTTAAAATAAATAATAATGTAAACATATAAACAAATGATCTTACATACTTGATATATTTTATACTAATAGTGGTAGCAAGACAAATTATTTTTTCCTTTAATTTTTACATTTTGAGGAAAAATTGTTTAAACATTTTTAGGGTTCAAATAATTGTAAAACTAATGGAGGAATAAAAGGGTCTTAGTTGTTGAGGCTGTAAAGATCTTCCCAATAATATGCAAATACTAAGTATCCTTGGGTGAGAATGATTTTCTCCCTAAAGCAAAACTTTTTTCCTCCCTGACGCTGTATGTGGCAGCATGTCATTTAGAATGCAGTGACTTTTCATGGGAGGTGCTGAGACACGTTCAGCTTACACTGAGTGCTGAAGTCATCTTCCTCTCAGCCCAGTGGCTAATAAAATTACAGTGTTGAGCAGTATTGAAGCAAATAACTCTGAAACACAACCTTTAAACAGAGCTTTGCCGCTGCCTCCAGCTTCCTGCCTGCCAGGAGATCGCTGAAGCTCATCTTGTATTTCTTGAGCTTTTCTTTCTTTTTTTTTTAAATTTTTTTTCTTTTTCTATCCTCAAAAGCTTCTTAATTCCTCAGTCCAAAATACATCTGTCCAGCCTAAAGGTACAGTTGTTGATTCCTGTTCACTTCACATCATTATGACCTTCAGATGCTGGTCAACATTTCTTTGCTACCAGAATGGATTCCATGCAAGGCTCTGAATATCAATCACGACTGGAGTTATTTCATAAGCCTCACATTTCCCCCTTTTTCTCTGCCTTTTGAATTTTTACAGCAGTCTATTTACACACTCAGTACTGAAACCCATTGGCCACTAGTAAATAATTGTTTGCAAATGTATACGTGCATTGGTGGATTCAGGAAGTAGTTACAATACACTACTTTTTAACTGGTAGTGAGGAGGGATCAAAGGAAGCTATAAGAGTTATTGTTCTCCACCTGCTTTTCCTCCTGTTTTCATGTCATTTTAAAACAAAACAATCAATAATGTGTAAGTTGAATAAATCTATTGATAAAAAGAGGCAGTATGAGATAGCTAGTTGTGCACAAAAAATTTGAATAACTGACACAAACCGAAGTTCAGACGCAGGTTAGTTCTATTTTTTCCCCATTTTATCAGCACCCATTTTTGTACAAGATGACAGCATGTACTTCTCTTTAAAAAGCGGTGACATTTATTATTTAGTTAACAATCCCAAATGAATAACAATAATGGAATATTGCTAAGTGACTCGGTATGTGGGTCCAGACATGGTAACAATAGAACTGATGTGCTTATTTTTGAAAGAGGAAAAAAACCAAGCTATGGAAAGGATTAAATCAAAGTGCTAGCATGAGCTCTGAGCTGAGCAAACTTACCTTCTTGCCTAACTTGTGGTACATTTTAGGCATGTTACTTATCTTCCCCGGGCCTTAGTGTTTGCACGTTAAATACTCAGATAAGAACTATAACATCGTTATAGGCTTTTGTAAGCAGTGAATGGGTCATGCATGTGAGACACTAAGAATTATTGACATCAGTGTTAAAATTTCCATTATCACCAAATCTTAATTATGTCATCGTCGTCATCATCATCATCATCATCATCACAGTTTCATTGTACTTTTCGTTTGTATTATGAATGTTGCTTTGATCAGAAAAAATAATTTTAAATATTTGCACAAGGTAGTGGTTAAGAGTAAACACTTGAAAGTTAGACTGCATTTAAATCACTCCCTTCCTGAAACAAGGAGTGTGATCTTACATTCTTCACTTAATCTCTTAATCTGCAGCCCCTTTACTTGTGAAATCAGACTAATCGTATCCCCTTTTTAGATTATAGTAAGGATTAATAGATATAACTTCTGTATTTTCTGACACATACTAAGAACGTTATAAATATCAGTTTTCATCTCTGTTATTATTACTAATATTGCATGAGATATTATTTTGAGTTTTACCCTTCATACATCTTCTTATCTCAATTAGTACATGTCATAGATAAGGCAGTGCTTAGTGCTTATTTTGTACTAATTGCCTGAGAGGAAATACAAAAGAAAAAGACAGCTATTTATTAAATGTTGAGATTTTGTCTTTTTAAAATGAACTTTATAAGGTATAATTTACATATCAATACAGTTAAATGTCCTTGTTTAAGTGTGTAGTCTGGTGACTTTTTACAATTATATACACCCTTAGAACCTTAGAACCATCACCATAGATTTTTGGGTTTTATTTTTTAGGATTATTATTTTTTTAGGATTTTATTTATTTATTTTTAGAGAGGGAAGGTAGGGAGAAAGAGAGAGACAGAGAAACATCAATGTGCGGTTGCTGGGAGCCATGGCCTGCAACCCAAGCATGTCCCCTGACTGGGAATTGAACCTGCAATGCTTTGGTTCGCAGCCTGCACTCAATCCACTGAGCTATGCCAGCCAGGGCTGAATTTGGGTGGTTTTAAGTTAACTTTTGATACTAATGGCATGACAATAGTTTCTAGTGGAAAACATAATTTGCAATGCAACAATTTGAACTACTGGAATTCACCTCCTTGAACCCTGCAGGATTCAGAACACTATATTTTCCCCCTTCATAAGAGATATCAAAGACTGTCTAACCCATGTTAGATAAAAATTCCATAGGCCAGCCCTGGCCAGGAGCTCAGCTGGTTAGGTTGTCCCCCTGACATGCTGAGGTTGCAGGTTCAATTCTGGTCAGGGAACATACAAGAAACAACCAATGAATGCATAAATAAGTTAACAAACAGATTTCTCTCTCTCTCTCTCTCTCTCAAATCAATAAATGAAAAAAAATGTTTTTAAAAATTCCGTAGGCTAAATATAGTAGTAAGAAACATCAGAGAGACTAAACCCTGTGCTCTGCCTTTCAACCAGGCGAAGGGGTCAAGAGGAATGACAGAAACTTCAGACAAGTTTGGAGGCTGAAAGAGCAGAGAACAACCTGGCAGAATTCAGGAAGGTACCAGCCCCACAGAACACCTGCATGCACAGCACAGTTTAGGAGCAGGCAAAGAGAGATGGCCAAGTTAGGCACCCAGGCAACGGGTCTGTGGCATACTTCAGCATTACCTGAATGCCAGTCTTAGAAGGAAGGTAGAGTTTTAAAAAAATAACAAAAGGAATACTTTGTGTTTTTGTGTTGTTGATTACAAAGTATGATATTTTTGTATCCACCATCCAGTTACTGATAATTTACCTGAAATTGTACTCCTTTTGCTTGGCTTTGCTGATTGCATTTCATGTACTCATTGCATGACAAACTTTAATTGGCTGACCGCTATCATTCACCATGGGTTTCATTCCCTACTCTTTTGGGTCTCTCTCTCTCTTCCTAGTTTATAGATTTTTCTACCCATTAAACCAAAATCGTTGATGAAAGAATTTTAAACAAAGACATACAATCACTTTTCCAGAATGTTTCCTTTGGCTATCAGTGTACAAAAATAAGCTCTTAGACTTAAATGTGAAATACAACAGAAAATAATCACTCAGGATAGCAATAGTCTAAGGAGGGTACATAGGTAAAGGAAAAAAAAAAACAACTATAATGAAAATCCTTTTTTCTTCAAGTGCTTAAGGTAGACAACATCTTCTAAACTGCAGGTTAAATCACTCATCAGTGGCTAGTGATTTAATCAATCGTACCAATATAATAAAGCCTCTAGAAAAACCCAAAGAGTTGGGGTTTCAAAAGCTTCGTACCCTGCTCTGTGCACCTCTTCCACCTGGCTGTTTCTAAGTTATATCTTTTTATAACAGACCAGTAATCTAATAGGTAAAATGTTTCTCTGGATCTGGTAAGCTGTGCCAGTAAATTAATTGAACCGAAGGAGGAAGGTCATCAGCACCTCCAAAATACAACAGCTCAATTAAAAGTACAGGAAACAACCAGGACTTGTGATTAGCATCTGAAGTGTGGGGCAGTTTCACAGGACTAAGCCCACGAGGGATATGACACTATCTGTAGGTAAACAGTGTCAGACCCAGTGGTGGCTCAAAACTGTTTGCTGCTGTGGAACCACCCTCTCCCCATGCACACAACAACCTCAGTACACCTTGGGATGAACTGATGTTTAGTGCCCCTTGGAGGCATTTCACATAAAGTTTGAGGGTTTAGCAAATGCAGAATTTAAACCTGCTTTTGACACAGAAATGCTATGAAATCTTTCTTTTAAGTCACTTAACCCCAGTAAGCTTCAGTTTCACCTTCAGAGGGTTAAGTACAATACTGGGTTGAACGGCAATCCCTCCAAAGATTTGTCTGCCATCTAATCTTTGGAACCTGTGAATGTTAGCTTATTTGGAAATAAGCCTTTGAAAATGCACAGTGATGTTTTGAGATGAGATCATTCTGGATTATTTGCGTTAGCCCTAAATTCTACAACAAATGCCCTTACAGGAGTGTGGCTTGGAATAGCAAAGAGTGTATTCTCCTCTACAGCCTCCAGGGGGAGTAAGACCCTGATGCAACTTGATTTTAGACTGGCCTCCAGAGGTATGAGAGAATCAATTTGCATTGTTTAAGCCACTAGATTGTGTGGTTTGTTGTAGCAGCTCTAAGAAACTAATGCACAGGCTCACTGTCAGCATTGAATGAAACAATGTAGAGCTCTTGGAAAAATAAATCTTAGCAAATATACACACACACATATGCATATATATTTGTATATATATATACATACACACGTATACATAGGATTCCAATAGCTTCTCACTAGCGACATTTATACGTCTATGACTAAAATATCTTTCTCTGTGTTTGTCTCATCCAGTCTGTTTTCATCTGTTAACCTGGTTCTGCTTGCTAGGTAGTTATTTCAGTTTGGTTCTCGATTGTAACGGTATCTACTGAAAACTGAGGCTTTTAAACCAAGTATTCATTTGGTGTAGTGGATTGGCGGTGACATGGTTGATTCAGACTCAGATGAATTTCAGTCTCATTTCAATATTTCCCATATATTTTTCTAGGGAATAGATTACATCATTGAGGTTTCCAAATTTATTGATATACATTAGTTTTAAATCTTTTCTCATGATTTGAAAGAAAAATCTCAACTGTTTCTCTGCATCTTTTCCTTATTTAGGTTAATATAATGTCTTCCTCGCCTCTTTTTTTTTAACCTTATTTGTTGAAGTATAGTAAACACACAGTCAGTACACTGGATGATTTAGGGTGTACAGCGCATTGAGTTTGTGAAACTACTTCCTTTATTAGGATGCAGGATATTTCGTCACCTCCAAATGTTTTCCTGGGGCTTTTGGCATTTTTCCACCTCTCCAACCTGTCTCTGAGGCATCCATTAGGTCGCTTTATACCAGTAGAGGTTAGTGTGCATTTTCAAGAATTTTATATAATCAACTCATACAATATAGGGTCTTTTGTTCTGGCTCCATTTACTCAGTGTGAAGATTTGGGTATTTCTATTGTACGTATTAGGACTTTGTTCCCTGTAAATTGCTAATATATTTTACCTCTGTAGGAGCAGTTAGATTGTTTTCAGCTTTTCACTACCATAAATTAAACTGCTAGGAATCTTCAAATCTCTGAGAGTATATTTTTAGTTTTTTAAGTGTAGAATGCTGGGTTTTTTGGTAAATTACAGTTAACTATTTGAGAACCTCTAAACAGTTTTACAAAGTTGAAGTATAATTCTCTATTCTCACATCAGCATATTAGAATTCCAACTTACTCCACGTCCTAAACAATGTTTGGTACTCATAATTTTCTTAGCCTCACCCAAGGATATAATTATTGATTTTAAAGAGAGGGGAAGGAAGGGGGAGAGAGAGGGAGAGAAACGTTGACCAGTTGCCTCTCAAATGTGTCCTGATGGGTAATTGAACCCTCAGTCTTTTGGTTTGCAGGACAGCGCTCCAACCAACTGAGCCACACTGGCCGGGGCAGTACTGAGATTTTTAATTGGAATTAGTTTAATGCATATGAACTAGTATGACATTATAAGTGTAATTTAATATAATTTAATTTAATGATGTTTTCTTACTGGACTTGTTGTGTATCATCTTTTTGCAGGACTCAAACATTGCCAATTTTCTAAAATTGGGTGTTTCTCATTTTATATTTCCTTCCAAGATTTAAAATATCTTCTTGCTACAAATTCTTTGTGAGACAAATTTTTTGTCAGATACATGCGTACAATTATTTCATATTGATTTTTAGTAGGAATTTGCTGAAGAAAAATCATTCCAACTTTAGAATTACATTTCTCTTTTAAGAAATACAAGGAATCAGGAAGTTTGCTACTCAGTTTCTCTCAGAAGGATCTCTGAAGTCTGTCTTTCTGTAACAGATCGATTTACTCAAAAGAAAATCATGAGACATGAGAAGCCATGGAGAGCTAAGAAATATTAAAGAAATTGTTATGTTATTATATTTATTTCAATAACAACATAAAGGAAATGTGAATTGCTATAACCATTTTGGAAAACTGCCAATAATTCCTCAATTTAGACCACATGTATATCCCATAAACCAGGAATTCATATATATGTATATATACATATACACATACACACATATGTATATACACAAACATGTATATACACATACATATGAGGGGGCCCAAAAACCCAGAGTTTATTTATAAAAAAAATGTATTTATTCTTACACATTTAAACTTCAGTCGCCTTCAAAATTCCCTCCATTTGTTGCAATATACCTATTGAGATGTTCATTCCACTGCTCAAAACAGTTTTTGAAATTCTCAATTTTGATGCCTTTATTGCTTCTGTGATTTTTTGTTTCACCTCTTTCACATAGGCAAAAAGTTGTGTGTTTTTTTTTTTTGAGGACTGTTTTTAATCTGAAGGAACAAAAAAAGTATCTTGGGGTGAGGTTGGGTGAATAGGGAGGGGTCATGCTGTGTTTGGTCGAAAACTGCTGAACACTCAGTGTGGTGTGGGCAGGTGTGCTCATAAATCACCCATCATGAAATGGACAAACACACTTGAAAGGGCCTTCAAGAAAAATTCACTGAAGCCAAATGCAGCCTCTCACAATAGTGCCAGCGGGTACACTGACACAGATGGGTTACTAGAACACTCACCTAGCAGGGGAAGCCTGTACTACAAGGGGCCCACACTCCAGAAATAAATCCAATTTTGGGGGTAAATATATATATTTCTGTAATGTAATATGAAAACTGAGAGGACAGGACTCTATTTTGTTAAATGCTTCATGACCAGCTTTTAGGACATTTGTTAACATAAAAATCTAATGAATAAATTAATCAGTACACAATGATTATTAATTGTGATTTTAAAGGTTTCATTTGAGTTCCACAGACACTAATAGATGAAATGGAGTTAGAGACAGGAGGCCATGGTACCAGGAACACCTAACTGAAGAACTAGGAATACCTAATTGAATTGAATTTGATAAGTAATATTTTCTAAAATTCAGAAATTTTTAGAATAGAACTTTTTAATCCTGCAATATGTTTTGAAGATCAAAATATGCTTAATCTTCTGAGGTTAAAGGGTCTCAGAGTTGAAAATCTTCCACTTGAAGAAAAAACACCCAAAATAATTCTCTTAGATTGCTGATTTTATATGTGTATATGTATGTGTTTATAGATATTATGATATTACATATAATATAGTATATATTATTTTTGTGTCCACTGAAACACATAAACAAAATGAGTTCAAAGTAGTTTCATTCATAATAGTTAGCTCCTGGGAAAACCCTATTATTTATTAATATTAAAGTATATAATTAAATTGCTGTATATATATATACACACACACAGACACAAAGGAATAATAATACATTGCTATAAACAAGAACAAATTTCTGTTACATACTAAAATATGGTTGAATTTCAAAAACAAAATATTGAGCAAAAGATGCCAGACATAAAAAGATGCATACTGGAGAATCCTCTTTACATGGAGTTCAAGAAATACAAAACTAATCTAGCTAGATGGAAATCAAATGTGTGATTAATTTTGCGAGGCATTTGAGTGGAGAGAGGCTACAGAAGTTTTCTGGGGTTTGGGAAATCTAGCTGGCAGTTACATGAATAAATATTGTACATATATAAAATTAGTAGACTTGTATTTTTAGACTCTATGCAGTTTACTTTAATTATATTTCTATAAAAGGAAAAGATTTTAAAGAGAGAAACAATTGTGAGGTGAATCCATACCTGCTGTTATTGGAAGGAGCTCTAAGATAATACATTGCAGAATTTTTAAATTTTGTGTGTATTTTTATGGTATTTGCTGTGCCAACAAAAGGATACTATATACATATCTTATATATATACATATATACACACACATACATTTAATTACATATTTGTGTGTGCGTGTGCATGTTTATGTATGCATGGGTAAACGTATTTGTTTACCATTATATAGTTTTCTCAAAAAATAAACAAAAATATTCTCTTATGTGTGGTCATTGTGGGCACAGGGAAGCCAGGGATAAGGGAGAGAGAAGATGTATTTACCTTTTATTTTATATTTCTCTGAAAATTGTTGTGTGCTCTGAATATATTTCTGACATTTAATTTTGAAAATGACAACAAAACAGTCTTAGACATGCAGTTATAGAGCATTTTATCTTCTTTTACTTTTCTATATTTTAAATAGCTAATATAAGTTATAAAACACAATGTATAATTTTCTGTTCATGCTTATTCCTGTATATTATTACTGTGACTATTGCTGCTATCGATACTATTACAGGGGAATAATGCGTTGATGCTTTTGCTTCGCACCAGGCTAGGTCTCTGTCTACTAGCTGTTTGCCAAGAAAACCCCTAAGATTAGTCTTCTGGTGACTGGAATGAGGTATTATGCAAAGTTTCCCTTTTCCATTCTGGAGTATTGTTCATTCTTCTTACTTTCATAATTAATTGGTTTTACTTGCTTATATAGGTGACCTAGTATCCATCTGGTGAATGTTTGGTTAACCTTTCCATTTGTTGCCAAGTTGAACAAAACGTTCCCTCACTTCACTGAGTTGCCCCATACCTCCCATCTCCCAGACACGATAGTAACAGAAGCAAAATAGTTCTCTTTGGAAAGATCTTACACAGTTTTCAACTCACACCATAATATTCATAAGACATTAGTAAAAATTATTTATAGAAAACATATTTAGGAAAAATAACCCACATGCAGGTATACTAAAATAAGACCTTTATATTTTAACATATATTAATAATGGTGATGTATTTTAGAAGATTTATTATGTGAAATTTGTATAAGGTATATAGTATCACATTATTTTCATTGGATTAGAAATTTAGAGTAACATTCTAGGTGTGGTTAGGGTAAGAAGTTTGGGCTCAGTGTTGAATTTAATTTAGAGAGAAGAGTGATATAAAGCATGATATAAAAAATCTTTCAAGAAGAAAATTTAAAACAATTTTATGTTTATCAATAGAAGATGAATTAATTAACAAATTAAAAATCGGGCCATTCAACCCTGACATTCCAAGCAAAGATTTAAAAGGAGGAAGTTGGTTTCTATTTACTTTCCTAGACAGATCTTTCCAATATGCTCTTATGACGGAGACAACCTTTCCGACTGATGTTCAAAAACAACAACATGAAACCGTGTGTATGTGTGTGGGTGTATGTATTTAAATGCTTTTGTGGCTGTATATGAAAAGACTGAGGGAAACAAAACAAAACAAAGCAAAACATTAAACTGTAACTAATGGCTGCCCCTGGAGAGGATAGTAGGCTTCGTAGGTGAGTATTGTAAGGGAAAAAGTACTTTAACTCTTAAATCCGTTCATTTGCAGAGTGCTTGAATTATTTCACAGTAGGCAACCAGTCCTGCGATATATTTGTTGTGAAAACAACGAATAAAGATTAAATTCTAGATGGTTTACGAGTTCCTTAACTATTACTGCAAAAATAAATAAATAAATAAATAAATAAATAAATAAATAAATAAATAAAGCCTTCCTGTATTGAAATAAAACCTCAAACTAACTAACACTCGTGGGTCTGCCACATGCTGTCGAGACAGTCACCCACACAGCCACTTTCAAGTCCATTTTGAAAACACACCACAATGTTCTGTTTTTAAAAACTAAGTATGTGAATGTCCCCGCTTTGAGAGAAACGATCCAGTGGCCCCAGATCAGAGCTGCACTTGGTGTCCCTGCAGAGCGCCCACATATTTCCGCAGGCTCTCCCTCCCGTATCCTGTCCTGCCGCCAGTCACTTACCCCATTTGGGAGGTGTTTATAGCACTTGGCGGGAATGGAGATTTTCAGTGAAGTGGCTTAAGAGTAAAATGTGCCCTGGAGAAGTGATAAGAATGGTTCTACATGTAATGACCAATTTTTTTTTTTAGCTGGTTGAAAGCAGAGGACTTGAACTTTCCGATAAGAGTGCCCACTCTGTAAAACAGCCTATTTGGTCAGCAAGAACACCGAGGAGCTGCTCTCTTAAATGAACTGCCTTTCATTCTCTGAAATATATTGCCCGAATGAAACTGCAGCAACCAGAGGCCTGCTGGCTGGAGCGTTTCACTGAAGTGCAGCATGGAGCCTTAAAGTAGAAAATGAAAGCGAATAAATGAGATCAGTTAAAAGGAAGGGTCCAACAAATGAAAGCTACAAGAAGGAAGAAGGAAATCCTCGATATCTAATTCAGTTTATACTGCTCCTCCCCAAAGTATTTATCTAGGGCCAGTCGTAAGTTAAATTCTCTTTTTTTGCACAAAGCAGATATTTAAAATATGCTCTTCTTTGCCTTATTTTTCTCTTTCTAGACCCTAAAGAGCACAACAGAATAAGGTTTTACTAAATCCTTAATTAATCCGCAGCCCTGCAGCTAGTTTTTATGGAAATGAACAGTTCAGCTGAAACGACCCCTTCTAAACCTGCCCTGTAAGACCTGGCTTCTATTTACTCTTTCTCCTTGACTTCTACATTTTTTGCCTTTCATTAGTTCCCAGTCACTCTAGCCTCCTTTCTCTCCCTGAGACAGGACAAGCTCCTCCCTGGTCACTATACTTAGGTTTCCTCTTCTGCCTGCTTGGAACGCTCTTCCCCTGGTTCTTTGCACATTTAAGTTTTGAGTCATTCCCACTACTGTTCAGGTTTCACCTCATCAGAGAAACTTGGCTAAATACTGTATTTGATATTGTGGGTCATGTACTCCCTTTTCTATTACCGAGTTTTAATTTCGTCATAATGCATTACTGATTTACTTGCCAATTGTTTATTTTCTGATTTCCCGATGTAATATGAAAACTGAGAGGGCAAGGACTCTATTTTGTCAACGACTTCATGACCAGCCTTTAGAACATTTGTTAATAACATAAAAATCTAATGAATAAATTAATCAGCATACAATGATTATTAATTGTGATTTTAAAGGAATCATTTGAGTTTCACAGACAATAATAGGTGAAATGGAGTTAGAGACAGACGGCCATGGTACCAGGACACTAAACTGAAGAACATTTGATAAGCAATCTTTTTTAATTCAGAAATTGTTAGGACATTTTAATTCTGGGGTCCGCTTTGAGGATCAAGATATGCTTACTCTTCTGAGGTTAAAGGGTCTCAGAGTTGACAATCTTCCACTTGAAAAAATAAACTAAAATAATTGTCATAGATGACTGTTTCAGCTATTTATCTTTTGGGAATCAAGCCCTTGAAAGAGGAATACTCTACTTGGGTATTTTTTTTTTACTTTTCTTTTTCCTCTTTTCATTTTAAAAGCTGATGTAGAGTTCAGATAAAAAACTAGACATTTTAAGTGAAAAATGTAACATTTAGTACATTCACATTTCTGTCTAGTTCCAAAACATTGTCATCACCGCAAAATGAAACCCCTACCAATGACATAGTCACTCCACATTCTCCCCTTCTCCCAGCCCCTGGAAACCACCAGTCTGCTTTTTCTGTATATAGATTTTGCCATTCTGGATATTTCATAGAGATAGAACCATTCACTGGGTGAGCTTTTGTGTCTGGCTTCTTTCAGTTATAATGTTTTTGAGTCTTGTACACATTTTAGCATCAGCTCTCCTTTCATTTTCATTGCTGCGTAGTGTCCTATTGTGTGACTATGCCATAATTTGTTTATCTGTTTATCCACTGGCAGATATTTGGATTGTTTTCACTTTTTGGCTCTAAAAATAGCACTACTATCTACTTGGATGTGGCTTTGAGAGAATGATGAGTATAGTTCATTCTCCACTGAAAATTAAAAGTTTAGTACTAGTGGTGAGTAAATCACAGCAAGAACTATTACTATATTTTTATTGATGTTTTTTAATATTCTGAGGGACGAAAAGATTCCTTATATTTTGAGTTATCAGTGGATCATTTTTGGAATTCTTTATTAGGGCTCAAATATTAATTTAAATAACAACTGGAATTACTTGTTAAATATTTTTGAAAACTGTTACTCATGTTAAATTTTTATTATGTATGCAGATACCTATTTAGATACGTTTCCTCTGTAGTAAGAACTGGGTCGCATCACACTGTGACCTCTTGACCTCCATCTCTAAGCTTGATACATAGGAAATGTTCAGTAGATAACACAATTCTAATAAATACATGAATGCATACATGTATAAATAAGTAAAGGAAAACTTTATGGGAGTAGAGCTCTGAAAGAATGAGTCAATTGTGGTCATTGTCAAAGAAGAAAGAAAAATAGTAAGAATTTGTATGTACATGGTAAACATCTTTTAAATCGGACCCAGTGGTCTCTCATGCTTGTGTGCAGCCCCCTCCTCTTGTACATGGGTTGGATCTAATCTGTTGCTTCTAATCAATAGAATAGTGATAGAATATTGCTACCTAGGATGTGTCACAAAGGATTACAGCCTACATTCTCTCTCTCTCTCTCTGTTTCTCTCTAGTTTTTCTCACTTGGTCAATTTGGTGAAGCTAGCTGCCATGTTTCAAGTTCCCTTATAATGAAGACCACATGGAAAGAAATTTAAGAAAGCCTCTGTCCAATTGCCAGCAAGTAACAGGCCCTCAGTCTAACAGCCCACCAGAAACTGAATTCTGCTACCAACCATATAACAGACCTTGGAAAAAAATGTTTCTTTCATTGAGTTTTAAGATGATTCCAGTTCTGGGCAACACTTTGCAGACTGAGGGACTGCAATACAGAGTACTGATCTAGTAATCTAAGCTACAGAAACAATGAGATAGTGTTTTTGTTTATACTACTAAGTGTGGGATAATTTGTTATGCAAAAATATGTAGCTATATAAACCTGATACATGGATGAAAGAAAATTGGCTTCAAAGAGATGCTGTAGTGGAGCAATCATAAGACCCATGCATGATTTCAACAAAATCTACAAACTCTGTAGTAGCTTTTAGATAATCGGCCTCTTTTTTTACATTGAATGTTATATCTGCCGTGATTTAAAGTCGTTTTCTGGGTCTTAACAGTAATTACTATGTAAACCATGCACATAATGAGGTAAAAATAATAATTATTATTATACCAGGAAAAGCATTCTGGAAATTTGGCTTGTGTGAGGGTACAGGAAAACAAAGTTGGGAGAAAGGTAAGAGCAGACTATAAGTTATGAATTACATCCACTTTAATGTCTTTAAAAATTTGAATTCAGAATGAAATTTTATTATTTAAAAAAAAGTTATCAGCCTCTTTCATAGGTAGAGATAGGAAGTCACCTTGGGGTACATGTTTTTGTTATGGGAAAACTTATTTGAACATTTTTCTTACATATATTAACATAGGGGTCATGGGCAACACTTGCCCTTGGAAGATGGTATAAAGTAACATATTCCTTTATTTAGGCTACTTCTTCTCTCTGTTCTTTCCCTTGGCATGTAGCCATTTAAGCCCAAGCTGAGTAAGAAGCCCAAGCACTTATCGAGAAAAAAAAGTTTAACCCTGTTTTTTCTAGGAGACTCAAAGGTTAAGGGGACTTTAACCTTTTAGGTTAAGGAGTGAACTGTGTTGTCCAAGACCAAGATCTTTTTAGAAAGAACGTCATTGTGTTGGGAATCCTTAAGCCCACACTTAGTCTCAATGATTTTCTACAAGGACTTAAAGAACTCAGAAAAAACTGTTGTTATCAGGGTTAGGCCTTATTACAGGAAAAGGGTACCTATTAAAATCAGCAAAGAAGAAAGTTCATAAAGTAGAGTCCAGGAAAGCCAGGCACAAACTTGCAGTGTCTTCTTTCAGTAGAGCCACATGGCATTCCTATATTATTAACATTAGCTGGTGATAGAGCATGGCCCAGGACTCAAGTGAACAAAAAACAGGCATTAACCATAATCACAATATTAGTATCACCTATCTGCCATGGCCCAAAGCTGAGGTATGCAAAAACTCTTTTCTGAGTCATAATGTTCCAAGGGCTCAGGGGTTATGTCCCCAGAGCCAGACAAGGGCAACAATGGAAGAATTTTCAAATGTGTAAGGTTTTTTTTCTACTCAGGTCTTGCTAAATTAACTCTTTACTAAACTGTAATTTGGAAGTTACCATGAAAGAAAAGGAATTCCAGACTGGGAAGGTGATGTTTAGAACAAGGGCCTCTGGGTTCACAACAGAAAAGCTGGGCCCAGATTGGTACTGTGTGGGAAATTCTCGAACATTTACAAGTGAATTAAAAGACCTACCCAATGGATCAATCACATAATGAAGTATAAATTCATCTCCTTTCACTTCCATTTCTGCATCCTTTTTTTGCGGGGGGGGGTACTTTTCTTTATTTCTAAAAATAAGAAGCCATCGAATTCTAGTATCTGTATCTGGCAGGGAAAGAAGAAAAAGATAAATTTCTAACTCGAGTGGAATCATAGTGTCCACTCCGTCAGAAGCAGTTACGTAGTGGAGCTTCACTCCTGATTAGAAGTAAGAATCCATGCTCTTGAAAGCAAGAAAAGAAGGATAGAATTTAAGAAACTTTGATGAAGCTGTAATGCTGTAAAAGTCACGGACTGCTCTGGAGACACAAGCAATATTATGGGTAAGAACAAGTCTTCACAGTAAAGAAAGAACTCATTCTCTCGGACAAGTGAAACAAAGAGGATAAAAAGTGTTAAAATAACTCAGTAACCGGATTTCCTTAGTTATGTCTTTTTTATCTTTTGTCACCTTTAATCACAACCAAGTTGGCCTCTAAAGGAAGTCCTGACTATTACAGCCAATTTTTTACTGAAAGTGAAAATGAATCTTTAGTGTTTTCTGATGTTTTTCACGTATTCAGAAGTACCTTTGATGTTAAGTGTGTTCCCTTAGGTAACACAACCATCCAGATGGTTTTTCTTCAGGGAGTCAGTTCCACAAGAAAAGATGCTGTTAGTTGAGACAAAGTACTGAGGAAGGAATTTTGGGTTCAATTATTGTTGGTGCAGTATACTCTTTTTAAAATTTATTAACTCCACATAACAATATGTGTTCATTCAGCTGTTACAACCACACAAATGTCACAAGCTTACTCATACATTACTGGTCAGTGCTTTGTGTGAGTATTGCAACTCATCAATTTCTGTCTTATTGGGAAATTGACTTTCTATTACAGATAATTGCTGGTTTTTCTTTCCTCTTATAATTAATATAAATTGTCTTCATGTCTTCTAGGGGGCAATCTCTTTAGTGATTATAAGCTTTCTACATTTCTTTGCATGACAGTTTTTTTTTTCCTGTAGATATTTGATAAGAACCAAGTTTTAAATAATGGGAACTGATTAATTTATCTCCATAAAGGGCATTTCTTGGCAATCTTCTTTAAGTCCTTGAATATATTCTAAGGTTCTTTGAGCCCCATCATTTTTCAACTATTTTCTTTAACTGTCTCTCTTTCTCTCTCTCTCTCTCTACTTCTGTTTCTCTCTCCCCCTATTATATACACTTTTTTCTACCTTAAACTCATTAGAATCATCTAGTCTAAGTAATAACAATACAGAAATTAATAATGATGACTTTGACAATAATAGAACTGGATACATTAAAAAGCCAATTATGTGTAGTTCTTCACTATATTGCAAAAAATCTTGTTAGTCATAACTTCCATCTGTGCCCTTAGCCTGAATGTAAGGAACCCTTTTGAGATGGCCCAGTCAAGCAAATGACACTGACCTCTCTTATCATATCAGTGAACAAACTTTCTTTCTTTCTCTTTCTTTCTTTCTTTCTTTCTTTCTTTCTTTCTTTCTTTCTTTCTTTCTCTTTCTTTTCTTTCCTTCCTTCCTTCCTTCCATCTTCCTTCCTTTTTTCCTTTCTTTCTCTCTTTACTTCCTTCCTTCCTTCCTTTCTCTCTCTTTCCTTCCTTCCATCTTCCTTCCTTCCTTCTCTCCTTCAATTTTTCCTTCTTCCTTCTTTTCCTTGCCTTTTCTCTCTCTCTCTTCCTTCCTTCCTTCCTTCCTTCCTTCCTTCCTTCCTTCCTTCCTTCCTTTCTTTCTCTTTCTTTTTTTCTTTCTTTTCTTTCTTTCATTCCTTCTTTCTTCCTTCCTTTTCCTTCCTTCCTTCCTTCCTTCCTTCCTTCCTTCCTTCCTTCCTTCCTCTGTCTTCCTTTCTCTCTCTCTCTCTCTCTCTTTCTTTCTTCTTAGAACTTTTGATGAAAAAGACCAGACCTAGACAACTTAGCTACTAGGCTTTATATTTGAACAGCAGGGGTATCCTTCCCTGCTGCTACCAATTAAGTACCCTTCATTAGATACTTATCCAGTTACTCTTCCTTTAGAAATTAAAGTTATGTACACAGTGATTGTTTGCTGCTCCCTGTTCCAAAAGTCAGCTTCCAACATATTGTTTGTATCTTCCCCATATGCTAAAGTCATTGGATACTGATCTTGCATTCTGCAAAGGCTTTGCAGGAAAGATGCACATACATTTTTATGGTTAAAGTGATCTGTCTTAATTGACAATGCCATTTTTGTGTAAGAATTAGCATTCTGATTATTTTATTAACTGGCTGGAATATCAATGCACTCCTACAACACAAGGCATATCTCTGAAGTTCTAACATTTCAGGTTGGTTTCTGACAGGCAGGCAGGATTAAATTGTCAGGTTGCACATGATTGAAAATCAAGAATTTGAGTCTTAAAATGTTGGAATTGGGCAAAATACTGGTTTACATTGAGAGTAAATGTTACCTGCTTATTACCCATTTGATTGGGTAAGATAAATATAATTTTTTTCCAGGTACAATGACGTGGGATGTATTCCTAAAAATATTCACTTTCAAAATTCCCAGGCACATAAGTGAATTCATTCTAGAATTTGACATTATGGCATTTTTGGAGATAAACATACTTTTGGCAGAGAATGCTGTAAAAAAAGTATGTATTATTCGGAGTCCATAAAATTGGGTTGAAGCATGGACAGTCAAAAAGTTTTATTCCGAACAGCCTTACTGTAGTGGTCAAATATAAATGAGGTTTTGTTTGCATGTATAAAATCTGGACCAGTTCTGCTAGAATGGCCCTTCTTTTAATAGAAATATTGGAATCTGCTGCAACCAGACTAAAGAAGTCGTTTGCCTACCTCCATCAAGCTCAATGAGACATGAGCAGGGATTTCTAGCAAAGAAAGTAATAGTTTATTAGTTGAGGAAGTGGCCCACCCGGAGACGCAAGCGAGCTAATGCTCATAGACCTGTCTCTGCAACGGCTTCCAAGGGATATGTTGTGCAGGGAAGAATCACTAATCACAGTGACCAAGGGAGTTAGAGTCTTGGTCAGGATCATGGTTTCCATTGATTGTCCAGAGCTAGGGTAGAGGGTAGTGGCTCTGGGCATCAGATCCTGATGTCAGCCGTGATGTCACTTCCTCTGGTTTTACCAGTTTTCTGGGTCTCAAGCTGAAACATAACTGAGACCCAGATGTTATCTCTAGTTTGACCAAAACTCTGTCATTGTGGCAAATAGACCCATGGCTTCGTTTGTAAGATTGTTTGATGTGACCAGAACCTCACTGTCTTGAGGGGTTACTGATTAATGGAGTGGACATGCACAGGAGAAGGAGGTGGGTGAGTCAAGGTCCTGGAGGAGGCCAGTTGAATACAAAGAAAGGAGAAAGGTTATATTAAAGAAACCAAGTTTCTGCATCACTGCCATCACTTAGAATTAAAATATATCATTAACGGGTATAGAGTGTAGACTTTGCTGTCATACATATGTTGAAAATAAGGCTTTTGCAGTGTTGTTTTTTTAAGGGGTATCTGTATTAATATGTTCCTGCAACCTATTGATTAATTATTAGTGATGTGACAAAGTCATCTAGCTAGTGTTGCTTTTAAGATGATTACAACTTTTCCTCATGAAGGTTTATGTATTATAACAAGAACAGAATAATAGAGGACAGGGTAATTCAGTCATCATAAAGCCAGGTGGTGCTTTCAAATGAAGATGTATGGTTCTTGTTGTGAGTGGAGGCTGTAAAATCAACAGTCGTATAGAAATAATTGGAACTGGAAAGTTGTCACAGCAGAGCTGTCCATGTTCCACAGATTATGGTGCATGTTGAGAGATTGTCAGGACACTTTCTTTCTGAGGGCAAGAGAAGCAAAAACCACCTTTCTCAGCCGTGCAATTCATGGCTGGTCACTCAGACCAAATAGTTCCTTCGATGCTAATGTTCTGTAATAAACACACTTTCTTTACAAGGATGGGCTTAGGAAAGACAATTTTATTTTTCTGGGTATTGACTAGTATCTGGTCAAGAAGGCTCTAACATCTTTTGAGCTCCTGCCTCCAACTATTGAACTATGCAGGATGTGATTACTTCTAGGGGAAAAGGATACAGGAACTAACTTTGGTTCCTCCTTCAAGTTTGATGGCTGGGCATATGACTCTACATTTGATCTCTCCACTTGTAGATCCCATTGAATAACAGGACAAATGTACAAACAGGGATGAAATCGTAAGGATATGAATGGGAGGATGGAATGTCCTAATATCAGAAATAGTAGTGACTCCTCAAAATAAAAAGCAGATGGAATATATGAAACAATGTTTAAACAAAAGTGACTGTCAGGCAGCATTTACAGAATATTCCTGGAAATTGGCCTTTAACTGCCATATTTTCACCTCTGCGATTATAACAGCAGCATTCACCATCAGCTTAAAATTAGCCATGTACTCTAAAAATTTATGACCCACATTAACTATGCTAACAGGTTTCTAGTATAGATTTTAGCTTCTGAGAATAAAATCACTCACATTTTGGTTACCTACATACTACCCATCTGAAAGTTAAAACTGATAATACTTTTCAATAAAAGATCTACAGATCAGTAGCAAAAAAAAAAAAAAAAAAACAGAGAGAAAACCAAGGGGAATGCTCTTATTTGATTTCTATTGCTTCTGCTGTAACTTACCAAAAACATGGTGACTTAAAATAACACTAATTTATTTTCGTTATGTAATTCTGTAAGTCAGAAGTCCAAATGGGTCTTAATGGTCTAAAATCAAGATGTGTAGTTTGATATTATCATGATTCCTCTTTTCTTTTCTTTTTCTTTCTCAGGATCCCTGTAGCTATGAAGGACCTTTGTGGGTCCATATAAATTTCTGACACATTTGTTCTAGTCTTCTGCTCCCTTATACAAATACAAAAGGCAAGTTAATGGGAGAAAAACAAATGTAAACTTAATAAATGTAATCTCCTCTCTGCATGGGACCACATAGCAAAACTAAATAACTCTGAAAGGGCCTGAGTCATCAAATTAAATGCCATCACCAGCCAATGGTAAAAGATGACATTGAAGGTTGGGGGTCCAATGATGAACGGATATCAGGAAAAGCAGAGAAAAAAGAGTGAAGCTATTACACATATTTAATACCTTGCCTTCCCCATTGACAAGAGATTCTAGGGATTTACTTATCCTCCTGTCTCCAGCACAGAGATGGAGACACCGTTACAGATGGAGATTTTTTCTTATAAATAGAAATCCCTCTTACAAAAAGGTAATTTCTGTTCAATTTTTAGAGCTTCTCCTGCCCGCTCCTTTTAAAAAATAATCAGATCAATAAAAACTTATGCTAAAGACACATATTTGGGGTTGGCATATTCTACTCCCTTTATAGTACAAGAAATGATATTTCCAATGTTATTAAAGTGTTTTCTAAAATTGTCAGAGTTCTGCTTACTATCTTTTATTCTTGTTCAGTCAGAGCACTACCTAATGAGTGTAGCTGTGAGGTATATGACCACAGAAGCCTGCAACAGTAACAAATATCTCCCCTATGTTTCTTTAAAGCAAAATTTGGATTGAGAGAGGAGTGGGAAATAATATAATAGTTTCCACATTCTCTCCCTTGATGCTAGATAAGTACAAAGTATAATAAAAGTTGCACCCCTCCCCTTAGACTACTATTTAGCAGGGCTGTGTGGGTAGTCTAAAGAAGATAAAATGCATGTTATTGTTAATCATGATCATTTTTCTCTGTTATAATCAGTATAAATAAGGAATTTAAAAAGTACCACTTGAGCCTATTATAACCCTAATCTATGTAAGGGTTATAATATCGCCCTACCAATAGGAATCAATTGTATTCCATGTTTCAGGAAGTTTTCAGAAACCTGTTTAATTGGACAGCCTTGAAAGTTCACAGCAGGCCTCCCCAAGATGTGCCATTTTGGCATGTGAATTAATTTGAGCTAATGGCAGTGGAGATTTTGTGGGCTCGCTCAGGAAAAATTTTGTTTCTTCTTTAAATACTTAAAACAATATAAATTAGGGTACTTGCCCATAATAAGAGTTATTGCTAGGAATATATTTCTATGACCTATCATAGTGTACAGTTCTAAATGCTGAACACCTGCTCTTTTCATTCTGTGAATGAACTTCTTACCCCCTGAAACCTCAAAGTCTGGTGGGGTGAAGAATAATTCTTTCTCTGAACTTTTAGGTTCTCCTGGTTTACCTAATAATTAAATTGACATGAGACATATTAATAAGAAAAAGGCACATACATTCAATTACATATGTATGCGTAAGAACACCAGATCCATCAGGAAGTCAGAGACCCCACATACATGGGACGTTTAGATAGAGAAAGTTAAAATGAGATGTATATGGAATTCTAGAATAAGGATGAGATATGGTACCTGGAGGCTTCAGAGGGGAGGAAGGTCATTCTCAGGACAATAAGAACAGACATTCAATAATTAGATGTTTGCCTTGCCCTATGCATGCATCATAAAACTTTACTTCTGGTAATAGCTCTTATTATAGGCAAACACTCAATTTATATTCTTCTAGGTACATGAAGGAGGGGCAGAAGTTTCCTCAGAGCCCACAGGGTCTCAATTTCCTCCAGCTCAGAATAATTTCCATGCCACTGTGTCACACCTTGGGGAGGCCTATTCTGACTCTCTTCCTTATTTTACTTTATTCTTTGGCTCAGGATGCCAGACACATTTCATTTTACCTATTTTTCCTGAGCCTCTCATATATGTGGGGTTCCTATGCATACTTATGTAATTATATTAGTTTTTTCTTGTTCATCTGTTTCATGTGGATTTAATTATTAGATAAGTGAAAAGAACCTAGAAGAGTAGAGTAAAATTTCTTTCTCCCTCACACCTTACTCGTATTAGAATACATACCTCATCCTGGAACAATAGCTAGTATTAAACATGTCACTTTTCAAGACACACTTCTAAATTCTGCCTCATTCTGTCCACTAATATTTAACTCTTATTTACTAATATTTCCAAACCTAACCAAGCCCCTACCTTAAACCAGACCCTAAAATATTTATTAATATCTTCCCTTTGCCCTCTGTCCAAGACACTACAATATTCTCCCTAGGTAGTTGCTCAGCTTTCTTTATCAACAGTGTTTTGTTTTGTTTTATTTTTTCTAGTTTTTCCATTGAGTCAGCATTTGATAAATCAAAAGAAATTGCCAATAGTCATACTATAAAATAAAATTTTATTATCAGAATTATTTTATCCCTATGAAATCAGCTGTTTCAGGTTTACTTAAATATAGATTTATTGTCTATCACTCTTGTACACATATAAAAAGGATAAGGTATGTGAAGTAAATAGGATAATGTATTCATAAATCAGTTTACATTAAAATAACTAGTTTTTAGATGTGTAAAACTATAAATAATACATCTCTTATGTTTGAAAAAAAAGTATTGCTGAAACTCTCAGTTGAAAATCTGTCTCATAGTCCTAAAACTAACTAACTAGTCTTATAAAAGCCCCCAGAAGACATCCTGTTTTGCTTTAAAGAAACTAATCCACACGGACAGAGCCTTGAGTCTAGGACAGGGTGCCCCTGTCTGATGAATTCATGGTGGCAGGACCCATGTTCTCTAAAGTCTTTCACAGGAGAATTGGCCTGTTAGGCTCTCAGTATTGTGAGACTGTACCCCACCATGCTTCCTCCATTCTACCAACTCCTGTGATAGTTCCTTTAACAGTCAGAAACTAAGAGAAATAGTGAAGAAGCAATAATAAATATAGAAAGTTGAATGATTTTTTCTTGTAAATCATTATCTTATGGCATGATAATAAGCAGAAGAGGTTTTGCAGAAATATTTGGAGAATAAGAGAAGGCACAGTTGGCAGGAGCATTAAAGGAAATGGGAATTGCAGGTGATTTTTCCTCTTTCTGTCTCCCCTCCTCTCCATAAAAATAATTTTAAACAATATCTTATTTATTCCTTTCTTGGATTTAAGTGTATCTAGAACTTTTAGAGGTATAGTATTTTACTATTTGAGTGTCTGAAAAAATCCCAGTCTTAGGATTCAGTAATGGCCGGTTCAATACTGCCTCTGGGAAGATGAATGCATTAGGGGTCAGGAGTGATCACAAGCTGTAAAGAGTAAAACATAAGACTTGGGTTACCTTTTTGAAAATGCAAAGATGGCCCCAAAATAGGCTGAATATTTATTTCACAACTGTGTATTTTTTTGAAACATGCATTTAATGTATTTTTGAGCATTTTGTTTTTAATGGTTGTGCTTTGACCATTTGATTCAATAGGTCGGAGTCAGCAGGTGGAGACTGGGAGGTAAAGGTTCGGTATTAATCCTGTGCCCACCTGTAGCCACTCTCACTCCTCTCCCAGAAAAAATAATTTGGAACATTGGAGAAAAGAGAAGATACAAATCATTGCATATCCTGCAGAAGGATGATAAGCATTTTCTGGCTAGGCCTTGAAAGCACACCGTATTCCCTCTGTAAATACCATATAGAAGGACATATAAAATGAGGAAACTAGAGTGTTATTTAAAGTTTTTTTTTTCTTTACCATTGGAGTTTCCCTGAAGAGTGGGTATGGAAGTTTCCTTCCCTTGAAGTCAGAATCTTCATATGCAAAATGTATAATTTCTTCTGGAAACACAAACACCAAAAAATATATCTTGTATAGAGAGAAGTATCCACTGATCCAGGGAAATTACTGACCAGGAAACCACAGGATATGATCTGATACACTTCTTTAGAACCAAGTAGCCCATACAAAATGCAATAGGAGGTAAGACACCAGCAGCCAAGTTGGAGAAGAAAAGAGAACATAATAAATATAACCTCATTGGAATAGATTCCAAAGGAGGGTAATTATTGAGTGAAGAAAGAAGCAACAGCCACCAAGTGAAACAAAAGGAAAGAGAATGGTGGAGGAGAGACAAAATATTGTTAAGAAGGGCTAAAAGAGAATTCAAATGCTAAGGGTTTTCAGTAGAGGGAGTAAGGTTGTAGAAATATATGGTTTAAATCGAGTAGGTGCAGAGTACTGTGGTATGTCTTCCAGTCACTGTAAGAAAGGACAAAAAAGACCTAGACCATGCTAAAGAGGAAATGACAGTAAACCTGAGACAGTGAACTTTATTGGGGGATTTGAATAGACACTTTTTTGTTTTGTTTTGCTTTGATCTGCCTGTTCCTCCTTGGAACCACTCCTAAACCACTCTGCCTTCTAAAATTAATAAGTTTTATCCTCTTCATTTAGTTTGGGGTTGATTGCACCTCTCCTAAATTCCCCAAATTGATGCAATCATGGCCAGTTTAAGACTTCTATGTCCCTGGCTGGGTTCAACAATTCAGGATTCACACATGACTCAAGCCAGAGGTTTCCAAAGGTCTGGAACTATTAACAAAGGCATTTTTTTTTTCTCCAGGTTCTCTAAGGTATAAACATTTTAGATTATTGGTCAACATTATATTAGCTACTTGGAGAGCATGCCTATGAGTAATAGAAAAAAAGACAGGGATTTTGTATCATTATTTGGGAACTTCTGTTTATATCTAAACTAGTTCTACTCAGAGAATACAGTTATGTGAGCTAATCAATTCTTGCTCATTCAAATTGAAATAACATAGATTCAGTTCTGTGTTTGCAAGGGGAGACATATTGACTTAACGGTGTTTTGTGATTAATGATAAAATGCATTGATGACAAAACTAGCTCTGCCTTGTAGAAAGCCAATTAAATAATGAACATTTTATTTTCTTCCTCAAAACTTTACTCCAAAATTTACATTTTGTTTTAATGTTTACCATCTAAAAAAAAAAAAACCTCTCCTTTAATGCTACTTCTAAACCCATATCCAGCCTTACTCTAGTTGTATGTTGCTACACACACATGCCTCCCTTTTCAGAATTGTCTACACAAAGCTTCTTCAACTAAGAAGCTCTTACCCACTTTTTTGCCCCTTCCAATTTGGCTTACAAAATAACAACTCAACTAAAATCACTTCATAAATGCAACATCACCTAACATGCTGACAAACCAATAGTCAGTTTAATAATCAGGTTTTCCTGTTACTCAACCTCTCAGGAACACTTAAAGTCATTTTTTATATTTCATATAAAAATGAACTTTTCACATTTCATATTGAACTTTCTATGTACCAAACATATTCTAAGAGTTTTAAATGTATTAGTTCATTTGATCCTCCCCAAAACACTTTGAGGTTGGTAAAGATTATCATCACGATCTCACAGAAGAGGAAATTAAGTATTACAAAGAGAGCAAGTGACTTTTTCAGACTATCCATATAATTGGTGGAAATCAGATTAGAACCCAGTTATTTTGGTCACAGACTGTCTTCTTCAACTCTATATTACACTTTTCTCCCATTTAACTTATACTAACTTTCCATTGTCTTCTCCTAGTTTCTGGCATGTTACAAGTTCCTGATTTTTTTTAAATCAGATATTTCTTCTCTCTTTCTTTCTCTGTTGGTCCTTCTTTTTCGTAATTGGTTTATAAATTTTGGAATGCTCTAGAGTTCAATTTCAACTATTCTTTACTGTATTATCTCCTCAGTCAGATTTATCTAGTTGTACAATGAGAAAACTAACAATTTATTATTGACACTCAAATCTGTGTCATCATTCCTCAGTTCTCGCAGAGTGCCATAGCTGTCTTCTCTTTGAAGTGTAACATCATAAATTAATCTATATCTTCAAACCCACAAGATCCAATAAAAATAAAATATATGAAGTAATATGTGTTCTTTCCACAGGTTTCTTCAGCCTTTTTAAAAATACCATCCCCCATCAAGATTTTTTTTTAAATTTTCTTTTTCTCATCTTCATAAACAACTCATTAACCCCTGTTGGACCTACCTCCAAACTGTAGATAGACTCACTTAGCTTTTCATTATCTCTGGTCCTACTACGTGGCTGGTTAGTGTCAGTTTCCTAACCAGTCTCTTTGCTTCTGTGCTCATCACTTGACAATATATTCTTTTCATAATAGCCATTGATTTTGAAAAAAGAAAATCAAATATCTCACCTACCACAGCTCTCATTAAGCGGTTCAATGATTCCCTTTGGACTTGGAATAAATGTCAAACTCTATACAAGGCTTATATATGCCTGACCTTCTGCCTCCATCTCCTGTCTTATCTCCTTTACTATGCACTTCATTTCAGCCATAATTATGTTTTGTTGATCTTTAAATATGTCAAATGTGTTCTATATCCAGAGTCTTTGCACTTTCCATTTTTCTCCCTGAATGGCATTTACTCATCTTTCAGGTCCCAGCTCAAATGCTACCTCCCCAGAAATGATTTCTGCAACATTCTAATTACTCTTTATCACTGAAACCTGTTTATTTTCTTCTTAGCATCACACACTTTGTCATTACATTGTTTATTTATTTACAGTTATTTATTCTCTATCTTTTAAATCCAAGAATGAAAGCTCCATGGAGGCAGACATTGTCTATCTTTGTCACAACTTGATCTGGTATTCTTAGAATAATACCTTCTATAACATAATTACTTTTTAATGAATGCACGAATAAAAACTATTTTATAAAGGAAATTTAATTAACTTTCACAATAGGTCTCTGAGACAGAGCATGAGCTTCTGAGAATTTTTTTTTAAATTTATGTATTTCTTATTTCAACAAGGCACAGATCTCATGAGAGTTAAGGCTATGATTACAACTCTAACCTGGGTGATTTTTCTTATACACTTAATAATTTTATTCGCAACTGAGGTATCTGTGTTTTAAATCTGTTCAATAGATAATTTGGCAGTTTAACAGGGGGAACTGTGATACTGTATAGTATGTGGGACCTGAGAGTCCTTAAATTGTTTAGTTTTCTGCAGTACTCCCTTGTTTTAAATATCTGAAAGAACAAAAGCAAAATCTCATATCCAATATCCTAGGCGACTGTAAGACTAAAAATAATAGTAATAAATAACAATAATATTAGTAATAGTTCACACATACATAGTGTTGCCATGTACCAAGTATTATTCTAAGAACTATATGTGCTTAAATAATCATGCAATTAAATTCAGTCTCTCTCAAGCATTTTCAAAGACTTCATGGAGATTGTCACTATATCTTTTTGTGCCACTTACCAGCTTTTATTCTGAAAGCTATTCTAGGTCTACCCTCGGTTTCACTCCCCTCTCCAGAAAATCTAGCCACATATTTCTTTAGAGATTTCCATATGCGTTACTCTAAAGCAGCAATATATTGCCCATATTATTTCTTCAAAATGTGTAAGAAAATGCTATAAAACTGAAGTAAATTTCACAAAGGATCTGGGGCACTTGGAAGGCAACTTAGAAAAGAAAAGAAAACGGACTGATTGGCTATCACTGCTCTAAATGCAATTAACTAAAATACATGCTAGAGGTCTCTCTCTTCTATGCTGGTAATACAGGTCTCTGTCTCAGCTTTGGGGGTTTAATTCATAAGTGATATTTGAATAAATTGAAACATAAGACAGGTGATCATATAAGGATTTTGACTGACTATTTCATGTTACTACTTAACAGTATAGAAAAAAATTGCAACAAGGATATGGGGTGTTGAGCTTGCCTTGTCTGTTAAATTTAGTGACAGACTCCATCCAGTCTTGTGGGAAAATGTATTGCCTTGAGTTTACAAAAAAAAAGTTCAATTGTATGAGTTGGGACACCTTGTTGGGTTGTGTATAGTCAACACAGTTACCCCAGCAATCTTAGGTCTTTGTAAGATTAAGAAAAGTTCAAAACTGTTACTCTATCACATGGTACTATTCACATGAATTATACTAAACTTAATAAGGTTGGATATTGAAGTCCAAGCATGAGAAACTTAAACAAGTGTCTTGAAAAAAGAATAGTTTATGACCCTTCACTCCTTTATCTCTCACCCAAGAGAGTCTCTTAAAACAATTTATAAACTAGGGATTATGGCTAATCTCCTCCAAACTCCTCCAAAATGATAGAGTCATCTTTTTAAAATTTTTTAAAAGATTTTATTTATTTATTTTTAGAGAGAGGAGAAGGGAGGGAGGAAGGGAGGGAGATAAAGAGGGAGAGAAACATCAATGTGTGGTTGCCTCTCAAGTGGCCCCCACTGAGGACCTGGCCTGCAACCCGGGCATGTGCCTTGGCTGGGAATTGAACCAGGGACCCTTTGGTTTGCAGCCCACACTTAATCTACTGAGCCACACAGGCCAGGGCCACAACAGAGTCATCACAATCACAACTACACACCTCCTCGAACTATTTGCTTTGCAGCTTGAATCACTTCTTGCCACTTCTTGAGTCTATAAGTAAACAACACCCTAGGACAAGTGACATATTTTATAGCAGTTAATGAATACTGGCAATTAATTTGTATTTACACACACTAATTTGTGACTCTTATAGCAACCTAACGTTTTATTCTGCCCAGACTTGTTCCATGGTGAAAAATGTGAGTTAGCTGTTAAAAAAATATGGTCAGCTTTAGAGAAGTTGAGGTGATTTCTGTATATTTGATAAAAGTTTAATACAAAGCATGAAACAAAGATGATTTAAAATGTGACATTGATGAACCAATTATAATGTGTTTTATAATCTTTAACTTAAGATGGAAACAAATTCTGACACATTAAATGTAAAAGAAATCCTGAGGAGTTTTCATAACTGTCCAGAATTATTAAAATTTTCACAGTAAGAACTAGGTTTAACTCTTCTTGATCAGCATGGTTTACAATCACTGCAATACAAGGGCAGCATCTGGGCTGATATATGATGCAAGTCATCCTCTGCACGTCAGTTGCAATAAATAGTTGTAGGTTTGTATTTGAGGAAAGTGTGTCATTTTTTAATAGAGTTAAAATTTTTAAGTAAAAGTAGACTTTAGAAGTATAAATTATAAATAATTCAAAGTAATTTTTGGAAAATGAATAACTGTGTTTACTAGTAATAGCACTAAATAAATAGTTCCTTAAGATTAAACTACATGTAGTTAGTATGTTGAGTGGAAAGTGTGCAACTTGTTTATAAAATCTGATTTATGCCTTTATTTGATTTATTAGGTTCATCTATTAATAAACTCTGTTCTTAGAATTATTTTTGTAATAAGTTTTTTTCAAATTATAGTTAAATTTTCAGGTTAGAGTTAACATACATAAGTCTTCTAAATTTAGGGCAGATTTTTCTTTGCAATTATATAGTTTAGACTTTTAAAAGAGGTTCATATCATGAGTATAGTCATTTTAAAAGATTAATTCTGACCTATTCTCATACACCTTTGAGGCAAAGATGTATACTTTATTTTTTATGCATTCATTTATTCACTCAAAAATCTTAGGAGATATGTACTAGATTAAACCTCCATGCTTCTTTTTGTGAGAGATCAAAGAGTTGGTAATCCCTTCCTTAAAGGAGTTTATTTAAATCAAGAAATATGGTGTGAACAGACAAAGCTAGCTGAATTTGAATGAGTTCAAAATTCTTTAATGACATATGAGTTTGTGATATAGTCAATTTAATACTTAGTGGAAAGGAAATAGAATATATTTATGATGCTAAGATTCATATGTTCCCAAAGCCTTCGAACTATTGAGGCTCTGGGAGGTAGCGTGTTGGGTGTCTCAAACTAAGTTGACCTCAGACAGAAGAGTAACATAAGCCTCTAAATAAAAGTGATTTTGCATGTAATGTCACGTGGGAAAGTTTTATAATTTATAAATTCTTAAAAAGATTTTATTTGTTTTTAGAGACAGGGGAAGGGAGGGTGAAAGAGAGGGCAAGAAACATTGATATTTGAGAAAGAAACATGGATCTGTTACACACCCCGACCAGAAACGAACCCACAACCCAGGCATGTGCCCTGACCAGGAATCAAACCTGTGACCTTTTGCTTTGTGGGATGACACCCAACCAACTAAGCCATCCTGCTCAGGGCTATAACTTATAAAATATATTAATTTATCTAAACAAACAATAAATGCATTTTGTATTCCTTTAGGGTAAATGTGTTTAAGTCCTTCAAGAATTTAGATATATGACTTCTAACAATATAACCAAAATGCAAGGATACAGAAAATGTTTCCAAATTTTCCTTGACCAGGTAATAAAAATGGTGTTCCACTTTGCATATATTTAATGCAGCAAACAAAAGAAAGCCATAACTTTAATATGTATCTTATTGATTTAGCTTGTCTACCTCCACATTATTAACATTTATTTATTTATTACCAAAATTTTACTTTGTGATAAACCTTCTCTCAGCTTCGTATTTATTGATGGCCTAAAGATCCTCAATTGTGGTTCTAGGCAGGAGAAGAGAAAATAGATAAATATTAAAAGGTACTGTATCAATTAATTCCACTTGTTTTCTTTCTCAAAAATCTCAGAATGAAAAAAAGGATTCAATATTCTTATAAGGAGACATTTTTCTCTATTAAAAAGTTTTTGAGTTAAAAAATGTTTATGCAAAATCTAGCTATCTGGGGAATAGAACTGTGATGCAGAAGAAAGAGAATGAGCCCCAGTGTTGAAAGTGACTGAATTGCATCATTTCCTCTGCCATTGTCAGCCATGCATGTCAAGAATAGTTACACAGTAATCCCATCTAATTTATAGTTTTACTTCTCATAGTTTCTGGACCCACAGTCAAATTGGACTGAAAACATTGAATGATAAGTTCCAGGAATAAGCAATTTGTATGTTTAAAAGCCCGTACCATTCTGAATAGCATGATGAAATCTCACGCTGTCTTGCTGCATCCTGCATGGACATGAAATTCCCCTGTGTCCAGTCCACACTGTATACACAGTACAATAAAATATTTTGAGAGAGAGAGACCACACTCATATAACTTTGATTACAGTATATTATTATATTTGCTCTAATTTATTATTAGTTATTGTTATTGATCTCCCCATGTGCCTACTTTATAAATTAAAATTTATCATAGGTATGTAAGTATAGGAAAAAAACTTACTGGATATAGGGTTCAGTATTATCCACAATTTCGGGCATCAGTAAAGATTTTAAAACGTATCCCCTTGGATAAGGGAAAAGTATTTGGTCTTCTTTAGATACTTCGCTTCATCCAGGGTACTTTAGTTGCAAGTATAGAAATCCAGGCAGATTGGATTATCACAGTGTAATATGCTAGACCTGACGATCTATGCCAAGCTATTATTCATGAGGCTTTTTTCCTTCCAAAACCGACTTGAGTGCCTCCGTTCATCACATGGAAAAAGAATGTCAAAAGCACATAAAGTCACCATTACAAAAGGATTCTACTGGCATATATAAAGTCTTTTTGTATCGTCAATGGCAAAATATATAACCCTATGATACAGAAAGAAGATCTGCTTGTTTGTCTCAGAGCTTATATGGATGTATATATGGTCACAGCTTGACTCTGAAACCATTCTGGACCTCATTCAAGATCTCAAGTAGAAATAAATGTCACCCAGTGCCGAAATATTGTAAAAGTATTCAATTCAGTGTTTACAGATGGTCCCCAATTTATGGTGGTTAGACTTACAATTTTTCAACTTTATGATGTTGCAAGGGTTATACGCGTTCAGAAGAAACCGTACTTTGCATTTTGATCTTTTCTGGGGCTAGTGTTATGCAGTATGGATACTCTCTTATGATGCTGGGCAGCAGCCCTGAGCTCTAGCTCCCAGTCAAGTACATGGTCATAAGGATAAAAAACTGATTCTTTTTAGTGTATTCATTGCGTTCTATGATTCTGCTCAACTGTGGGCTAATGCAGGTGCCCACACCTGAGGATGTTTAAGGTAGACTAGTCTAAGCTATGGTGTTCGGTATTTTGGAGGTATTAATGAATTTTGACTTACAGTATTTTCAATTTACAATGTGCTTATTGGGAGTTAACCTCATAATTCGAGGAGCATCTGTATTTATAAATATGACAGGAAAGTTGCATAATCCTCTGAAAATTTGTCAGAAATGTAGACATTTCAATTATGATATTTTACCATTTATTTACACTGTTATAATAGGGGACTAATATCATGTAGTAAAAAACTTGCAAAAAATATGGGTTATCTAATAAAAAATCTCAAGAATGCAATGGGAATCTTTATCTCATTCTAATATGAAAATCACAAGTTGGATAATATGCTCTTTTCAAAGATTGTTCTTTTAATTCATTGTTTCTATGTATTCCAACATCTTTTGTTGTAATTTTCTAACTCATTTCCCAGACTACAGAATAATGGAAACTCACTGAAACTGTTGAATGATGTCTTGATATCAAGCTATGTTAGAGTCATTAGTATTGACAAGCAGTTAGCAAACCTATTTCTGTTTTGTTAAAGAAGTTACTCACACCTGTGGTAAATGTTATTTTCTAGTACAAAGTGTCTCTTTATGCTCTGTAATATATGCAAAAGCTTGTGTAATCTAAAAGTGATTGAAACTTATTAAGAATCAGAAAGTCTAAAATTATGATATATTCTGCTTAGTCTTTGTAGTTTACCGTATTTTTCAGACTATAAGACACCCCACCCCACCCCCACTGCAAATTTGGGAGGAATAATGGTTGTTAATGCTGCTGTTGAGTTCTGCTTACATTTACATTGGTGAAATATGATGTTATTTATGTTATTAAATATTTTACCATATTTTTTGCCTCAAAATTTTTCCCTATTTTCCTCTAAAACCCAGGTGTGTCTTATGGTCTGAAAAATACAGTATATTCATTTTAAGTGATGACTATATAAGTCAATATTCTTAGATTAGAGAAAAAAACATCAATGTAATCAGATAATCAGTACATCAGATAAGTGAATCATTCAACATATATTAAATACTTTATTAAAAATGTGCATCTGATTAATTGCTCTTCTATAGAACTGAATGAATTATTCTAAATTTGAAGATAAGTTAGACACAGCAATGTAAAACAAATTTTATTGTTTGCTTCTTAAAAATTATTTTATAATTGAAATATAGCAATTTCAGTATTATTATTGGAGGTTAGGCTTTATCAGAGAAATAAGCCAAATTAAATTCTCAAAGTTCTTCTTAGAGAAAATAACAATTAACTACCTAGACTACTCCTGCAAAGTCAAAATACTGCAGTCTAGGGAAGCTATTAATTTGATAACATATATGGGAAACACCCTACACCTTCAGTTTCCTTAAATTATCCAGGTAAATTGTGGAAAAATCCTAGAATTGCTAAAATCATTTCTCTGTTCAATATACAATCCGGCAGAAGTAACACCTGTTTGAATGTGGTTGGTAGAGTAATAATATGGGTGTAATAATTTATAGTTTTAATTTGAACATTTCCCCTAAAATGTCATATGGTGTGTTCGAGTGTGATATTGTTGTTACAGAATTTCACACTTATGATTTTGTAATAAAAAAGAGGCATTATTTGTAGCTTATCCTGCATATCTATCAGTGTGCCAACACACGTGTGGCCTTTTAACTTTAGCTGTACGTGAAACAAGAGTGAGCAGTTATAATAAATAATCCTTAGCTGATGTATAAGGCTGAGCAGTTAAGTGCATTGGCAGTGTGGGATGCATCGAACATGAGACAGGCTGAAATGCCAGCAAAGAAAAACAAACAAGCAAAAGAGCAGGAATCATGGCGATAAGAGTTAAGTTGGATGGAGCTTTCCCCAAGTACAGAATAAGCTTCTTAGGCCTCTGCTGAGGTATCGTCTCAGGGTAATATTTTACGTGAGCTCACATTCCCTGTGAAACTATAGATCCAAGTGTTTTCCTTCCTATGCCCCTGTGGCTCCTCATGCCAATTCTTATTAATAATGTAAACACTAGTGAACATTTTATCTATGGTAAGCTAGCATTTTCATGCATCATTTTCATTCATAGAGCATCTCACTGTATCATATAGTCTGTATATATACTTATTTTTCAGATAAAGAAATTAAAACTTTAAAAAGCTTTAGCAGTTTGTCCAAAGTCCCAAAGCAGTTAGGTTTTGGAGGTCATGTCGAACCCAGATACAAATGGCTTGGCTTCAGGGTTTCTTCGCTAACACTTCCGTTTGCGCCTCCTTCCGGTTCCCTCTGAATTCCAGGTATGGCTCACATCATCTAGGGCCAGAAGGAAGACTATCAAATAACAGCATGGGATTCACTCCTGATGAGTCATCTTTATTTGGACCATTGCAAACATTTTGTGCACATCTTGTGGATATAATAAACAATTTTAAGTCAGAAGCTCAAAGTGTATGCCTCCAACACATTAATAGTTTCTTTGGGCGAAGTTTCTTGATGTTCTGAAGCCTGGATTTCCACATTTAAATACAAAAATAATACTCATCTTAAATAATAATATTTAAAAGTAGTATTAAATGAAATTGAGTATGAAAAAATCTTTATATACCTGTAAATTATTTGATATGAGCTATCAAGGAGATCATAGCTTGTGATTGCTTAGATCTCCTTTCATACATAAGTAAAAAGAAAAATTGACTCAATTATTGTACTCCTAAAAGAAAACAAAGGTTGAATCTTATAGGCTATATCAGGACATTTCTTAATAGTTTATTATTTTAAAAAAACCTCCAGGGAGATGTCATACTTATAAATACATCTTGTACCTTGAATCACTTAGCTCAAGACAAAACATAATTCTTCAATATAATTAATCTGAATTTGTGTTCCCCTGATATATGACACTGGGCAGTTGGTATATCCCCCTGTCTGCACACCTTCCTGTGTGATGTGTATGAGGTCTGTCCAAAAGGTATCCAGCCATGTAATATGAAAAGTAGAGACATTTGTTGAAGAAGATACAAGATACAAGAAACGTTGTACTTAGAACAATGGTACCTCTGTCCCCTTCAAAGTAGATACCTTGGGACCTCACACAGTTCACCTAATCGCCATCAGCTGCCCCATCATATTTCCTTAAGTTTCAACAATGGTCTGAAATCTCTTCCTTTTCAAAGATGATTTTAATTTTGGAAAAAGCTAGAAGTTGCAGGGGACCAAATCTGGGCTGTAGGGGGCTGTATCACCTGGACGATTTGATGTTTTGCCAATAAACTCGGCATGGGACGTGATGCATGAGCGGGCACATTGTCCTGATGAAGCTGCCAATCACCAGTTGTCCATAGAGTGGCCTTTTGAATCATCTGAATAATTTATGCATGGAGGAATGTTCAAACTTAAGGCAAAATTTGATGCAGATCCGTTCCTCTACTCGCTCAGTCTTTGGAATGCAACAGCCACACAGTACATGGTGTCTACCATCCCCACAGACTTGTACAGTGAAGTCATTATTGTTTGTGCATATGCATTCCAGTCCACTCTATTGGCTGCCAGGTGACATCTACATCGCACAAACTGTTTTCATTACACTAACAATGGCTGGACTTTTTCCAGACAGATCTCTTATGTTCAAGTATTTTGTACCTATTTTTTATTGTTATATATTTTTATTGATTTGTAGATTTCATATATGACAAATATGTACTTTATCATATATAAATGCATTTTATTTTAAAAAATGTATCTTTTATCATATATTGATATCCGGTATGAGAGTCATGCTTTCTCTCTTTTGTCATATTTATGAAGTACAAACCTTTTTCTCTCAGTCTATGCTTGTCTTTTTAAATGCGTCATTAGGTAAAAGTTCTTATTGCTATTGAAGTGAATTAATCATTATTGTTTATGTTATGAGCTTTTATGTCCTTAGAACTCTTTGCTTATCCACAGGTCATAGACATAATTCTTTTTTAGAAGCTTTTATATATTTAACTTTTACATGTGGATCTATGATTCACCTCATAGATTTTTATTTTGTGTATGGTATGAAGAAGTGTCCAGATTTATTTTATTTTTTTCCATATATACTTGTAGTAGTTCCAGAGCCATTAAAAGTTCCTTTTTTTTCCCAGCAGGATTTGCTTAGGGCAGCCTCACTCCTCCTTGGATGTGCAGAGTGGTCCGATGCCCCCATCTTCCATGGCAACAGAGTCTGTTCCCCACAGAGAGAGATCGTTGCTCTCTGCAATTTTGTTCTTTCAGACATGACTATGTGTCTGGTTCTCTGAAATCTTTCAAATAATGAACATTTTACTTGTGTATTTGTGTTAGTTTTTTTAGTTGTTACAGGGGAACTAGTTATTAAAAATGCATGAATGCGTTTTTGAAAGTTTTATTTTTAGCATTTTCCCAATGTTTTGATGACCACAGCCAGGTGTCAGGGTATCTATTCTGCCATGTCACTGGAAACGGCAGACCAGCTCATTCTTCCTGACACCCTGACTGTGTATTCTTGCTCACCACCAAGTATTTTTGCTGTTGTTGTTGTTGTTGCTTCATAGAGGACATAAAATTATTCATTTCCTCTACTCCTAGGAAACTAATCCAAGTAAAAGCTTGAACCTAGAGATGGCTTATACATGGTTCCAAAATTACCTTCCATCTAATTTTCCAGAAAGGTAAAAACAAAGTATTATCCAGTGAGCTAAATTCTCAGCAGGGTAACAAAATTTTAAGTGGGTTGCCATGGTAATCCCATTCCCATATGCAATTCTCACTCAATTTAGCTTGATGGCATTTGGACTGAGTAATGAAATGGAAGGAAAGGACTGATGACTTTACTTGCCTCAAAAATATCCACAATTAGATATGCACACATTTTGCTCCCTCTTTTTACCCTCACCTCATTTTTTTCGTTCTCCAAGGGCTACCAGGATCACAACTAGTATAACAGTTCTACTGGATGTATCCATTTAAATGCCTTCACATCAAGGCTAATAGCAGGTCAGGATACTCTAGGGACAGACTGAAATTCCTGGACACTGATCGTTCACGGGCCACATGTTGTGGTTTGTCATCATCTTTTACTTTGAGATAATTATGGTCAATTTTTCTATAGAAGGGCTATATTTCATATCATAATTAAAATGTTCACCTTATCTTCAGATTGAGTGTTTGGGCTCACATATTTGGCATACATACTTAAAATAAATACTACTTTCAGTTTTTTCTAAAGCATCAGCATCACCTGTGGAGGTATAGACATGCGATGCCTGTCTGTCTGCCTGTCTCTCACTTTCCATGGGTGTTGCTTTCCAGAGGTAGTGTGGTGTCATATGTGTCAGAGGAATGTGCCACAGATGGTTATGTTACAGTATGTATGAAAATATGACAAAACCAAATGACCACTCAAACACACTTCAGAGAAGACTGAAACCACAATTTTGGTCACTGTCTCTGTGTGGGTTTGGCCTGCTCTTTTCTTTCCAACACACATTCTTTTTTTCTCAAACAGAAATGTAGCAATTCCACACATGCCTTGTAATGTTGGTCTAATGATCGGTAGAAACACGTCTGTAAAAAATAACAAACTCAACAAATACATTTTCTTGTTATTGTAGATGGATGCTGTGCTGTACACAACCATATTTTTTACAGTTCCTTACACTCAAATTATTGCATATTCTTTGTGGAAGAACTGTTTGTGTAGTTGAATACGTAGATGAGAATGAAGGATTGTGCCAATGCGACCTCTAACATACATGCAGGGAAATAGTCCCCACAAGGACTGTATTCCGAGAGGGTGCTGCTTATATGGTTCCTACGGTCAGCATTATAGTCTTCACCAAAATTATCCGTTTGGATTCATTTCAGTTAGCTATATTTTACTGACCAGAGGGTTTCTTTTATTATAACTATATAAGTAAATAAAAGCTTAATTGATGACAATTAAATTCATACCAGGGAATGAGAAACACACAAATGTAATTCTAGAATTGATTTTAAATATATTTAACAAATTTTAAATACTCCATGACTTTCGATATAAAGTTCTAGTCCCTTTTCTTAATAAACAAATAGAACATTACCAGAGTTGTTAAAGGGAGATTTTTTTTTTTGGTTATGTGTTGGTTTTCTGGTTCCATCTCAATTTCAGAAGAAATATTTTCCTTGTTTTCCAGATTATTCTTGTACCATTCAGTACACTGTGTAACAGATTGTTTTTTTTCATCAGGGTCCTTATGCTGTTTGAGAAAGATGTTAACTCTTTTATTTATTGCAAATTTCTATGAAGATCTCTTTTCAGTATGCTCTATAAAATACCTGCTGGTTATTTGTCCAATTCCATGCTGTGCTGAGATACAATATATTCTGTTTCTTGTGTTCAGAGAAGTCACCAACTTATTTGTGTCTCAGGTGAAAAAAATGACCATTTCTTTTTTTTAGCACTGAAGTAGTATCTTTTGATAGCATGTTTTGGATTGGTTTGCAATTTAGTAGTTACATCCTTACGGTGTAAGTTATATCACCTCCTGGAGGCAAGTCAAGGAATGAGCAGGACCACTACTCAGATGGTCAATGAAAGACTCAAAGGAAAATACAGGGATCTGTCTCAACATTTTTTACCTTCCCCCATTCTTAAATTTAGTTTTATTTCCTACCTTTTAAAACTTTATTTATTTAAAAAAGTATATTTGACCTGTGAGCAAGTTTGAGAATGGCTACTATAGCATTATTTATTTTATTTTTCTCACCAAAATATTCTAAAGTATCTTGTGATCATCTGATTTTTTTTGGATTTTATGTTGTATTTTCATATTTAATGATATTTAAATTCACATTATATTTTTATCCATTATACATTTTAAGTTAATTATAATAATGTAGAATAGTCAACCACATTATAGTCTTCACCAAAATGATCAGTTTGGATTCATTTCAGTTAGGCATATATAGAATAAATAGTATTTGGTGCCCCTTAAGCCCAGTAAATCCAGAGATAATTTTGAGAAACATTAGCCTGCAGATGAAAGCCTGACTAGTATCATGTCTTTCAATAGAGTTTACACTCTTTCCATAGTCAAGCCTTGTAAATACTTCCCCTCAGTACTAGTTTGCCTGTCTGACCTTGAGGTGTCATCTCATCTGTGTCTGGATCATCACTATAATCACCTTTACACTGTGTGTGTGTGTGTGTGTGTGCGCATGTGTGTTTAGGACATCTTTGATTACTTCCTTTCATAAGCCCTCAGATTCACTCAGCCAGAGGTGGATTCATCCACTTCTGAAATTTCATGAACGTCATTGGAGTTTTTCTTTTAGCATACATCATCTCTTTGGTTAGATTGTGTAATCCTAAGAAAAGGCAGGATTTGTAAATAGTTTATCTTTTAAGCCCCAGGTTGCTATGTGCAGAATGAGGACTTCTGAAGTCTTTCTTTTATAAGTGGAAGTAAATATATGTTGTTCTGAGAGTAATGATATCAGCACTGTAGGTTTCTTCCCCACCAATAGTGGAATTACAAAGATGAAAGCCTATTTCTATAGGGTTTTTCTTTATTGTTTTTCGTATTTAATCAACAAATATTTCTAAAATATTCATAGGATGCCAGGCACTGTTCTAGATACTAGACCTAATAGGTGTGAACAGACTGATGAGGTCCCCACTTCCACAGATGATGTTATAATGGCAGGGGCTCGGTGGGGAAGAGAAAATGATACACGGACTAGGTCTCTCCGGAAAGAATCCAGCCAGTGTTAATCTAACAAGAATGGTTTGCGCACCATCAGTGTAACCTGACAGCCAAGGAGAGCGGTCTTGAATGTGCACATGTGAATAATGACGCCTTCACTGTAGGGAGCAGCAGACGCTGTTGAGGGAACGTGACTACTGTGTGGCCATCATATTCAAAATGACTGAGTGAGTAGAGCAATGAATCTGCATTGAATTTTGCATTAAGTTTGAACATTCCTCTGCAGAAACTATTCAGATGATTCAGAAGGCTGAAAATTTGGGTACCTGGTGATTGGTAGCTTCATCACATTAGGCCTGTTCATGTATCATGTCTCACTCAGACTTTTTTGGTGAAACATAAAATCAGCTAGGTGATTCAGTCCCTCTACAACCCAGATTTGGTGCCCTAACACTCATGGCTTTTCCCAAAAGTAATGGGAAAGCTAACCTTTGAAAGGGAAGAGATTTCAGACCATTGCTGAGATTCAGGAGAATACAATGGGGCAGATGATGGTGATTGTGAGAACTGTGTGAGGTCCCAAGGTGCCTTCTTTGAAGGGGACTGAGGCGTCATTGTCCTACATACACTGTTCCTTGTATCCTGTATCTTCTTCAATAAATGTCTCTATTTTTGATATCACATGGCTGGATATCTTCTGGACAGTCCTCATATACATAACATCTGACAGTTATACATGTTATTGGACAGATTTGAGGCTATGCTATAAAGAGTGATGATGGAGTTTCTACCCTTAGATTGAGAGATCCTAGCAGTCTTCTCTGAAGAAATGAGAACTGATCTATGACTTGTAAACTAAAGAGAAATGAGATATTCAAAGTTTTATGAAACAGATTCTAGAATAAAGGAACAAGTGAGAATAAATATGATATGTTTCAGGAAAAGGAAGAAGACAGTGTCCCTGGATGTAATCTGTATATATATTCATATTCTGAATTGGAAGAGGTGCTAACAGGATTTCGCCATCACAGACAGAATGTACGAAGTAGAATATAGCAATTAGCATCGGGCAGTAGGGTAGTAAAAGCATCAAGTTGAGTTAATAGAGAAGAGGAAACAAATATTTTCTCTTTAATTGGTAGGTACACATTCCTAGAAAGATCTTCAAGGGATGACCTTGATTTAGGAGTCAAATGGCTTTAGCTGTAGGTAGACATGCACCACAGATTTGGTTAGGAAGAGACAGTATCTAAAGAGGTGCGTTCAGTCTGGTCATTTATATCATTAGTGTCATAGGTTAGCTGAGGATTAGGTCATTCAAGAAAGCCTTTTGATGTAATATACAATCCAGGCATAGTTCCTTCAAATCCTCAGTAGGAAACAATCCAGCTCCATTAGGGAATAAAGTACCTTCTAGGTATTTTTTCTCTCCTTTTCTTTAATAATAACGATTCAGGGTGATCATTAAACTACCAAAGCTCCCTGTTGGTGTTCACTGCACATCAAATAATCATGTTGGAAAGCTTGAAGGAGACATCTGTTTAGTCCAGTTTACAGAGACAAGTTTGTACTTGCAATAGCACACCATGAAATTTTAATAATTTTTAAACAGATTTTATTTATTTATTTATTTTTAGAGAGAAGGAAAATGCGAGAGAAAGAGAGGGAGAGAAACATCAGTGTGTGATTGACTCTCATGCAACCCCTACTGGTGACCTAGCGTGCAACCCAGGCCTATGCCCTGCCTGGGAATCGAACCAGTGACCTTTTGGTTCACAGGTCCAAGCTCAATCCACTGAGCTACACCAGCCAGGGCTAATAATTTAAATTTACCTATCTCCAGAGTTCTTTCTCTTTCCTTGACATCTCCTGTAAGACTTTCGGAAAATTTATGCTGATTTTAAAGTTCCAGTATATTCCAAGATACGGAGAGTAGTAACTGTTTTATCTGTGACTCGCTGCTGTGGGGTGACTTCTGAGAAGGAAGAAATGTAGGGCTCGTGGCAACCTTGCTTCTCCCGGAAATTTGTGCATTCCTTGCTGCACTTAAGGCCAGCAATAAAATAAGGACAATAATGAACATTACAGTTATGAGTAAGTAGATCAAGTGGGAGGGGGCTTATAATCAATAACTCATATGGGAAAGCAGAGTGTCACAATCTTACCACCTCAGTTTATCAGGGATTTAAGAGACTTGATTATCTTGTTGCTGAAGGGCTTGCTTTGTAGACGTAGTAGCCTGTCCATATATGAGGTGGTAGAGCAAAATAAACCTTTCTGTGTACTTGCACAGAAATATGCATTATCTTCTATTTTTTCTTATGGAAATTTAACGTTATCTGTATAAAAAATTATATACTAAAATTTTTGCTGTGCTAGTATACTGAAACCATGAAACCACAAATCTATGCTCTATTTCCCATAAAGGGAAATTATAGTAATACCCTGTATTGGTTCCCCAGGGTTCTCATGGCTAAAGGAAATTTTAGTTCTATAAATAATATAATTATATGTATATTTCATATATAATATATACATATACATTATTCAGTGCCAGTAATAAAGGTAGAAGTGTTTATGTTACCGTATTTATATTTTAGCATGCATTTACTATTTTTAAGTTGATAGATGCTATGATAGATGTCAAAACCCAAGATGTCTAAAACATGTTTTTTTTCCCCTGAGGGACCTCATACTTTGGCAAAATAGAAAATTTTATCAAAACTCTAATATAAGCCTAACTGGACCCATGGTTTTTTGTTTGTTTGTTTGTATGGTTGGTGCTATTTGTGTTGTACACAAGAAATCTTTGCCTAACTCAGTGTCACAAGGGTGTTCTCTTATGTTTTCTTCTAGAAGTTGTGCAGTTTTAACTCTTAAATTTAGGTATATAATCTATTACATATAATTATAAAATATTTCTTCTATATATCTATTTAATATTTCTATTTTATTTATATAAATTACAGATATAATATACATACATGTATGTACACACACACATAAACTTACAGCATTCAAAAAACTCCAAGTTCTAAACTGACGACAACACCATTTTTTGAAGAGATTACATTTCCCCCATTGAATCATGTTGGCACCTTCTGTGAAACCCCACAGAGTAGCTCCGTCGGGAACTCGCAGAGTTTGGGTATCACATCTCTTTCAATGGGCCACACTAGTCCCTAGTTTCTTTGTGGCTGCCTATGATCTGGATGACATTTTTATCATGGGTACATGTAATAAAGGGTTTTATACCCAAGACATACGAAGAGTTTTTATACTTAAGCAATGTAAGTTTGAGACTTTATTTGGTGTCCATGGGGAAAAACCTGGAGGCAGAGCAAGTAATTGTTTGCACTTCAAAAAAAAAATGATCGAATCTGTCACCATAATATCTTGGAACTCAAAGGTTAAAAGACTTTAAATTATGCTTGCTCACGAAGCAAATTGTCACTTGTTCCTCACCATGGGGTGCTGATAGTGCTGGGTGACCATCTGGCCTTTGTTTTCAATGCCAGAAAGCAGATACTTGGCAGGGCTGACAGTTGGAGCAATTTAGTTACAGTGGAAGGCAAACTGGACATTCTTTTACCAGCTTCAAACTGTGAAGTAAGGAGTTCAACTTCAGAACTCGGGCTGGGAAAATAAAGGACTATTTTATATTTTCATATCAGCTTTGACTGAGGCACTTAAACCACTTAGAGGTTACATACTTAAATGCAAACTGAATTAGGGCCTGGTTTTGTCTAGTTTTCTTAAATTTTAAAAGTCAGTTCTTTAAAAGTTGCATATGCATGATATAAATTTCTCATTTGAATGCAAATGAAAATAAACTCTATTCTGTCTAGAGGCATTATCTCAGTATCAAAGTATTATTAAAGTCTTATTTTTAAATTTTCACAGTAGAGTTCTGCAATTCTAGGTCAGCTCAATTGGAATTTGCTCCAAAAGTTTCCGTTAAGTTCTAATGATTGAAAATTTGGAAACTCTAGCATTTTACTTTATAGACTGTAGCAGCCTAGTATTAAAGAGGCCAGTCAGTTCCTTGAAAACTGGAATGCATACCCTTGGTGACTGTCACAAAACTCAAGACCATCTTCAAAACCAGCCATAAAATGCAATCCTCTTTCTATAGATTTGCCAGTGCTCTTGAAGAAAAACTTAGATTATTAGGTCATCATCTTCTGTTCAGAAAACTCCAGGTGTGTCCCACTGACAATGAAACAAAAGCCGAACCTCTGAGTTGGTTTTTCAGATCCTTCTATGATCTGGTTATACCATCTCATCCAACCACTTTATTCTCTAAATCCAGTCTTTACATATCTCACATACTAAAAAACTTAAAAAAAATGTGTTGCGGTCCTATTGCAGGCCATCATTTCCCTAACTCAGTACCAACATATGTCCACTGATACTTTTCTTGTATTGGGCTTATGTGACTAAATCTTACAAGACTAAGCTCAAATGGAAACTGATCCAAACATGATTAGTTCATTAGTTTCAGTAGCAAGTGCTTTATCTCAGTAGTCCACTTTTCTTATATACAGTATTTATTTTATTCCACCTTGATATGTCCATTGGATATTCATTCATTTTTATCCAGATTTCTTGAGATTGGGTACCTACTGCAAGTTGTGTAGAATAATAAAAAATGAATTATTTAATCATTTTCCAACTTGAAAAGTCCACACTAGAAATGTTCTAAATAATTACTCAATGATAGGGTGCTCTAAATAAGTATATGCATTAATCAGAATCTAATATGAGTAACATCTGGCATGACTTCCTAGTGATTCAGCTTCACTGTTCAGGCTCAACATTGTAAAGTCTTCATACAATAAAAATTACTCTTGTAAAAGCCTTCACTGGGTCGTGATCGGTAACATAGCATTTCCAATCAAGCTCTCTCTTTCCAAGAGCTCCTCTCCCTGAGGTATGTAAACCTGAACATGTCATTCTCCGTTCCCAAAGATCAAAGTCAGGGTCAAACACAACTTTGCAGATGTACTTCAGATGGTATGTGTATATATCTCTCTGCAAAAGGAGGCATCTCATAAAAATCCACAATTTTATTTTTGCTATTAGGATAGTCACTCCTCACTAATTATTAATCCAATAGCAGAGAGGATTGGTAGCATGACAAGGGACAATTCCTGGCCAGGTTATCCATGTGCAGTGGGTTTTAATAGCTGGAATGAGGAGTTTAATTTAAATTGTTTAATCTGCAGCTTATATGCAGAAAGCTAAGAGGTTTTTGTACAAGTATTCTTGGAATCAGTTATCATCAATGAATTGAATATTAAGCACCCTGAAAAAGAAAAATTTGAATGGTGTGGCAATTTTAAGTATTTTGTTATTTAGAATATTTAAAGTTCTTTTTTTAATACAAAATGTATCATGAACATGTAAAAAGCACAGAGAAATTTTAGTATTCAGGAATATTCATTAGTGATAGATAACCTTTGGTTTAGAGTACAAAATAAAATTTTCTTTGAAAATTAAAAGAAACCTTATTTTTGAATTGTCCACAATTATTTCTTTTAAAATAAATAAGAAAAGAATCATAGATGTTTGCAACCTAAAACCTTTTAGAAATTCTATTAAAAGAGATTTTTGTGAGAGGAGAAAGAAAATGGGAGGTGTTTTTAGTGAAGTATTAAGAAAATAAGGTGATTTCTAATAAACAATCAAGTAAGTCAGACTGATTCCTGCACTTCACTTGCAGCTTCTGAAACAGACACAGCAATGCACAGGAAAGAACAGAGAAGTCACAGAATGTTCAAGGCAAGTGATTGTTTGTTTTTCGGTTTGTTTATTGGCGGATCTACTCTACTTAACAAAATTTCACAATTTACAAATTATCTGTGTGACAAAATTAAAAACTAAAGACATTGTTCTTGATATTTACATGCATCTCACAATTAATTAATATTGTTTATTGGTGAACTGGTTATGCAAATTGTAGAATTTCTACTTTGACCAAAATAATATAAAATGTGTACTGGTTAACTTAGACCATTATACCCAGACACATAATTCTCATTCATGATGTCCTTATAGAAAGGTATTTATATGGCATATTTTTAATGGAAATATTAGGATAGAGTTGCTCCAAAAAAAAGTAACTTTGAGTCATGACATAAAATAATTAATGGAATTTGAATTGTAAAAATCTCATCTAACTGAGACATGTACACAAATGGGCTGTGTAGCAGCATCCCCATTTTGCTGATTGGGATAATCAACTGATGTTCAACATACTTAAGCAAAGTGGAGGCGCTTGACAACATTTGCTATATAAAATACAAGAATGAAGACTTGATATATAAATGAGTGAAGATAAAGCAAAGAATGAATGAATATGTAAGATTGCTCCGAGTAATCCACCTAGTACATAGTAAAATTAGTATTCTGTTCTAATCTCTGTGACTACAAAGAGCACAGATTTTCTTGAGAAGAACCTATCTGCAGTCAGAGTTGCTGGAAGTAGCAGAATGTACTCTTCAGGAGCATATTACAATACCAACCGATCCTTCAATTCAAAGATGGTTGTATCACTCTGTGACCACAAGTCGGCAATAAATCTGCTCTGATATTTTTATGTCATGTGTGCAATGCTCTAGGGTTTGTCAAAGAATTGAATAAAGCAAAGTAAGTAAATTAGTAAACAATCATTATTGTATAAATTACTTTGATATCAATTACATGTTTTCTGAGAGCAACAAATAAATATATATGCATTCAAAACAAATATATTCAACAACTATGTTTATTCCAAATGGGACTAGAAAAATAGTAAGAATCATATCTCCAACTTTATCTCAATAAAAGTTGTACAATTTCCAAATCCTCCACTAGAGTGTACAAACTCCAGAATACCTGGCTGCAGTGGGCAAGGGTTGCTATTTGCATGGTTTATGGCTTTCTCTGGTAACACCAGGACTTCTGGGTGAAAAAGTAGGTGTTCGGTATTTGTGGTTTTTTTTCCTAGCAGACTAAATTAGAGCTAGTGCCTAGGATTGACTTAGATTTCCAAAAGCTTTTCGTTTCTTCTTTTATTTTCACAGTAGATACTATAGCAAAAAAAAAAAAAAAACACACACACAGGAAAAAAAAGACAAAAGCAGAATAAAGAATTCCATCTTTATGCCTAGAAAAATATACGTTATCTTTTCCATCTTCCTCTTCCCTCCTTCCTGCTCTTTCCTTCTCTTCCCTCCTGTTCTCTTCCCCTTCCAACCCCTTCCCTTCCCAAACCTCTCCTTTCTTTTTGGATTCTCCAATGCCAGTGATGGCCATTTCTACTCAACTTTTTCAGTGGTCAGACTTCCCTAGATTGTCAAAACTTATTTCTTCTACAACAGTTCAAACTCTTAAATATCAACCTATGGCCAGAGTCCACTCCTACTCTTCCCCTCCACTTGGACCATTCTTCATTCTCAGTACAAATGTCAACTAATTAGTATTTTTCCAGTTGTTTGCAGCCATCAGTCTGCTCACTTTTCACTTACCTTTCTGTTTAATCTGGGTCAAGGATTCAAGAAACCTAACAATAATCTTGTTCCTTCCTTAAAGTCTTTAATTTCCTTCACACTCCACTACTTTCTTCTTTCTACTCCTATGCCCTGGTGATACAGTTTTTATATTCCCCAATCTCAGACAGTTAGTGTTACTGTGGAAATGCATGCTTTTGCATTATAGTAGGTTTTCATATTGCTCATGTTTAAATGTATCTGTTGTTCTAGAAATGACTGGTGCATTTCTCAGAGTGATTCTCTTAACCTTACTCCACTCTTTTAAACTCCTTAAAATACTTAAAATCCTGTCAATCTTCCTGTCAATGATTTGTGTTCCACATATATTTCTTCTTAATACAGAATATATATATTCACTTTAGAAAATGCTGATAAACACTGCTTTTCTAAGTAAGATGAATATAATACCCCATTTTCTCCTACTGTTACGGAACAGGGCCAAAGGGGGTATGATATATACTATTACGGAAAAGACCCCCACTAGGTTCGCTATATACGCAGCCAGAGGAAAGATGTCTCTCAATGCCAGAGATTTGTGAAAAGGATATGTTTATTAAAGCTACACAGACTTTAAGTAGTGACCTAATATCTTCATTAAAATATTAAAGTCCTTTAAGATACTCACAGATGCACACAGTCATTCCTTCTCTCCCTGCTCTAATCTGGGGTACTGTATCTCAGGAAAAGTTGCAGAAGTCCATGATTCACGCTCCTGGCACCATCAACTGTGTTGCTGGCCAGGATCTCCAGTCAATTCAGTCTTGTGGCACCTTCTCATGGCCCACCATCAAGAGTCCTTTCACCCCTTTCTTCCAGGCAAAGTCTCTCCTGCTTCCTAAGCCACATGGCCAAATAGAGCACCCCGAAGCCATGTGATCCTCATTCTCGCCAAAGCTGCAGGGGTTCCCACTCTGGTCAAAACTGCGTGGTTCTCTTTTCTCATGGCTTCCGAGTCTGGGTTTAAATCCCTGTGCCAACCTTCCTCTGTACCCCCATTTCCAACTCCTGCAATTAGTTACACCAGCATTCCTGTATTATTCTAGGTTTACTGGGCTGCCATCGTGAGTCTGGGCAGGTGTAGCCCCATGTCATGGAGCCAATCTTCTCCAAGGTCTCACACAGGCACTGCAACCAGGGGGAGCTGCCCCCTCAGTTACATCTTGGGTGGAAGTCATTTCCATCCCCCTGCTCAAAGCATGGCCACAGCTGTTTAACATATCTACACAACTAATTGAAGGTCATAGATATGTTAAATGACCATGCTAGAGGTTAGCTGTGAAGCTGTTGCTGTTCAAAAACAGCTCTGCATGTTCCTGCTCCATGTGTCCCTTCCCCCAACTCACACCTGTCGGAGGAAGGGGTGAGGACATCCTGTATATCTTTCTAATATTTCCTAGACTCCTTGAGTTCTGGACCCCATTCTAAATCCCTATTTGGGCCCCCCTCTTGGCTGCACCCTGTTATACTACCCCCATGCAGCACACTCACTGTCTGATAAGGAGTTGGATTTAGGAATAAATAAAACAAAAGACTCACCTTCTTGTGAGTTTCTGATTAGAAACAGGAAGTTGGGCTGGTAGGATTCAATCATATATATATATATATATATATATATATATATATATATATATATATGTATATAATCACTGTTTCTCCCACATTCTAAGTTCTTCTGCCTGGGCTACTAATGAAATTAACAGAGATAGCACTTAACTGGAGAAAACCTAATTTTTAATACACATGCATGGGGAATCACATAAGCATGAAAATTCTAAGGACAGTGAGGCCACATTGGGTATATATGACATTTTGGACAAAGGAAAAAAGGCGGAGAAGGAGGTCTTAAATCTTAGAAGTGAGAATGGGAAATTTACAGGTAGTTGATTGAGTAAGAGCAGAACACACAGGGCAGGCAAATTCTTGCCAAGCAACTCCAAACAATGGGACTCAGGAGGTATCTAGCTAACAAACCCTTGCCTGAAGCCCTCTTACTTACAATAGTTAATTCAAATGAGACTTTTCAGGCTAAGGCAAACATCCTAAGATTTCTTTCCTGATGCAGGTTTTTCTGTCTGAATCTCTTGGGCAGGAGAGGGAGGGAGAGTCAAAGGTTCTTTCTGAATCTTTTGTTTCTTATCCAGCTTAAAGTCAATATCCCAAAAGGCAGCTTCAGGGTGAAAAAACTTTGGTGCCTTTCAGCAGAGATGTTGTAATGGGTGACTAGAAACTTGGATTTGAATTAGGACTGAATTTGGGGAATGGTAGTATGAGAAAAAGTATCCTGTGGACATATTGAAGTCTTTGGAAGGTGGATTATATTAGGTAGACCGTGAGTGAACCACAATTTCAGGGATTCTGTCATTCACTGCCTTGATAAGTTGGAGTCAGCCAAAATAGTATTGTAAGCAGTACAGTGAAAAATGCCTTTATATTTTGTATATGTTCCTTAATCTCTTTAAGGTAAATTCCTACAAATTAAATGATTAAGTCAAGAGTTTGCCAAATTAGAACAACTTTTTCACTTTTAATACGATGACTTTCTTCCTAGTTTATTTAGAAGTTACAGATCACATGAGTTAAATTTCTCCAATTCTTCTGTAGCACCTCACAGGACCTGTAAAGAGTTTTCTATTTATCCTGTTTCCAAGGTAACAAGAACCGTAGTGGCCTGGCTGGTGTGGCTCAGTGGATTGAGTGCCCGCCTGTGAACCAAAGGGTCACTTGTTCAATTCCCAGCCAGGGCACATTCCTGAGTTGTGGGACAGATTCCCCAGTTGGGGGCAAGCAAAAGGCAACCACACATTGATATTTCTCTCCTTCTCTTTCTCCCTCCCTTCCCCTCTCTCTAAAACTAAATATATAAAATACTTTTTTAACAAAAGAACCATACGTACCGGCAGAAGACTTGGGAGACCTGGGTCAGAGACCAAGGACTTTGTTACAGCAAAAGGGGAAGCATAAGAGTCAGATTCCTACCAGTAGTATTTGTCCACCCTCCAAGCCCCGCTGGGATGAGGTAGAAAGACGCGGAGGGATACGTGGGTGCTTTTGTCACAGCTGAGGAAGACTGTGCTTAGAAAACCCCAGATGTCAAAAGGATTGCTAGAAAACCTTCCCACTATTTGCCTTGCCTTGCTGGAAAATATTTTCATTATGCATGTCAGGAAACAAATCCTCCCTGTGCCCAAAAAGAGATAGCATCTCTATCCTCCGGTGTTCTTGTTATACAGATAATCTGTGGGGGGGAAAGTCCAGAACAAAAGTTCATATAAGATGTTCAGAGATTTAAGAGAACCTTTGAGAGTTGTGTCCAAACAGTCCATTTTTTGGATGCTTTGCTACTTTATAATGTCAAAGTGGTTTAAATATTTGGGATTGAATTCTGAGTCCACCAGTTAATAGTTTGTGACTATGGGTAACCTAAACTCCTGTCAGAATGCTTTGTTGTTCATTTCCTATCTGCAAAATGAAGCAGTCACAAAATCTGAATCCCAGAGTTTCAATAAGAAAAGGGAGAAAGGTTGTGGAAGTGTTTTTGTACTGTGTCAAAATTGCAACTATATGTTAGTTGACAGTAATAATCAATGACCAGTTGTTTTGCCTAAAAAAAAGTAAATAAGTCAGTATAAAATAATATTAATTTTGAAAAAATGTTGTAGAATATATATGTATTTGTAGCATTATATGTATATAGTGCTCAGATATATGTAAAATAGATCTATAGACTATATATATATATTTTTGCAGACATCTCTATGCAAGAAAAAATGTTATTTCATATTAAATACATACATTATCCCATGAATGGTGTCACCATGTATTTGCAGACTACTGGGTAAAGCAAGTATATTTCTTCCTACTCTTGGGTCTATTTTTGCACATCTAGTCCACTTTACCTCTAATTGGGAAAATAATAATCATCAATTAATAATATATCTTTGACTTCAAAGTTATCTTTTTAAAGATTCTTGAATAATGAGGATGCTATCTTCTCTCTTGCTGTGTACCCAGCATACTAAGGATCATCAATAAATAATAGACACAAAAATAAGTGAGAAAAATACTTAAAATCCAGAGTATATTAAGATTTCACATATGTGCTGCTCTGTTTCAAAAGTCATAAGAAAGACCACTAATGTGGTCTACAATACACTTCCTAGCCTTCATGTACTGGAGTAGAAACAAAATTAAAATTCACTCAGAAAATTCACTTAATGCATTTTACTTTTCAAACACCAATAGCTATTGTGAATTTCTTATCCAGTAATGTCTTTGGAAACCAGGTTTCATACCCAGTTTCTGCTGCTGCCAATAATCCTTGCCGTTCTGTGGTTTGCTGCTGCATAACTCTAATCTCGCCTCTGTGGTCATGGAACATTCCACCCTGTATCTTTACATTAGCTTCTTATAAGGACAATAATCACGTTGGATTAAGGATCCACCCCAATCCAGCATGACCTCAGTGTAAATAATTATACCTACAACAACTCTATTTCCAAATAAAGTTACATTCTGAGTTATTGGCAGTTAGCACTGCGACATCTATTTTGGAAGACATAGTTCAGCCCATACTGGGGCAAACGGATGAAGGGAACCACATAAGGAATCTTAAATCCTTCATTGATAGAAATCTTAGTTGTCTTCCCAATGCACATTACACTTCCACACTGTTCAGCTGTAATTGTTGGGGTGGCAACAACCACAGTCCCCATCCAGAGTCAGGCCCTTGTAGTCTATATAAATAACATATAAACTGTATTAGTCTTGATATCTAAAATCGAACAGTGCATTTACTTGATTAGCTACTAGACATCATTATTATGAGAAAAACTATATATTGAGGCTTCGTGTCTTATTCTGTGCAGCTGAGTTGTATAGAACATGTCTCTATTTTAAGACAGATTGTTCTCTCTCAGGCACACACATCCCCTCTCTTTCTAAAATATTCCAATGTAATTGGAATGAACTGCATTAATCAAACTTAAAGTCACAAAGAACTTGAAAACTGTCTTTGGTGTACTTTTCCTGCTGCCTTTTTGTTTTATTAGTCAGAAACTACTATAAGAATGATACTTTTCTCAAATAAAATTACCTACTTAAATGTAATCTAGATATACTTTTTGTATGTGTGGGTTTTTTTTTTTTTTTTTTTTTACTTTATATTTCCCTTTGTGAGAAATAAAGGATAGTGGGTGGGCTGGGATGGGAGTAAAAGACAGAAAACTGTACTTGAACAATGATTAAAGTAAAATTTAAAAAAGCAAAAGATAGTAGCAATTTAGGTTTTACTTTTTCAGTCTTTCTCAGGTAGGATTTATGTGTCAATTGTAAAGATATTGATAGTTCCAAAATTCACCTGGATACTTATAATCTTGGGGCTACAAAATATCAAAAGGTCCCTTTAAAAATTAATATGCCAATGTGGTTTCTGAAAAGAAGCATGTTCTCCCTCACTGCCCCACTCTGTGAGTGGTTCTCACTGGTGTACAGTCTTGGCTGCTGTGGTGACTACAGTGGGCTGAAGGTGGAGTGGATTGGAAAAGATATTCCATACATTAATAGAAGTCTCAGCCTATGTGACACTGAATACATTTTAACATCCAGTATTTGTTGGAACTAGGCTTGGAAAGACCATAATGGCTGGGTTCATCATGATGGATATTAGATTATTCTGGGGTAACAAATAGTCCAACTCTCCAGGCCGTAAAGTGGTAATATTACTGGTTTTTTAACTAATATCTACCATATTTTGCTGTGTATGATGTGTACATTTTTGCTCAAATTTTTCAGGGGAAAATAAGGATGCTCGTTGTACATGGGTAGTACTTGAAATACCTTGTGTCTGCTCTTGTGTTTTGTAATTACTTGTTACATAGAATTTCTTGTACCATAAGATGTTCAAAAATAAGTGCTTAAATCCCTTTGTAATATAAAAAACAAGACTAATTATAAATAAATAAATAAATAAATAAATAATTAAAATGAAGGATTTTTTTCCTAAAAGTTTGGGCCAAAACATGAGGGCACATTGTAACAGGAACACATTATACACGGCAAAATACTTTACCTCTGCTCATTGCATACGGAACATACAGAGGCTCCACTAACTTACGACGCTGCCATCTTCCCACAAAGATTTGGTGTTGATGATGGAAGGGGAAAAGGGCATGGAGAAGCACACACTGAATCTTAAATGCTTCTGCTTAGAAATGGTATAAATTACCACCACTTACTTTTCACTGGCCAAGGAAACTTACATGTTCAGAAAGGAATAATCCTCTTATGGATCTGGAAAAAGAACAGGACTAGAAATAGTAGAGAGTACTGCATATTTATTACAGTTCTTATGAAGATTATCTTCATTTGCTTTAAAGACCCACTTTAAGCACATGTTTTCTCTTATTTTTGTAGCTTTTAAAAGTGTTATTTTTAAAATTAATATCAATTTTCTTACAAGTATGCTGGTAGATAAAAATGTAATTTTTATTTGTGTATTGACCCTTTATTCATCATCTTTACTAAAAAATCTTATAAATTCTAATATTTTATATATCATTTTGGGCTTTCTATGTAGATGATAATGTGATCTATTAAAAATAACAGTATCTTCCTTTCTAAGCATTAGGCTTTTTTTCCCTGATATATTTTGGTGGCTAAGGTGGTCAATGATATGTTACATAGAGAAAGCATTAGCATCCCTTTCTTGTTCCTATTTTTAAAAGAATGCTTTTTGTATTTTAAATTCAGTGTTATCTTAACCACTAAATTTTGCTACACCTTTATGAAATCAAGGAAATTTCTATTTTGTCATATATATCTTATACATCCAATTTTTCCTGAAATTTAGTGTTAACATGACTATCCCATTTTTATTTTGCTTATTTATAGTAAATCATATGAAACACTCCTATAGTTATGCATATTGAAATGTACTGTTCCTGAGATTTGACTACTGTTCACTTCTTCCAGAATCTGTTCTCAATAGTTGAACTTTATTAGAGCATGGGAAATGAGAGGGTAAGGAGGAGTCCTAATACAAAACTGTTCCTATACATAGAATATGCTAAAACAATATATTCTGCTGAAGGTTAGGCAAAGTGCATTATTTTAGAACACAGGTAAATAATGCAACATAGCCCCATCTACATAAAAGAGAGGACGCAAACTGTGGCCCTTGTGTTCTCAGTATTCTCACCGAACCAACAAAATACATTCCAATTTACCAGGTGTTTATCAGAATCATTGCTCTATCCCTGAAGTCTCAATCAACCACAATACCCAGAGACACCCCCTTTTCTACTTATGCTTAAAATTGTTCCTACGAAGCACAAAACACATCATGTACAAAAATTCATTTGGATGGCAATTTATTAAGTCTCCTGGAATTCTGGTTATTTTATTCAATGGGAAGTAACATAATCCTCTATTTTTCACAATAGAATTGATTGGCATCTGACATCAAGTTCTGACCAGATTTACCCTAATTTGCTTTGATTTATCATTTTAATTTTTGCCTTTCTGTGACTTTGGTATTGAGTACATCTTACTAGTTAAACCAAGTTTAGACCTCTTCTTTTAGTTTGTTTACTTTATATATATTTATTGCAAATATTTATGTTTCATAAATTTGATTTATTTCTAACATATTTGCACATATTGGGTGCTATTGAGTTGCTGTACTTGGGATTAGTAATGGGTTTCTTGTCTGTGTGTGCTTCTTCCCACTCAAACCTTTGTGTTTTAAAACAATGAGTGTTTATTTGCTCACAATTTGGTGGGTTGGCAGGTTGGGTTGGACCCAGATCCATGTGGCATCAGATAGTCTCACTCGTATCAGTGAGGTTTCTCTGTCATTTGCAAACAAAGCAAGTTGACACTGCAATCTTACAGTAGTAGGAGAACAAAGTGTGGGACACAAGTAGTTTTGTTTTAAAAATATAGACCTCACTTGCTCTCAAATACAAATGCAGGCAGCTCTCAGTTACGCTGCTTTGTTACATCAAAAGTTTCTGATAACATCCTGCCCTTTACTTCTTGTTATTTCTCCGACATCGTTCAGTAACTTTCATCAGGTTTTGAACAGATGAGACAAACAGCACACAGACCGTCTAAGCCAGGGGTGTCAAACTCATTTTCACTTGGGGCCACATCAGCCTCATGGTTGCCTTCGAAGGGCCGAAATAATTTTAGAACTGTGTAAATGTGACTAATCATTAACTGTTAAGGAGTTGAAATTACATACGGCCCTTTGAAGGGAACCCCAAGGCTGATGTGGCCTCCGGTGAAAATGAGTTTGACACCTGTGGCTCTAAGCCTATGCACATGGGCCTTGTCTGACTAATCCACTTGAAGATTCCATCTCCAAGATCACCTTGCTCTAAAGTGGACACAGCCTATAAGTGAATTTAAGAAAATAAAAATATCTGAAGATGGAGACAATCTTAAAACATGCTGGTGAAAATAGTAGCTAAGGGAATAGCAGTAAGGGGAGAACTGTTTGGTACAGTCTGCAGATGGCCCCTTAAAGAAACCTTCTAGTTATTGCATAACTAACTCTCCAGAGAGAATGAGTTGACTGATAACAACATATCTTGGATCTCCCACGTAACTTACTAACTTGTCTCTGCTGTAGTGCAGGGTGCAGTTCTGGACAAACTGAAATCTGATGACTCTCTCCATCACTTTTGTGTGCTACTCGGAAGAGGTTTATTGCACATAACAGTTTACTGAAATTCTTCGTGCATATGTTCTTCTCTCCAACTGGATTTTAATGTGTATAAAACATACACATCTTACCAAACCCTGATAACTTAGCAGACAATGTTATCTGTTGACAACAGAGTCACTGTAGTGATAATCAAGAGACTGAATCCGATAGGGTCATTGCAAATTGCATGAACATAGTTCACAGTTTTTTTTATGGGTCTCTAATATAATAACAGTAAAGTTTGTATTAATGATTTTAAAACATTTGAAATATTAGGATATTCATCAATATGTATTAGGAAAAATGTCTTGGTTACTTAGTTTGATAAATTATTTGGCTCATATTTTCATTGGAGTCTTCTTTGCATAACTGTTTTTAATTAACAAGAAATAGTACATGTTTGTTGCATTGATTGGTAAGACAATGTGACTTAGTGATTCAGAAACTATGCTCAAGAGTCAGACTGACTGGATTCAGGTCTTGGATCTCCCACGTAACTTACTGACTGACACTTTATTAAATCCCATTTTGCCTCATTAATCTCACCTGTAAAGAGATAAAGTACATAATACTTATTTCATAGTCTTTTCATAAACATTAAATAAGAAGATGTCAATAAAATACTTCAAATGTGCCTGACATATTAGAAGGGCTCATCACATAGTATTATTTTATGTCATGACAGAGAAAAGTTATGGCCGTTTGCCAAGGCCTGTTTTCATCCATCACAAGACCCTGAAGAAAGACTAGCCTGCATTGTCATGAGCTGGCTCATCGCCAGAAGGGCTCATGACAAAGCTGCCTGTTTGGTGATTTTAGAAGAGTCCCCTTCATTGCTGTGAAATTGGAAGGAATGGCTTTTAAATTTATGTTCATTCTAAAAGTCTAGGATACTTTTTAGAAAACATGAAAGCCAAACACGCATTCTGAATGGAGAATGTAGTCAACATTTTCAGTGAGGAATAGAGAGAAGGAAGAGCATCCCCACACCTGTTGGATGTGACTTTAGGTGATTTAGCTTCCGCTGATGATGTCCCATCCTTCTGACGGCTGTCTTGTCAAGTCCCAGCTCACCATGCCTTGGAGATGACTCTGGCACGGGTCTGTCTCACATGCCATTTTCTCTCCTACCACCGTATTCTGATATGATATTATGCTTTCTGTATTATATGCTGACTTGCAGCTTAAAGGAATAATTTTTGTTTTATGTCTTTAAGTACGTGAACATCTCTTACAAGTTTGAAATCTGTATTTTTCATGTCTTGCCTATTATTTGATTATTCAGACAGTGATGGATTACCTCAGGAGAAAGCATCAAATTCAGGCTATATAGCTATATTTAAGAGGAAAAATCTCAGGTGTGGGATTTCTTTTGTTTTGTGCTTTTTTAAAAAAACTTTGAGGTAAAATACATTATTTCCTAAATGAAACAATCCATGTAGAGTGCTTGTAATTGGCAGTCCTTGATAAAACTTACAAATATAACCATTAACAATGTCAGTAAATAGAAACAGGGCCATGAATGCAGAGAATAAACTGATGGTTGCCAAAGGAGAGGGGGGTGGGGGAATAGGTGAAAAATTTAAAACATAATAATAAAAATAAAAGAAGTTAGTAAAATTAGGCTTCCATTTCATTCAGTGAAAGAAACTTAACCTTGCAAATCAATGTAAATTGTGTCATTTCTAAATTTAAAAGTTTGATTCCTGATCTGAACTCAGCGAATTCAGTGTTCTTCTGCTCCGTCGTCTCTTTTTCTTCTACATAAAATACAAGGGGAGGTGAGGCTTGTGTGGTCCTGGTATTGAGGAGGGGACACTGCTCATTGCCTGCTGTCCCTTGTTCACCCTGACCTCTGTCGAAATGTAAGCAGAAGGCCCTTATCATTGTGCAGTGTTGATCTCTGCTGATATCTGTGGTCTAAGTATCTCTGTTTTTCAGAGGCACATATTCTTTATACCAAACATGAACTCCATTCCAGCTAGCCCTAAGGCTACAGTTAAAGTGGAAATGGGGGTTGTGGTGGGCATAGGGCTCATTCGTAGGAACCCATTTTCTAATCTAATGACATCCCCACTGCTTCTCATTCTAGGAGGTTAAACTTGGAGTTTCTTTGTGTTGGGATTAGCTTCATAACTTTTAGCTTTACTTTCTCAATCTCTTATTCGTGAATAGATATGATTCATTTTGCATTTCCTTCTGCCTTTACTGCTGATCTTCCTAAGCCAAGCCATTTCGAATTCAGAAGAAAAAAAAAAACTTTTCTCTTTCAAGTTCTAAGCTCTTAGAAAATTTTTTTAAAAAGTGTGGATTTTAAGACACTTTTTTCTTCCTATAGATTTTATAAAGTCTACTTAAGAGTCTAAAAGCCTAAAATTGGACTCTTATTTTTCTCTTATTCATACTCTGAAACTAGGGCAGGAAAAAACATACTTGCTGCCACTTGATTAATGGTGAGAGAAGTTCAAGTTAAAAAGGATTGTCAGAATAAGAAGTTTGATCTAAAATTTCATATTACTATATTCATAATATGCAAAACACTAGGCAAATGATAAGTCTAGAAATGCAATATGTAGCTGAACTTGGGAAGGTGAGATTTAGATGAAATTTCCTATCATGTCATTTAAGAAAATAATCAAGTATCCGTCACAAGGGACAGGTTGAGGTTGGGACAAAAGGCTGAGGTCTGTGATAGGTGGAGAAGATGGAGTCAGTAGGGCATGAATGGATCATGATTCATTGTTCTGTTGTTATTTTTGACTATTTGTTCCAAAAGACACACTGTTTCTTTTTTAACAATTGGAGGATAATAATGCCAACAAAAAAGTTCTGTTTCTTTCATTTTAATTTTACCAATCGGTATTGTTGGTTAACGTTGTTGTTTATTTTCCTCCCGTTTACTATTTAAACTTGTAATATTAATTCAAATACTAGATCAACAGAGGCTGCGTCATCACTTGAGGCAAATTCCTATATGAGCTCCAAGAAGTCTCCAGCTTAAATAATTATTCTCCCCCTCCTTTCTGCTTTCTCTTCTTCTTCTTTCTCTAAATAATATTATCACCAGATTAAAATAGTGTCTATGATATTGTTAGTCTTTCTGAAAAATATATCTTGTTTCTCTTTAAGGAGATAGTGGGATAAAGATAATGACGGGAAGATTAGTTTCGTTGTCATCCCCTAAAACGAAGGCCCAGGATTATGTGTTGTTTTGAGATCTGAGGGAATCAAGGGAGCCTCAAATTGCCAACTTTTAAGATGCCCTCTCATTCATTTCCCATGGATAAGGTGCCACAGCTAAACAAACCTCCTTATCAAATGCATCAGCTGCATTTCTTGCTCACTCCTGAGTGGCAGGTTTCAGGTTTCAACTCCCTTCTAGCCCAATTATTCCGACCAGCTAATCATATACTCTTCCAAGTGCTGGACACCTTACTCTCTTAATACAAGAAAGTCTGACTTGCACACACCGGGGCTGCTCACTCTGTTCCCCAGTGCGGTCCTTGTGTGTTCTGTGTGTGTGCGATGCCCCCCGCCTCCAGGCTGTGTGAGTAATGAACGCAGATTTCTCCCTGACCGGTTCAGGTGTCCTGGGTTTGGCCATCTACAGAATCTCCCCCTCACTAACAGAGTGCATGGAGATGATCGAAGCAGAGATTTAGTTCGTTTACTTAAACAGCTATGCACTCAGCAACTCCAGCTGGTTAGGCATTGAGGCAAGGACTTCGTTTGCGGTAACATTTAATCCTCCTAACAACCCTCCTATTGGGGTCGTTGCCTCTACTTCTCAAGTAACAAAATTGTGATTCAGAGAAGTTAATTAATTTTCCTAAAGTTATAGAGTGAGAAAGATTGAATCCAGATTCTAATCTAAATCCTGTTCCCTTTTCATTACCTTACATTATTTCCATTAAAGATAAGTTTACTTTTCTCTAAAGATGCCAGAAAGACTGGTATAATGAGCTTTTAATGAAATGGGAAAAAATGTTTGTCTCTTAAATTGAACAAACATTTCTTATCCTAGTAATTTGCTTTTCAATGATAATGCCAGATTAAAATTCACAGAAACACATCTTAATGATGATAGTAAAATGAAGCTGCTACAATATTTAAAATAAGCATCGTCCACTAGCTTGGGTGTTTTGTGCTAGAAGCAGGATAGCACAAACAGATTTGAACCACTGAATGTCTCCTTTGCTTCTAGGCTTTCTTCTCTTTCACCAAACTATGTAAGCAGCCCTAGGAAAGGGACCCCTCAAAAAACCCAGAATTTATTTATAAAGAATTGTGTATTTATCCTTACATGTTTAAACTTCAGTTACCTTCAAAGTACTCTCCATTTGCTGTGATACACTTATTGAGACTTTTTTTATTGCTCAAAACAGTTTTTGAACTCAATTCTGATGCATTTTAGGGCTCTTACCATTTTTTGTTGTTGTTGTTGTTTCACTTCTTCCACATCTGGCAAAATGGTTCCCTCTGAGGACTTCTTTCATCCAGGGAAACCAAAAGTCGCTTGGGGTGAGATCAGTTGAATAGAAAGGGTGGAACACAAGGGTCATGCTGTTTTTGGTCAAAAACTGCTGAACACTCAGTGGGTGGGCAGATGCCCTGGTAATTTACCCATCACAAAATGGGCAAACATATTACAAGAGTCTTCAAAAAAAATTCATTGAAGTCAAATGCTTCCTCTCACAATAACACCAGCTGGTACACAGATACAGACAGGTCCCTAGAAGGCTCGCTTCTCAGAGACAGCCTGTACTACAAGAGGCTAGCCCCCAGAAGATAATTCTGGTTTTTTTGGCGGAGTCTCCCCTCACACAATAACTTCATCCATGTTGTTCCCATTGATGTCGTTTCAAGCCTGGCCTGTCTCTGGTGAGTTTCAGTGGAAGTTACAAGAGGATCATAAAGAGACTTACGAGCCTCCCGGAGATTTATACAATAACCGGGCTAAAGGTACAAATGCTCTTTCTTCTTTAGTTCTTCTGCTTTTATAAAAATGGTATGAGCTCAGGAATAAAAATATACCAGGAATCTATTTACCTCTGTCTCCCAGACTTCTACTCCTTTCTTTATAAAGGAGAAACTAAATGGGAACATGGTCTCAGAAAATTCTGTTTGCATAAACACTTCTAACTAAGAATATACTTAACATATTCCACAATGTAATTTCAACTTGCGTGACTCATCACAGTTATAAGGGATTGAGAATCTGATATGTGACAGATGATGTATTAGTTGTTATACATACATTACTATACAGGGGTAGGCAAAGTAGGTTTAAACTTGAGAGTATGTGGAAGAGTTTATTCTTCTATCATTTATTAATTATTATATTATTTTCCATATTAATATTATAAGCCTATTTTTGCCCACCCCTGTATTTATGAATTGAATTACATCCTTATAATAGTTATTTCCACATAGCAATGAAGAAAATAATGTATAGAGAATGTAAGAATGTACTTAGGTCATATGGCTAGTGATGGAGCACACGAAAGTCAAAGCCATGTCTGACACTGACGCCTCTTCTTTAGTCACATTAATTAAGCCCAGTCAGATTAGCTGATGTGGAAACACGTCCTGTTTGGACGCAAAAGCCACTCATAAACACATTTTTGGTGGAAGCAGGTCTTTTCGCTGGTTCACCTGCTGTCTACTTGATTCGTAAAAGTACACTGTTGATTGTGCATAGCTTCAGAGAAAATCACTTTTCCATAAAGTGCCCATTCTAGTGTGTCAATGAACGTAACAATGTGCATAACTTACCTCAGGGGAGTATGTAACTAGAAAATTAACCTTTTACTTTTCTCCTGTTTATCAGTTATAGAAAATGATGGAAAAATAATACATGAGCAACTGTGTCCACTGTATTATTCTGCTCTTAATTTCAAAGTGAGTCAGTAGGAACCAAGTGCTCAGAGACAGCAGCCCAAATGTGTCCATCAGAGATGGCACTTTGCATGTACAGAGGGGCACATTTTCTGTGTCTTTCACATGCTTGTGAAAATTCTTCAGACTTTTTTATCTTGGGGTAGTATTTCATTCAAATGAGAAAAAGCATTCAGGATTCCATTTTTCCCCTCTAAAATTATTCTTAATTGTCCAAATGCATGCCATTTGTATTGCTTCCACAAAACAATGAAGAACATGTACAGTAAGAGTGGCATGTCCTGGGACATTGAGGAGGGCCAGCAGTTCCAATGCTGTACCCTGTGAGACCCTAACTCACCTCACAGGTGCAGGCTAGTTTTCTCAATTCGAGAAGTGCTTCATTCTCTGAACTGTATGTCAGCAGAGTCAATTTCATCATAATTGAAAGCTTAGATCAATTCTAACTCAGGTTCTCACAGATACTGATAGACAGCACAGCCTTTGTGTCTTTGGGTCACGGGCTTGATTTAGGAGCATCATCTGTGATCCTTTAGCCCTTTGAGACATGGAAATGTATAAGAAGAAAAAAAAGATATATTGAGATATATTGAAACTATACACACAGGACAGGGCAAAAATAGGTTTACAGTGGTGAGTATACTGAACAAGAGAGTACATTCTTGTATTATTATTTATTGTTCTGTTATTTCTGATACAAACAACTGTAAACCTACTTTTGCCCCACCCTGTATTAGAGGGGGAGAGGAATGGCATTAAACCTGGAGGCAGGAGTCTTGGTGATGTTTTACGGGCTGTCTGCTTTTGAGCGCATTATCTAAATTCTCAGGGCCTCAGGTTTTCCATTTGCAAGATGGGCATTATTATTATTTTTTGCCCAACTTCCATGAAAGAATTTCTAAAAAGACAAACTAGGATTTAGAAAGAATGTGTCAAACATGGAGATGTTAAGTATATAAAAATGTGAATATTACTATTCATACCAGCTGCTCTCTCTGAGTGGCTAAATTTTTATATCTATTTTATGTACATTTTAGTTATAAAATGTAAATTGTATAGTAAAACTGAGTTAAAGGCAATATTCTATATCTTCTCAAATCTCTTGTAAATGGAACTTATCATATTCTAAAAAGGTTCTATATATTATATGCATTTTAGTTATAAAATGTAAATTGTATAGCAAAACTGAGTTAAAGGCAGCATTCTATATCTTTTTTCTCAAATTCCCTGCAAATGTAACTTTTCAGATACTAAAAATGTTCTGTTTTTCCTTTGGTCAGGCCTCACCAAATTCCTTAGCTTAGGCTGCTCTTGACCTTGAAGAGCTCTTTATAGTTTTCAACCTCTCACCTAACCTGTATCTGTGATAATCTGAATAATGGCCCAGAAAAGACATCAGTTCCTCCTGTTTGGCAACTCAATATTACCATATAAGGAAAATTATTTACATATGTGATAAAGTTAAGGATCTTGAGATAAGAAGATTTTCCTAGATTATCCAGCTATTCCTAAATGTAATCAGAGGATGTTAATAAGAAAGAGGGAGATTTGACCCAGAAGGAAGAGGAGAAGACAATGTAATTACATAGGCAGACATTAAAGGGATGCAGCCAACAGCCAAGGAATGATAGTATCTACCAGAAGCTGGAAGAAATAAAAACAGATCTTCCCCTAAAGTATTCACAGATCATGCAGTCCTGCTGACAAACTGACTCTCTACCCAGTGAAACTGATTTCACACGTCTGACCTCCAGAATTGTGAAAGAATACGTGTGTATTGTTTTAATCCACCGCATTTGTTTTTATGTGTTATAACACCTGTAGGAAACTAATACAATACCCACGCATTACATCAAAGAATATTCTGCATGAAATGTGACTGTGGCAACCTCATCCAAACCCCGTTTACTTCCCTACAGCATTGCTTCACTGCCATCTTCTAGTTCTTGAGAACTTATTGTAAGACTTCCAAAATTCAATATTGCCTTCTCAAGGAGAAATTGAGAGATACATTGTCTTTTATCATGAATGCTCTCTTGCATCCTGGGGCATTTATGACACAAAAGGAAAACATTTAGCTGGTGAAGATTGTTGGAACTAAATGAGTTGTAAAATACGAAGTTGAGTTTCTCAAGTGGAATGATTTAGACAAATTTCTCTTTGATAGCATGAGAATAGATGTGATGATTTCTTAGTTGAGGTTCTTTCATTTTTCTTTTTGCAGTAAGGTATACACTATTCTATGTTGATTCTCCTAGTTGATGTTGAATAGAAAGGTAAAGAATTGCATTGCTTAGAATTGTCTTTTCCTCTCCCTTCAATTTATGTTGCTGGTTTAATTTTTTCCCCATTGAAAATTTAGTACCTCTGTTTTTTACTGAGAAACAAACCAACTTCATACAAAAGAACTCATGATGTGAAAGAAGCAGTGAATGAGACATCATTAAATATTTTGTAACACACATCCTTGTATATCTTTAAAAAGAAGCAGATTAAAAGAAAATAACTTGTTCATAGTTCTAAAATTGCTCACTTCTGTTGGCTGTGAGAATTTTGTTTCCTTTACAGGTGGGTACTCCTCTGTTTTTGCTATTCTTTATAATTAACTGACCATGGGCAATTTTTAATTTTTATGTAGTTGGTCTTGGATGAACAATTATAGCTCTAAAAAAGGCTATATGGAATTTATAAACTTTCTCAGAGATTATCAGTGATTAAGGAATATGCATAAACTATCAACTAATTGCTGAGATATTCTTTAATCTCTTATAATGTCTACAAACAATATATTTATGTTCTTGATCTATACCAAGTACTAAGTATAAACATTCATATTTTGATACTAAATAGCCTCAATTTTGTAATAACAAGAAGTGCCCCCAGTTTTTTATTTTAATACCATGACTAGAGTGCACAAAAGTTGACAGAACTGCTGAGAGTGAGCAATTTATCAGTTAATGGGAAATAAGGGAAATTTGGAGCTTTGACTATATATAGATTGCTAGCATACCAATGGTTTTCTAAACCTTATCTCTTCAGCCATTTTTCTTTTAGTCGTCACCTCCTGTTGTGTGTATGCATTTTAAATTGGGAATGAAGAAGTAAATTAGAAATTTTGGGATTGGAGATTATAGAGGTCAAAATAGAAAAACAGACTAGAAAAAAGTTAAAGCAGATGGAACAAAGACTAAGGTGATCAATATTAAAATATCCCAGTGAATGAAATGGGAGCTTTGGAAGCTAATTTTTTATCTTTGCACTGATTACAAATGTATGCTTGCTTTTAAAAACACATCAAGCTGTATCCTCTTAATTTGTTCATTTTTATGAATATATTATATGTTTCAAAAAGTTTTCTTAAAAATATAAAGAAGAAAAAAGTGACCAAGTGATTAAGATGCTTGCAGTGAATTAAATGAAAAATAATTTTAGGGGGCAGGTTTGAATATAGGTGTTGGGGTGGGCAGGACAGGAGAGAATAATGGGGGAGAAATGGGACACTGTGACTGAACAACAGTAAATTTTTTTAAATAATACCAAAAAAACTAGACAAAGACATTATAAGAGGAAAAAAAGAAAAAATAATTTAAAAATGAGATAACATCGAGGGATATAAAAATCCTGTATTTCTCATATTGTTGAGAATTAAAGTTTCTTTGAGAAAAACATTTTGTATCTTATTTAACTTAACTACTCATCTCTTTTGGTTTCTAAGCTTATGTTATTGGGTTGGATGTGTTAAAATAAAGGCATCATCCTATGAAAAGTGAGTTAGCATATTCTTATTGAAAAAAATAAGTTCTGATAGTCTAAACTATTAAGGATTAATTTCAAAATCATCTTCCCAATAGATAGGCAACACAGAGCATTTTGTATTCTCTATAAAAATTTTAAAGCAAAAAAGGAGTTCCATTTTTTCCTGGGATTGAACTATTTTATGTAAAACCAGAATATTTTGTAATTAAATGGATTTAGGGCTTAGGGTAACTTACCGCTTCCGAAGAGGAGTGAAGATTTTTTCAGTGATAATAGGTAAATCTGTTAGTGTAGTATAAACTTGTATTCATGTTTTCTAATTGTTTTTGTACATTTTAAAATGTGTCCATTTGTCTAACTGAGGTTGGATTATAAAGTATATATTCTGTTTAATGTTTCCATTTTCATACATTTCAAACATTTCATAAAATTAGGAGTTACCTATACTGCACAACAGCAAGGTCCACCAATATTCAAAAGTAGATAAGATTCTTCAAGGTCCTTTAACTAGGAAGGACAATTCAGGATTGCACCACAAATTTTAGTGTTAGCTAGCAGATACCCTGACAAAAGGAAATACGGGAAGGTACAATATGGGAAGTGGGTGTGGGGTGGATAACTTTAGTCTCAGATGAAAGTGAAATGAAGGGGACAAAAGAATGAGAGTAAACTTCCATTACAATAAATAAATGAAAAGCATTTTCATAAATGGATGAGCGCAATAATAACCATTGGAGGATCTTTAGGTGGAAAATGGAGAGGATGTAGATAAAATGTCTTTATTCATGGAAAAGTCGTGGGTTTACAACAGAGAAGACGTAGAGACCTGGATTGTACTCCAGTACTGTAGACTGTCTTCCCTTATGGATTGTTTGGGTCTAAAATTGTACTTTTGTAAGAAAATAATAATGTGGTTGGCATCAGGAATATTGGCTCAGAAGTTTCAGCACTCTCAAGGCACACTTAGTTTTCCTTCTTAGGTGAGTATTGCTACATTTACCTGGTGTCTTATTCAGTTCAGATAACTATAATGGAAAATCATGGACTCAGTGGCTTAAACAACAAACATTTATTTCTCACATTTGTTGAGGCTAAATGTCGGAGATCAAGGAGCCAGGACATCCAGTATCTGGTGAGAGTCTTCTTCCTGCCTTCACACCGCTAAGAGAGAGATAGTCTCTCTTATCTCTCTTCTTACAAGGTCCCTAAACCCATTCACCAGGGCTCTGCCCTCATGATCTAATTACCTCTCAAAGTCCCCACATCTTAATATCATTACATTAGTTAATAAGATTTCAACATGTGAGCCTTGGCTGGTGTGGTTCAGTGGATTGAGCTCCAGCCTGCAAACGAGAAGGTCACTGGTTTGATTCCGGGTCAGGGCACATGCCTGGGTTGCCAGCCAGGTTCCTGGCGGAGGGGGGGCACATGAGAGGCAACCACATACTGATGTTTGTCTCCCTCTTTCTCTCTCCCTTCTCAACTCTCTAAACATAAATAAATAAAAACTTAAAAAAAAAGATTTCAACATGTGAATGTTGGGAGGCCTTAGATATTCAGTCGATAAGACATAATAATATATATTATATGAAAATGATAATTTAGTACCTCCTAAATTACATATATTTTTTATTCAGTGCTTTACTCAATAATAAAATAGATTTTGTGTCAGGCTCAGCTCAGACACTACGATGGGAAACAAAAGTGGACAGTCTCAAAACATATATATAATGAAGGACCTGATTAGTTTGAGAGGTGCAAAGCATGACTGGGAAGAAGTCACTGCTGAGCAGGCTTGAAAAATAATGTTGCCTTGAAAAATGGTGTGTGTGGGGGAAGAGAGCGGTGAGACCTCCAGGCAGAGGCAACAGCACATGCAAAGGCAGTCTAGATGTATTAGCATATCACAGTATTAGACAAAGCACGGCCTATTCGGGGAACTGAAGGAAGTCCAGTGGGCTGGGAAGCAAAAGCAAGTGGCACTTGAGGTAAAGCCAAAGAATCAGAAAATACAGTCTTTGGGTGGGGGGAGAGAAAGGGGGAGAGAGAGTCTTTATTATAAATAAATTAGATGCCATTGAAATATTTAGACAGAAAGTGATAGAATAATGTTTGTGTTTTGGAAAACTTACTGGCTGCAATCTATGAAAATGAGAGTAGAAGGCGGGTCATAGAGGCTATTGAGGTAGTCCAGATAAGAGATGGCAGTAGTTTAGTCAATAGTGGGGGTGGTTGGATGGATAAAAATAGGCAAACTGGAAAAACACAGATACTGAAGTCTTAGGTCTCTATCACATAGATTGAGTAAGAAAGTGATTGAGTATCTCACAGCTTTCTTCTCTGTGTGTGGAAACCCTTTAAGACATGGTGGTCTTAGGATAATATCAGATTTTATGTAGAGGTGCATGAGTTAAGTTTGGGGATAATGATATCAATGTGCCTTTAAAACATCCACACACATCTATGTGTAGATGAGAAATAAATATAATAGGAGATAGATTTTGTTTTCTATTAGTCAGAATATAAATTATATTTGAAGCCAGCAGTCAATGAAATTGTTTGAAAAGTATAGTGTATAAAGAGGAGAGGACCTGGCATTGAGCCTCAGGGAGTTTTTTTTTTTTTTTTTTTAAGATTTTATTTATTTATTTTTAGATAGAGGGGAAGGGAGGGAGAATGAAAGGGAGAGAAACATCAGTGTGTGGTTGTCTCTCATGCAGCCATTACTGGGGACCTGGCCAGCAACCCAGGCATGTATTCCACCTGGGAATCCAACCAGCAACCCTTTGGTTCACAGAGTGGTGCTCAATCCACTGAGCCACATCAGCCAGGGCAGGCCTCAGGGAGTTTTAACCAGAGAAATAGCAGAAGGAAAATGGGAAATACAGTACTGGCCATGTAACACAAAATATTTCTTTCTAGAAGCAGAGAGTTAGCAAAAGTGCTTCTAAAAAGTAAACAAACTGACTATTGGAAAATAGTTTACTGAATTTAGAGAAACATTTTCCTATAAGTGAGTTCATAAAGCTAGGTCTGTTTCCTGAGTGAGGGGTGCAAGAACAGAGACAGGCACACAATGTTTCATGAAGTTTAACTATGAATGGAGGAAGAAGTTGGGCACTGACTGAAGGGAATATGAGAAAAAAGGATCCCTTACAAGAAAAAAATCAAATTGAAAAAGAGGTTATATATGTCAGGAAGCCTGAATAGCTATTAATGCAAAGGTCATGAGAAGAAGGGAGAGAGTGGCATTCAGAAAGTTCCAGGCAGACATTAGGTAGAAAAAGATGATTTCCTGAAATAAACTGGGGAAGTGGAGAAGTCAGGATATTTAAAAGAGTTGTTTGAAATACTTGCGGGTTATAATAGAGCAAATAGACCAGAGAAATATAGAAAAACTGCTGGGGCATGTTGAGATTGCATTCGTGCTTGGTAATCATAAATCTAAAGTGGAACCAATCTGCATTTTTGTGTGACTTTTTCCAGTGAAGCACAGTGATTTTAGTTCTGAATGTAATAAATGGTGAATGGAATAGATGGATTTATCTAGTTTGGGAGTTTTGCTGGATATGGAAATAAAAAGAAAAACAAATGTGGTAAATTGTGCTACTGACAAGTGTAAAATTGGAATGATGGGCCATGGGCTTTCTTTAGACTAAGGAAGAAAATAGTGCTGTTTAAAGTAAGTGACATTGTTTCTACCTTTGTGCCTGTAAAATTTGTGAAGATATGAAAATTATAGTCAAATAAATACACGAGTTCCATTCTGAAATATCAGAAAGAAAATTGAGGTAATGCCCACCATTTCGTTCACATAGAGATTCTACACTGAGCTATTTCAAGGTTGTAATGGTTAAATATGCTTATATTATCTTTTATTCTACTATACTATACTCTGTGTGCACATTTTCACATGGCCATTCATCAAAGTGCACAGGGCCTTCAAGTTGTCTGCATCATTACTGTCAGACCTCATAGCATCATCACAGAAGCATTAAACTTCAGAACAAAACAAGACTGTGGAGATTATTTCAGGACTCTCATTTTCAATATGATGTATTTGAAATTCAGAGAAGTGATGTGATAAAGGACACAGAGCAGTTAGGACAGATGCAACTCAAGCTCACATCACTTTAACTTCAAAATTGGGCACTCCTGCATAGTCTTATTGATGGTGACGTTGCAGTATAATGACGTAGCTGCTGATGACTCAAAGAATCTCTGATTAATTTCACTAAATAATTGTCCCACCGGCCTCCAAGGTATACCAATCCCCGAGATAATATCAGATAACTTTCTATGACACTATAACATGCAATTAAACAGTAACTTCCAAAAAAGTGGAGGAAATTTGTAAGTAAGGGTACTTTAAAATTTTATATATATATTTGTTTTGAGTGGCAGCAACAACTCTGTCTACTTAACCATTTTTTCCTGAAATTCAATATTAGCATAGAGGAACAGCTAATTTATTATTGGTTTAATAGGTAACCCCACTTTACTTTGTGTTAGAATATTTAAAATTGAACAGCACATCAGACAAGTCAGCTAAAATATGAAGGGGTAAGATCTACAAGTTTACAGGTAAACATTACCTGAACATAACATAAACCCTACCTCAAGTAGGAATACTCATAAACTAATGGTTTTGTATAAAGTACTTGTATAAATAAAATCACTCCTAATTTATGTTATCTTTGAGAATAGCATGTTTTTTTCTTACAGAAAACTTACCATATTAGAAACCTAGAACTAATACTCTTTATTCATAAAGTTAATTTCATTGGCACTAATACCATATCGATTATAAATGCTGTATTGCCACATATGAAATGGTTGACTATTGATGGTCAAAAATTTGTGCTATTCAACATGAATTCATCTTAACTAGACTCGTGTGCTATGGCCATGATTAATATTATTTTGATAGCTAACTGAGATAATTTGCCAATGCTGAAATAAACAAATTAAAAATATATTGTCAACTTCCTTCCCCATACTATAACAGTATAACTTTTCTTATAGAGTTATACAGTTCAGATATTGCACACTAATTTCTACACATGAGTAGAGAATCCTACTATAACAATAATGACATCATTTAATCTTATTATCTTCTCTAAGTTCAGAGATATCTGCTGGTCTAGGTCCAAATGTGAGGGGAATAACTTCCCTAAACTTAAAAGTTTTGACTAAGATGTTTAATGTTTGTGCAATCCATTATCAATTTTATTAAAGTATCACAAATGTTTTGAACGTTTTCTGGCACATAGTAGGTGTTAATAAATACTTGTTAAATAAATGAATAAGGTGAGTTAGCATCGGAAAGGTGGAGTACTGTCATAGTCGGGACTGAATAAGATAGACATTGAGAGTTCCTTGGCAGGTGGGGAAGCAGAACCAGAAAGCACAAAGTAATTTTACATTGTCTCAAACACTGGTATTTACAGACACTGAGGAATCTCTTTATAACATTTTTAAGATATAAAATGTGTTTTACATTAGAAACATTGCATTTGTGTCCATTAGATAGAAAATGAATGTCTAAAGCAAACATATATAACAGTCCTGGATGTTTTAAGTGGACTTTACTTTAGTTTGCTGGTTTGAGCATATATTACCCATTCGAGAATGTCATTGCAAACTCATCTCAGTAGGGTTGGAATTACAGTACTTTTTCCAGCTTATAAAGTCCAACAACGGTGCCCAGGCCAGTGGCTCAGTTGGTTGGAGCATCATCCCATAGACCAAAAACTTGCAGGTTTGATTCCCCGTCAGGGTGCATGCCCAGGCTGCAGATTTTGTCCCTGGTCGGGATGCATATGAGAAGGCAACTAATGGCTATATCTCTCTCACACTGATGTTTCCTTCTCTCTCCCCCTTTCTTCTATCTCTAAAAAGCAATGGAAAAATATCCTCAGGTGAGGATAAAAAATTTAAAAATGAAAAGAAAGTTAAACGAAGGTCATGAAAACATATTAATTAAATGCTTGAATCGGAAAGCTGTCTAAAATTGTCCTCGTTCAAATTCACATAATTTCAAACCATCCCTAGATCTGCTGTAGTTACAACATTGTTGGAGCCGCAGCAATATTGCCCAAGGGTTTGTGGCAACTTGTGAATAGTCCATTGTGATGCCAGAGGCAAACGTCAGTTGAAGATATTCTAATTCTCTAAAACACTTTTAACAAGGAATGCCCAATAACAAGGAAGAGGCATCTTTTTTTTCAAAATGTACTGAAGAAATGAAACCGACAGATGTAGCGAAGATTCTGGAGTTGGGTAGGCATTCAAATAATCAGGTCACATGGTCATTATATACTAAAAGTGGGTCCTCATCAAGAACAGCAACCATGCTCTGGCTGGGTAGTTCAGCTGATTGGAGCATTGTCCGGATGCACCAAGGTTGCAGGTTTAATTCCTGGTCAGTGCACTCAGGGCACATAAGAGCATCAACTGATTAATGCATATATGAGTGGGACAACAGATTTATCTCTCCCATCCCCCCCCCAAAAAAAACCCAGCAACCAAAGTAATATAAGTTGGCTCCTTCATTCAGTAGAAAAACCTTAGACCATGAATATGACGTGAGTGGTGCCATCCATTGAGGAGGGTTTTGCCAGTAATAGTGATTATAGTATCAAAATCAAGGTTAAAGTAAATTTTGGTTTTATGTTTAAAGTTATTTAAATATGTTCTCAATTTTGCATCTGTCTCTCTCTTGCATTCTAACACATTCCTTATGAATGAAAAGAAAAAGATGGTTGAAGATACACTCTAGTGAGCTAGAATTCCTAACCAGCCCACGGCCTATCTCATATTTACACAGCAAGGGTAAATAATCATTTCTGATTGATTACTTGTTGTGGCAATCACAACTGCAGTTTTTGAATTACACTTTGTACCTGGCATGATCAAGAAGCAACACGAATACAAGAGTGGCTGGAAATTTCTGGGATTTCACAGTCAGTTTGCTGACTTACTATGAAAGTATTCCTGGAAAGGGATACAATAATAAAATAAATAAAAATATAGGCAAAATGTTTCTGAAAAAAACAGAGAAATGTTGATCAGACAAAGAGACCACCATCTTAATGTCAAAAAGCTAATTACACCTATTAATATTTTTAAAAACTAGGAAGGTGTACGATAATGAGGCTGGCTGGTGAGATGTTAACTGGCAAAGCCCCTTTTAAAGAATAATCAGAAAGAACTTACGGCAGTTAATGTAGTTAATATGCACATGCTCTGTAGTCTTGCAACTCTGAATCCCAGGGAAACTTTTGAACAAATGTACAAAGAGACACTAGAATATGTTCATACTAATGTTATTTGATCTAGCAAAGTTGGAGGCAAGGTAAGCAACCATCACAAGGGTAATAGATAAGATATAAGCTAAATCTATATTTTACAACATGACTGGAGCACAGAAGCAAAATATTTAGAAGAATAAGGGCCCACTTTATAAGTGTAGAGATAGTTAAATTCCATTCAAAATACAATTGCTGACCCCAAACTGGGGAAGATTAGGGTTAGGGAGGTATATGCTAGGCCAATCACACTAATAGCCTCCTCAAATGTTAGTGCTTATGGTTTGGTTCTTTAGTCTTAAGTAGGATTCCTCTTTATAATGATGAATGTTGTCTTCTTTGCTCTCTCAGCCTCACACATGTATGACTTCTTTATTTTACTCAAATGTTCTGGGTTAAGTTCCTCAGTATAGGGCCTTTGTATTTGGGGTTTCCTCTGCCTGAACTGCTTCCCTATGAAACATGAATGCAACTCCTCCATTTTCTTCCTTCATATATTTCTTTAAATATCACCTTTTCAGTGAGGCCTTCCTCAGCACCATACTTAAAATTTCAAGTTTATCCGAACCTTAGGAGGTCCTATCTCTCTCCTCTTTCCCTGTCCTAGGTTTGCTCCTAGAACTCACTGTCATTTACCATGCTATATATTTAATTATGTATTTGTCTCTCATTTTCTATCTGGTTTGTGCAACAGTCTGCCTATTGTAAGTATTCAATAAATATTTGCTAAATTAATTATTTAATTTTTTCCTAAAACCTATCTGATCTGACATTAATATTTCTGCATCAATTTTCTGTTAATTCTTTACTTGGTCATTGTATATACATTTCCATTTACTAGCTTTCAAACTTTATTATTAATTCAAATATGCATTTTCTAAATCAGCTACAGATAGATTTGTTTTTTCTCTTAATCCTGTAAGATTCATGATATTTATTTGATATTTATCTTTCCTTGATAAGATATTAAACTTTAGAGAGTTTGGTGATATGTATTATGTTTAGTTCTATCTAGTGCCTGGTATAATTCTAGCATGTAACTGGAGTTCAATGATATTTTTTGTTTATTTTTAATGATATTGGTAAATGAATACAATTTTTTTTTTACAAATGATAAAACTAGGTAACAACTTGCAATAAAAGATAGTATAAGGCGTAAATGAAAAAATATCACAAGCTGAATCTTTTTATAGCAAAACAATATTAATTTTTCAAGCTGTCTCCATTTATGTATATGTACATAAATATTTATAATAATAAAATACACAATTGTGTGTACATATATATATAGTCACATGGTTGGAGAAAAAACATTTAAGTCATTTTACTGTTTTCAGGAAATATTGAGAAAGTGTATAATTTCATATTATTATAATATTTATGAAGTTAATATTACTCTGGCTATGAAGAATTAATTTTTCAAAATATAGGTGGTATAAAGATAAAACTCAACTTATTTAAGTATTATTTTATTTTTGGCATTAATATAAACCCATTTCATGAAGCATTTCACCATTACAGTACCAATTTAATTATGGCATATTAGTTATTTTTCCCCAGAAATAAAAAATGTTAATAAGTAAAAGCATGTTATATGTTGGGCATTCACTAAGACATCTGTTGAAAAAGGACATGCTACTTTCTTTTCAAAATTAAATTTTGCTAGCTTATAAATACTGATAACTAAATTGCTACTGAATTATTTTTTTAATTTGTACCTGTTTTACTTTAAATCATCTTTCCACATGGGAAAAGTTTGCATGCATAGATCACAATTTAAATTTTGACAAATAGAATTAGAGGGGGAAAAGACTCAGGGTACTGCATTAGAGTTTAATAGAATCCCCCAAAAGGCTGATGAAACATAAGCAGCTAAAATCACAAAAAAATCTCTCTCCTCATGAATCCTTGTGGCTTTAGTATTTCAGTAGATAATCACCATGGTAAAAGCTTTGGAGACAGAATAAAGACTGAGTAAGTCCTGGAAGATAAATTAAAAAAAGTAAAACTCCTTATTATGAGTAATACTATTCAGATTACCATGTCAGAAGGCTGAATGTATTAAAGAAGTTCCATCTTGCTGAGACTTAAGTAATGATTTGCAAAACTTTTTGTAACTGTTGAATTGTTGAGTTTCTTCAAAGAAAATTTTTATTTTAAAATCTACAACTTTTCCTACATAGGTAACAAAGATGAAAACAATCCAGACCTTGCTGCTTTTCTTTTTAAACCTCTGTTCTTGGCCTCTACAATTTTTACTCTATACTCTTAGAAATTGAAATAATAAAGGTCTATCTAAGTAAGTCTGCTGGAGATTTTTCCAGAAATAGGAAAAAATATCTTATTGTATTATTTGTGTCTTTATTTTTTTCTGAATTCATAACAGTGTTATTTTAGGCTAGATCAAAGCAAAATGAATTTCTAATTAAATGGGAGAGTGAACTATGCTATGGGCTGATAACACCCTCTATCTAATTGAGTATTCATTTAGGATTAATCTCCTTTCTTTCAATGAGCAACACACAGACTCTCCTAAGCATAGCTTACTTTTTGTTCAAAGAAGCTCATCGAGACTTTAACTTTGGTTTCTGAGGATGTCAGAAAGAATATTTTCTTGAGGCAAATGTATTTTGATTGGGCTTACAGGTGGGGAGCTGAGTTCTAAACTGTAGGGAATTGTGTCCTGGTAATCTGTCATTTCTAGAATGATAAACCTAAAGAATATTACAGATAATCATTTCTAGAAAGAAAACTTTAGGCCACAGTGTTGTTGCATATCAATATGATATGTAAGTACACAGGCAAGTGAATATATTTGTAATTTTTTTCTCTTTCTATAATGATAAACCTAAATAGTATTATAGATAATTATTTCTCAAGAGAAAACTTTAGGCCAACTGTTGTTACATATCATATAGATGTATAAATACATAGACAAGTAAATATATTTGCAGTTATTTTCTCTTTTCTTCTTCCTCATTGTGTCTTTATTCCCATGTATTGTACTTAACCTGTCCTTACAGATTAAGCAAAGAAAGTTTAGGACATTCGGGGATTTTCCTTGGTGACTTTCCATCTGCTTTTCAAAATACCACACACAGTCCCCCACAGTAACTCACCCTGCTTCAAGTTCTCTAGACTTTGCAAGTTATGTCATTAGGCTGATAGAATTGTGAGATGTGTTACTTGTTATTTAAAAGACAATGTTAGAGGACTGATATTTTAATGCTGAGAAATATCATGCAGCAGGAAAACAGAATACAAAGAACTGCATGCACCAATACAAGTAAAGTTCGAAGGTATATCTTTCAATTTAAAAATTACATAAAGTAATTATAGCAAAATACCTACAGTTTTAAGTAATATGCTAACAGCACACCCCCTGCCACATATATAAATATATCATACCTTCCCCTACTACAAAAACACACATATGTGTTACTGGCCCACATATGTATATAAACAGTAGAAAAACCACAGTGACTATCTGGTGATGACAAAAGTAGAACTGTAGAGAAACTGGATTTTAAAAGAGGAGTATTTTTCTTATCCATAAAGTTTTTATGACTCATTTTTTAATAAGCAGAATGTACCCATGCCTTCTCTGTGGACTTTACACAACAAATAGAAGAAAGTGAGAGAGGCATGGAGGCAAGGAAGAAAGGAGAGAGGAGGTTATGATGGATTCATTCGAAATATTGAAAAAAAACATTCTGCAACTATCTGTTACATCATAAATGCTCAATAAACTTCTGCTGAAATAATAAAATAAATGAATGTTTTCAAAGACATAGGCCATTAAGTCATAGAGAAGTGTAATTATTAGCAACTTAATGGGGCAGAACAATATTATTAAGAAATTAAGTGTCTAAAAAAGAAATTAACTGTCTTATTTCTCTGCTGTAGTTGTCTTATAAATAATAAAATTATATCTACATTCACAGAGGCTATATAAAGCTTTGAATCCTTGAGGTTCCTTTGTGACTTAAAGCCTTTTGATTCTCAACCCTACCAGGAACATAATGCCCTTAAAAATATTTTTATCCTTCCAAATATTGTCCTGAATTAAAATTCATAGGTAATATAAACCAAACAAACATACAAATATAATTTAATTTAAAACAATTGCCATAAATGGAGAGCTAAGATATATTTAGACAACCTCATGAATTAATCAGTAGCTAAAACCACAAATGCAGACTAATATAAGACTATTACATTGGCCACACAAATACCTAAGGAAGTGGTGGAAAAACTTCACTGTAAATATGACAATTCTTAGAAAAGTTCTGAACAACACAATCCAGTCTTCTATCAGTACACATACATGAAGACTGAATGTGATAAAATATTCATTGTACTGTATACTCTTGAATAATCAGTTTGCATTGATACATATAATGGTGTTAGATTATACGATCAGATAATTTTATTAAAGTATTTACCTGCATGAATATATGTCAAGACACTTGGAAGTCATGCAGTATGTAAATAATTCTTCATCTTATGGAACTATTCAGTGAATTGCAGAATATCGGTGTAGTCCTGTTCCACAAAATGTAATTATCTCACCCATCAATGTGGCAATAAATAACACTAAAAAAAATGTTCCCTGGGTGGATCATCGTCATTAATAACCACGGCCTTACACCCTTGGAAGTGATTAGACTAGATTGTCATAGATGGAAAGTCATCTGATAAAAGTAACTTCTCAAAGACAAGAAAGGGTAAGGGAGTTAGGATACAGGGCTCAGTGGAAAGGCAGGAGAAATAATGGTGTTCCCATAAGAGGCAGTCCCAGCTCATAGCGGGTGTATCTAAGTGGTAAGAATTTGAAATAAATAAGTCTGTCGATGTCTGGGAACTGCATGCACAGGTGTCTCAGGCGGATTAACGCCGACTGTAGATCGATGTGCTTTGGAGTGAACCTCGTGAACCTGAGCAAGGATGCTGAGAGCAAGAGAATAATGACTGAAGACCAGATCAGATCATCTTCCCCAGATTGTGTACACCCGTGTTTTGCTTTGAACCTAAGAAAATAGATCCACTCTGCTCTTCATGTTACTTACAAAATCAGGCCTGAGCCAACTGTAATTTCATTTTAAAAAGCATTGAGTTAACTTTTGACTAGAGATGTTAGATTGAGCACATGCATTTAGCCTCGCTCTCTTTTGAAACCCAACAAACACAATAACAAAAAGTAATTTTGGAAGTAAAAGCCCATAAAAGAGAAATTGAGAGGGGGAAAAGTAGTATTGAAACAAGAAAAGTAGGCATGTGTGCTATCTGTCACCACCAGACACAATAAGGGATTGCTTCTTTATGGGCAGACACAGGGATTGAATCTTTATGGGCGCTTTATGCAGAGGGCTGGCAATCTGAGAAGACAGTGGCTTATGTACCCTCCCAGACCATCTTACTTTCCTTTCGAGCCAGCCTTCCTATAAAGAGGAGAAAGTGTAGGTAAGAGATTTGGAATTCAAGGGGAAAAAAAAGTGCCAGTAAAGGATTTGGAATTCAGGAAGGAGGTTAATCAGGCAAAGGCTGCAGTCAGGCAGTTTCCTTGACATTTTTTCATCTGCTGACGCATGGTGTTGGTGATTTTCTATCTGGGTCCTGCGTCCTGTGTCCTGAGTGATTTTCTTCATCTGTGTCCTGGGCAGCTGAATGTCTCTCCCTAGAACACAATGGCTCACACACCACCTTGATTGCTTATGATCTCTTCGGGAGCACAAAGGTGATGCGGACCCCAGCTCGTGGGGTCTGAGACATTGTGGATGGGTGAGAGACATTCACACAGACTACCGAGTCGGGTGGAGGAAAAGGTTGGTAGTCTTCACTCTCAAGGGGAGCAAAAAGCCCTGGCCTCTGTCATGACAGGCTTTTATTTCTTTTTCTGGTCACATTACTTGAAGGTCCTCATTTACTATGCACAGGTTCGCTTTAGGTGGTCACCTTTCACAGAAAACAAAGGAGAGGATGCTGGTAATTACATCACAGAAGAAGGATATTTGCAAATGAAAAGACGAAAGTGGTGGAACGGGTTACACTCATCCTCGAAAGGTTTAGCATGGGTTTTAGGAAGTTACTTTGCAGTAAATTATTTGTTGCAATTCAGGGTGAGGGAGTTTTTAGCAAACAGCAAGATCCATAGTGGCCTAGGTTCATTGCAGGCCTGATTCCCCACGGGAGAACCTAATCCATGGGCGTGGGTCCTATGCATCTCTGAGTGGGAGCTGGGTCCATGCCACCATGCAGAATGGTCTCCTACACAAAGGTTGTATGGCTTGTGGCTTCCTGGAGTCGGGGTGTTACCGAACAACAAGGGGGGCCAAAACGGGGCCACGGGCAATATACTATTACCTGAAAGAAAACCCCAGGTCCGTTATGTCTGCCACGTATAGGAAAGATGTCTCTCAATGCCAGAGATTCGTGAAAAGGAAAGGAAATGTTTATTTGATGCTATACAAACTTAAAGTAGTGACCTAATGTCTTCATCAAAATCCTAAAGTCCCTTAAAACACCCACAAACACATGCAGTTCTTCCTTCCCTTTGCCCAGTCTGGGGTACCGTATCTCAGGAAAGGAAATAGAATTCCTGGGCTCAGGTAGCCCCCGGTTCTTCCCAGTAATCCGTTCTTGGCTGGTAGGCCTCCCTCGGTTCCCGGCATCATCAGCTGTGTCGCCGGGATCTCTGCTAAGGCCAGGTGGTGGTTCCCCCTTCTAATGCTGCAGGGGTCCCCACCCTGGCAAAGGCGTGTGGTCCTCTCTCCACCAGGGCCACAGGAGTCTCCACTCTGCCAAAGCCACATGGTTCTCCCCCACAGGGCTGCTGGGTCTGGGTTTAAATCCCGATGCCAATCTTCCTCCGCAGCCCCATTTCTGACTCTTCCCACACTCAGCCACACCTGCCCTCAATCTTCCATTCTTTCCAGCCTTTCTGGCTGCCATCGTGGGTCTGGGCAGGTGTGGCCCCAAGTCATGGAGCCAATCATCTCCAAGCTCTCACACAGGTGCTGTAACTCGGGGGACCTGCCCCCCTCAGTTATATCTTGGTGGGGAAGTTACTTTCATGCCCCTGGCTCAGAGCATGGCCACAGCTATTTAATATAACCATGTAACCAGTCAAAGGTTATAGATATGTTAAATGACCACGCCAGAGGTTGGCTGCAAAGCTGTTGCTATGCAAAACAGTTCTCAATGGGCCTGCTCCATTTGCCCCTTCCCCCAATCCATACCTTGGGGGGCGATGTGAGGACATCCTAATATTTTCTGAACACCTTGAGTTCTGGACCCCATTCCAAATGCCCATTTGGGTCCCCCCTCTTGGCTGCACCCTGTAACGATGGTGGGCTATAACCTCAGTTCCTGAAACAATAGTTTTTTACATGCATTAGCTACTAAGCTTGTTAACTATTACCTGATCTGAAATTTCTCAGCTCTTGAGTTCCCTCATCAGTACTTTGTTTTTAAAAATATGAAATACTAGACAAGAATCAATTTACTTAAAAAGTGAATTGGTTTTTGTATGTATCATAGTCTGCTCAGGCCACCGTAACAAAATACATAGAGCGCTTGGTGTAAACAATCAAAACTTTATCGAAGTTTAAGAGATGGGAAGTCCAAGATCAGCGTGCCACCAGGGTCAGTCTTCAGTGAGAGACCTCTTTGGAATTGTGGATGGTTGATTTCTTGCTGTGTCCTCACATGGTAGAGAGAGAAAACTTTTTGAGGAATTCTGGGAAAGAATTTAATGTGTTAAAGAAAGACTTAAGCCCTGGCTGCTGAGGCTCAGTGGATTCAGTGCTGGCCTGAGAACCAAAAGTCACTCATTTGATTCCCAGTCAGGTCACATGCCTGGGGTGCAGGACAGGACCCATCGGGGGCATGTGAGAGGCAACCGAATGATCTATCTCCCACACATTGATGTTTCTCTCCCTCCCTTTCTCCCTCACTTCCCCTCTCTCTAAAAATAAATAAAAATAAATCTTTAAAAAAAACAAAAAGAATGGCAATTTAAAATAAAAGAAAGACTTAAAAATTTGAGGAGTGTTTAGGGATAATTGGTGACATATACATTGGAATTAAGATAATTATTTTTAAATTACTTAATTGATTTGTATATTCATTAATCAAATATGTGTTGAATGCCCTCCAGACTTTAGGATAGTATGGAAGAAATACTTTTTACAGCAAAGTTACATTCAATTCTCACTAATAATTGTTGTCTCCTTTGAAGTTCTTCTAATTACTACCTATATGATATAGTCCAGTTAAACTCTGAACATCTTTTATTTTTTTATTTAAAAAGTAGAAATGGTAATTCCTTTTCTTAAAGTATTTAAAACAAGTAGCATATAATTTTGTACAAAAATTCCCTGTATATATTAGTTCCCTTTGTTTTTCCTTCTGATGGTTCACATTATATATAATTTGTTATGTCTTCTCTTGGAAATACAAGAGAAGCATTCCTTATAAGCATATTTGTCTTTATTTCCTATTATTCCTGTATTATTTTCTATGCCATACATCCAGATATCCAATTTAAAGTTAATGTATTTTGACTGCTTAAAACTAGTATTCGAAATTAAATACTGTATGGATATTAAGACATGAACTAATTCTTTAAAAATAATAAATTATAAATCTTCTTTGAAGATTTTAAACATAATTTTCTTAAAGACAAATGTATTCACCTCTTTGGAACACATTGTTTATGTAAAACCATCTACATATGAACTTAGAATTGAGGCAGAAGTTCTAATTGCCTGGAAGTTGATCATGAGATGTATATGAATTAAACAAAAGGCAGACAGTTTCTACTAAGCAAATATAGTCAGTAAAGTGTCTTTGTTTCTGTTAGTTAGAAAATTACAATCTGAAATTGAACAGTGTGGCTCTAGACAATTTGAGATGAGTTTAAGATCAAGGCTCTAAGTTCTTGCATTCATTAAACAGCTCCTGCAAGGCTTCGTGTGGAAGGCCGGTTGTAAGCTCTGCTGATCTGATTAAAGTCTGGAGCGTGTAAAAAGTGACCTACTTGGATATTGCAGTCATTAGAGTTGCAACTTTTCACTTATCGTGATAGCATGCTTTTCTTAGTATTTACTAATGCTTCTTCGGAGCTTCTACTTTGTTATACTTAATAAATACAGGTTGCGTTATGCATTAACAAAGAAAGAGAAAGAAAGTATTTCAAAAACTTGACTCAGTTGAGGAGACAATGATCAATTAATTCATGAGCTACACCTAAAACAAATTGCCCTATATAAAATGTTTAAAGACTAGAAGTCTTGACCCATAAGTGTCTTCTGATATACTAAGAACTGACTTTGATAGCATTCATGAAGGCAAAAGGCTGGTATACCTTACTTTATGCAGAACTGCCTTTCTGACAAGCTGTATATAAATCTCAGCTTATTTTCTTGTGGAACTACCAAATAAATTCCAAGAGGTTTTACCATCCCATGCAATTTATTCTTAGAGGGCTGTCGTTCTTAAGACTTATTGAGTTCCAAGCAAAGGTCTAGGTCACAAACATCAAAAATCAATTCTAACTTATTTAAGCAGAAAAAGAGTAAAGAGTTTATTATACGGAGATTGGCTAGTGCCAAGGAATGTGGAAATCTGGAAAGGCAGGCTCAGAAGAAAAGCAGGAATACAGAAAACTGGATCGGAAGCAAGGGTGAGATGATACCACAACCCAGAGCCAGTCCATCGAGGTGGCCATTGCCACAGTTTTTCCCGATGCCCTAAAAACTGGATGCTTCTGCTTTTGTTGTCAGCTGCCCCTAATCCTTGGCTCAGTAGCTTGTGATTCAGTTTGAGGTCGGTCCAGAATCAGTTAAGTGCACACTTCTCAGGGGGATCTGGAGGGAAAGAATATCTGGCATTTAGGGCTTCTATAGTGGAAGACTGTTTTTGCATCCTACCAACAGCATCCTCTTAATAAAAGAGTCCCAAATGTCCTAAGAACATTCAAATACTAGAAACCACAAAATTTGTTTACACTGTTTTGTTCCCAGCATATGAGATTATAAGAAATAACTTATCAATTAGCGCATGCCACCGAGAGAGCGTAATAAAATAAAACCTGCCATTGCTATTATTTGAAAATTTGTTTTCATGTGAATAATCTCACTTGTAATTTAATTATTGTTTCAATATTTTTCTCATTTTTATTGTATAAGTAGAGCTGTATCCCTCTCATTAACATCAATGCTACACAAAAGACAGTTCTGTTCGGGCCCTTTGGAAGTCTAGCTCTGCAGCTGACCACCTACATACATGCAGTCCATGCCCAGGTAGTTTGTACTCACATCCCTGCAGTCTCTGCTCCTGCCCAACCACGTGATTCCCGTGGCAGTTCCAGTCTGGTTTTTACACAGTCTGCTGGGGTGCCACTGACCAAAGCTGGACCAATGGGAATTCATCTTAAGATTTGTTTTCTAACAGAACTGAGGGAGAGAAAATCCTTCACTAGAATATGGGGCTTGACCCCCTGTCAGTGAGGACTGTGGATCCTGTCAGGTGGTCTGAAGTGAAACAGGACACATGCCCGCCCCAGGTATGCTCTCCAGAAGCAGCCAGACATGACAGATGGATAAGATAAGCTTTGGTGGCATCCTGATCTATTTCTTTCTTTCCTTCTTACTGTTTAGTTTTCAGCCATTTCCCCTGTTACAAGTTATACCCTTATATTCATTCAGTACATTAATTTTCTTTCCAAAACAAGTTGTATTGATTTTCTGTCACTTATAACTCATATTGCTATGACTATTACTAATATTGAATAGCAACCCAAAGTGCTTGTTTTACTGAAGTTTTTAGGTGGGAAATCTTATTTTTCCATCTTCCTTTTAGTATTTGGTACAAATCCTTCTGACCCACTCCCAATCAGGGGCAGTATTGATGTTATAGGGTACAGCCAAGAGGGGGGACCCCAAATGGGCATTTGAAATGGGATCCAGAACTTAAGGTGTCCGGAAGATTTTAAGATGTCTTCACCCCTTCCTCCACAGATGTGAGTTGGGGGAAGGGGCACACAGAGCAAGAACATGCAGGGCTGTTTTGTACAGCAACAGCTTTGCAGCTAATCCATGGCATAGTCATTTAACACACCTATAGCCTTCGGTTGGTCACTTAAATATGCTAAATAGCTGTGGCCATGCTCTGGGCCAGGGGGATGGAAAGGGACTCTCCCACCCAAGATGGGACTGGTGGGCAGGCCCTTTGAATTGAAGCGCCTGCGTGGGAGCTTGGAGAAGATTGGCTCCATGACATGGGGCCGCACCTGCCCAAACCCACAATGGCAGCCAGAAAAGCTGGAAAGGACAAGAGATTGAGGGCAAGGGTGGCCGAGTGTGGGAGAAGTCGGAAATGGGGTGACAGAGGAAGATTGGTGTGCGTATTTGAGCCCAGACACGGCAGCCAGTGAGGGAGAGCCATGCGCTTCTGGCAGAGTGGGGACTCCCTTGGACCTGGGAGGGAGAACCACTCAGCCTTTAGCAGAGTGAGGATTCCTGCAGCCCTGCAAGAGAGAATCACCATGCGGCTTTGGCAGAGTGGTGACCCCCCGCTCCTTGCAGCCATTGAGGGGGGGAGAACCATGCGGCTGTGGCAGTGCAGAGAGAATCACAGCCATTGAGGAGAGAACCACGTGGATTTGGCTGAGTGGGGACTCCTGTGGCCCTGAGAGAGAGAGGACCACGTGCCTCTGCCAGAGTGGGGACCCCTGCAGCATTAGAAGGGGGAACCACCAGCTGGCTTTAGCAGAGATCCCACCAACACAGCTGAGAGTGCTGAGAAGCCAGGAAGGCCTACCAGCTGAGATGGATTACTGGGAAGAACCAGGGGCTGCCTGAGCCAAGGACTTCTATTTCTTCCCTGAGATACGGTACCCTAGACCAGGCAAAAAGGGAAGGAAGGACTGTATATGTTTGTGGGTGTTTTAAGGGACTTTAGGATTTTGATGAAGACATTAGGTCACTACTTTAAGTTTGTATAGCATCAAATAAACATTTCCTTTCCTTTTCACGAATCTCTGGCATTGAGAGACATCTTTCCTATGGGTGGCTGACATTACGGACCTGGGGGTTCCTTTCGGTAATAGTATATCATCCCAGGCCCTCCCTTGTTTGTTCTGTAACATTAAGAGGGAATTCTTTTAGTCTCCTTCCCATTCTTCACTTGATCTGTATCCCAAGGAAAAAATTCTCATAAGAACATGATATATTGAACAGTATTATCTGTGGGACTGTTTATTGTTGCTAAAAGCATAAAATGATTCTATCTCTATCTCTCCTAGCATCTTGAATCTACAAAAGAATCAAAACCTTTGTCTAGTAATCCTATATTGGTAAATAGCACAATTAGACGTTTATATTTCTTAGTTCTCAGTGTTTCCAATGATGAAATTTGTGAGGTTGGCTGGATTATAGTTCACAGAATCTGGTCTGAGAACATGCTCCTCCTACAGGGAGGTCGAAGGACAAAAGTCAGTATCTAGGGAACTCCTCAGACAGCTTTAGGTCTCCGTTATGGGCCCTAATGCAGTCTTGTAAGGAAGCCCTTCACTTTTAGGAGTATTAGCCCACATTGATAAAGCCTAGCCCTGATCCTCATTTGTCTCCCTGAGTCATATGGATAGAGAATTGATAAACTGGCATCTCTGGCAACACAACAATATTAGAGGGGGACTATTATTATCAGTTTAATATAGACCCGCATATATTCATCCCCTGGTCCTGTGTTGTGATGTATTATTTTCCTTTGAAACTCACATATTCTCTAGCAAGAAAAAATCTATCTTTATTTCATATTTTTAAAAAAGCAGATAATTAATTTACTGAGTCACTGATAAGAGATTCAACAAATGTTTTATGAAACAACAATTATAATATCAGATTATTTGTACAGCACTAGGAAACTGATAAAACACATATCCCTGATTTCAATGTGCTTATTTGCTTTGATTAGAAATTTTTTATCAGATTATTTTAGAATACTGGGAGAGTGTATTATACTCAGTAGCTGTGATAATGTTTGCCTAGCTTTGATAGCAAGTCTTTCTCTATAGGTACAAAACACTGAATGCTTTTTTATAACATATGAAGTTTGTCCAGAAAAAGTCCAGCCATTGTTAATATAATGAGAATGGTTTCCATAACATCATGTCACCTGGCAGCCAAGGAGAGTGGACTGGAACGTGCATGCATGAACAATGACGACTTCACTGTACTAGTCAGTGGGGGTGGTAAAAGCTGTTGAGTGACCATGTCTACTGTGTGGCCATCACATTCAAAATGACTGAGTGAGCAGAGCAGCAAATCTATATCAAATGTTTCTTTAAGCTTGAACATTCCTCTGTGGAAATGATTTGGTTGATTCGGAAGGCCGTGACTATGGGCAACTGGTGATTGGCAGCTTCATCATGACAATGCTCTCACTCATGAATCATGTCTGGTGCACAGTTTTGGCAAAACACTAAATCAGCCGGGTGACAGCCCCATTACAGCCCAGATTTGGTGCTCTGGACTTCTGGCTTTTCCCAAAACTAAAATCACCTTTGGAAGGGAAGAGATTTCAGATAATCAATGAGATTCAGGAAAATACATCTGGACAGTTGATGGTGACTGGGAGAACTGTGTGCAGTGCCAAGGTGCCTACTTTGAAGGGGACTGAGGCATCATTGTCCTATGTACAATGTTTTTAATATCTGGTATCTTCTTCAATAAATGTCTCTATTTTTTGTAGTACATGGCTAGATACCTTCTGGACAGAGCTCGTGTAACTGGTATTCATTTGAATCATATCTTTTCTTTAACATGAACTAGACTGAGTCCTTGCACAATTTTTTTAAACTTTATGGGCTTTGATTTTCTTATCTCTAAAGTGGGAGTAAATTTCTTGTACAAATTAAATAAACAAGCTTATTTTTAGGCACACAGGCTCTGTGAGATAACACGGGGAAGTGAAACATGTCTGCCTATGCCGTGTTCTCAGCACCGTGATGTCGTCCTGAGTGGGTAAGATTAATTTGGGAGGGGGCGTGAAAAATGGATGCTACTTTTTGGATAATGCACAAATATACATACAATATCACATATAGCTTATCTGTGATAATAATTCATGAGTAGAAAATACATTGGGTAATTAGGGAAACTGGAAAGACTCTTTATCTGGGTGATAAAAAAGTAGTGCTGAGAAACACTGACCTCAGCCATAATCTAATTTTATCCACTTAATGCCTGTAAAGCCATGAAAATGTTACCTCTTTTCTAATATTTGTTAAATCATGTATAATCAAAACTTGCTTACCTACCTCACAGGGTTGTGTTGAGGATCAAACGAAGCAATATCTGTGCAAATACTTTGAAGTGTACGAAGTGCTGTGAATGGCCAGATATTGTTGACACTGGCCACAGTGGCTCAGAAGAGAATACAATTCCTCATGAAAAAGGAAAAATTTTACTATTTGTAGCAGTTCAAAATCCATTTTGTCAATGAAAATTTATTTACAAAATAAGTGATGATAGTGACAACTTTGAAATGTGGTTCTTCTACTTGAGGGGTTTAGGTATATTATTACTGCATGTATTTTAAATAAGGGTGCCTGCTTCTCAGCTCAGGAGATTAATGAAGGAAGTAATTTTCTTTTCCCATAAAACCATCAGTTCCAACTTTTCAAGTCCTGTGCCCTACCTTCCACTCATTAAATCACACACATTCTCCATAAACTAGGAAATATAGTGTTATCTAGAATTTCTTGATCACCCATCTCCTTCTCTATCCTAGTAAATCCTTAGTTTAATTTACTTATTCTCTGTTTAGAAATAGATATTTAAGACCAGTGATGAGCTGGATATTGTCCTAGGCACTGGCCAGACAATAGTAAATAGGACAGACAAAATTCCTCAGAGGATGGCACTGACTTTGTTATATTTTATATCAGTCTGGTGTCCTGGAAAACAGGAATTACAAAGAAATACTCCCACCTTTTTGTGTTTTGGAAAGGACTCTTATAAGGCACAATTCATTCCCATATTATGTATGATTCACAATGCCCTCCTGGTTTACCTATGGCAAGACCAGACACGAGCCCTCAAGGTTTCCATTCGTTACATCATAAATGTTAGCTGAACTTCTACCCACTGACCAATGTAGGCAAAATACCTGCTATATTTTGATCTTAGCAAACTTTAGGTAAGCTTCTCTCTTTTTCCCAGACCCAAGATCTTAGAATACACTCCTCCGTCCCTTCAGCCTGAGTGAGCCTACAAGTCCTCCTTAAGGACCTTCCTTGAATAGGCTAACCTCAAGTAAAACAGGCTATGATCTACTGTTTTGTGAAACCACGGTTTCACCCGTTCTTTTTTGCCTTGTTTACTACTCCCTGTAAAAGAAAAACCCTGCCTGGACTAACCTTTGAGATGCTTGTAGTTCTCATTGCCAGTGTTTTCCTTGTTGGCATAGCCCCCTTCCCCTACTGCAGTGGTCCCTTGACCCCTCTTGCAGTAACATTTTCTAGTAAGTCTCTCCTTAATTCAATCTGGAGTTTTGTTTGTTTTTTATCTCAACAGTGCTTTTGTAAAACAGATGACAATTATTGTATGTGAAGTAGATTTATACAATATCTTATATTGAGCATAACTTTCATAATGTTCCTTTTAAACTGAATGGAGTTAGTTTAGTATTAGACTCTAGTTTTTTCCTGGTATTTATTCCTGATAGGTGACACTCAGGCATTTGATGTAGATGGGAAGCTATTTGAGTTTTATCTCATGGACCAACATTATCTGTGATAACTTTTGGGAACCCAATGTTGAAAAGAATTCCAAACCAGGATTCATGTTTAGGAAGAAGTAAGGCTACACTAATATTTTTGTGGATTTGATTATTGGGTATAGATTTGCATGTAATTATTATGTGCCATCTTCTATAAGCTTCTACCCATTTTCCCAGATTCTTTTATTTGTTATCATGGCACTTTTAGGTCATTTTCTGATTCCTATTGCCCAAACTTGTCATCTCTTTCCCTCCATTTGTGTATTAGCTTTCTGTGAGTTCCTTTAGTTTACCAGGAATAATCAATTTCTCTCTCTCTCTCTCTCACACACACACACACACACACACACACACACACACACAGTCATTCCTCCAAAATTGCCTGAATTCTTAATCTTTGTTTCTATATTACTTTATACTGTCTTGCCCATTTTCTGCATATATAATAGATATAGAATAAGCTTGGGTTCCTTTCTCTTGGATCAGATAAACCTGCGAAAGCCAAAATCAAAAAGAACATCTTAATACACAATACAACTTTCACTTCCAGCAACTCTCTGTGGAAGATCCTGTTAGTTATAATTATTGATGAACGGTTTTGCTGTTCTTTTGTCCTAAATTTAACAGTTAACTAAGAACCTCAAGGTGATAACAGAGTGAATACTAGTGCTGATTTTAAATGTAGAGAACACAGGTTGGAATTTGCGTGTAAAATCCATGTCCATGTTGAAGCTGGTTAACATGTTGGGTGGGATAAGGGAAATGGGTATGGCAGGAATGGAAGTACAGAAGGGTGACGTCTTCAGTGATCATTTGTGGAGAGAGAACTACTGTTGGGGACTGCTTCTTAGTTTTTCCTTTTGCATTTTGTTGGAGTTATTTTTCCAAGGATAATGAACTGTTAGAATATAATCTATATTTACAAAAGAGACAAAGCACTTTCATATTTTCATGAAACATATTTCATGTTGCACCCATCTATATATTTTAAGATAAGCAGGATGCAATAAGCTACTAAAACAGACTGAATGAATGACATGTAGAAACTACCTCCTGTATAATTTCTACTTCTTTTTTTAAGAATTTTTTTTGAAAAATTTTAAAGGATTTTATTTTATTTTTTATTTTTAGAGAGAGGGAAAGGGAAGAAGAAAGAGAGAGAGAGAAACATCAATGTGTGATTTTTCTCTTTCATGCCCCCTATTGGGGACCTGGTCTGCAACCCCAGCATGTGCCCTGACTGGGAATGGAACCCATGACTCTCCAGTTTGCAGGCCAGCACTCAATCCACTGAACCACATGAGTTAGGGCTAATTTCTACTTCTTAATGTAAGGTTTTGATGTTGTATCATTCTTCACTGAGGTACACATGTGTTTCTTTGGATCTCTCATTCCGGATCTCACCTTTCTTCAACATGAAAAGCGGAATGGTAGCAATGAAACATTTTTTCCTTCTTTTTTGAGATTTGCAAAACATCTGAGAATAGGGAGCCATCTGCTGCTGTCATGTAAAGCGGCCAAAAAGACTGAGCAGAAAAGAAAAAAGTCTGGCATCCTGGCCACATCAGCTGGCCCACATCTCTGCCAGGCCTTTGCCCCAGAGGTGCAGAAAACCGGGACACGGATTCTGGAGAGCATTTCGGAAGCACGCTGGTTGTTCTGCAGAACAAAGAGAAACAGCTGCAGGGAGCAGGGGTGGTACCGCAGGTTGTGAAATGAGATATGGGCTTATGTCAGAGTCATTAAGCTTTTCTGATAAATGGGCTGCAAATTAATTGGTGGTTCCACTAATTAATTTATTTGAGTTGCTGAAATCCTCAGGCCTGCCCATGGCTGTTAACAGAGCAGAATGATACTTGAACATGGAGAGTATTCTTTTTTCCCCCCAAATAAAGAATTTAAATTCAGGCTGACTCATTGGCGAAGTTTTTTAAAACACATCAGCAACAAAATGATTAAATAATTCAAAATCCTTTTAATGTCCAGAAATATTGGAGTTGATTTTTTTAAAATAAGAAAAGAAATCAAATTGCAAATCCTGATAGGTTTCTATTGAAGGGCATGTGAAACGCTCCAAGTACCATCAACCAGGAGAATTGTTGCCATTGTTTCAAATGGCTAAGTGTGTTATCTCTGGCCTAACAGAAACTGGGTCAGCTATACCACAGGATTAGGAGACTATAGATAAATGTGCTCATCTGCTTCAGAAATGACGTCTGATGTACATGGGGCCTATCTGGAAAAGTCAAGCCATTGTTAATATAGTGAGAACAATTTGTGCAACATCGTGTAACCTGGCAGCCAAGGAGAGTGGACTGGAATGTGTGTTTGTGAACTATGACAACTTCAGTGTGCTGGTCAGTGAGGGTGGAGGAAGCTGCTGAGTGAGCACGTGTACTGTGTGGCCATCATGTTCAAAATGACTGAGTGAATAGAATAACACATCTGCATCAAATTTTGCTTGAACATTATTATTTGGATGATGCAGAGGGCCACAGCTATGGGCAACTAGTGATTGGCAGCTTCATTATGACAAGGCACTCGTTTATGCATCATGTCCAGTGCAGAGATTTTGGTGAAACATAAAATCACCCAGGTGACATAGCCCCCCTACAGTCATGATATGATGCCCTGTGACTTCTGGCTTTTCCCAAAACTAAAATCACCTTTGAAAGAGAAGATATTTCAGACCATCTATGAGATTCAGCAAAATATGATGGGGCAGCTCATGGTGATTGGGAGCTGTGTGAAGTCCCAAGGTACCTACTTTGAAGGGGACTAAGGCGTTATTGTCCTATGTACAGTATTTCTTGTTCAATAAATGTCTCTGTTTTTCATAGTCCATGGCTGGGTACCTTCTGGAAAGACCTTGGTGTATCCTGTATCTATCTACATATATGCACCTATCATATGTGTAGATATCGCCATGTGTATATATGCATATATATTCATACATATGTGTGTACTTTTTTCTTTTTTAATAATGAGAATACTTTCTTCAGAGAAAAATATTTTTATCCAATGCTTGCATTTTGTAAACATAATCAACAATCCATCATATATACTTGTTTAAAATAATCATCATTAAGTCATAAATCTTAAAAAGTATTTTTTACATTATTTTCATTCTGTCTTTATAATTTGATTACAAAGAAAATGGTTATTTTTTTCAAATACAGATACATAGAAAGCAGAACAGAAAGTCCTTTAAATCCCACCTTGTCACAGAGACAACAACAATGAGCATGTTTATTAAACATTGTAATTTGCATTGTTTGTGTGTGTATATATATTTAATAATATGTTATATACTCTGCTTTTCTTTGTTCACCTGTTAGTGGTTTTAATCATCTTTCTGTGTCAGTTGATTTAGTTATCTTTCTTTATAATGATTTAATAATGCTTCACTTTGCAGATGACACAATTTTTAATTTGAAGTCATAAATGGACATTTTAGGTAGTTTCCAACATTTTTATTGTTTCAAACAATTCTTCATTGATAAAGTTAATATATAACATCTTTATATGTGCCTGAGTCATTTCTGTATAAAAAAATACTAGTAGTGAAATACTCTGCCAATGTACATAATTAAAGATTGACTAATCAATTGATTATTGTGTTTAACTAATGAAAGTGGAAACTAGAATTACTAAAGCAAAATGGTTAAGTTAGAAAAAAAACAATGTTTTATAATAAAACTCATATCTCTCAGCCAGTTTTTATATAGAAACTCTTATTTCATTACTTATGATTAGTCTTCCCTGAATATTGACTCCCTTTGGGCATATGAATTATATCATTATCTACTGAATACTCCACTCAAACATTAGGAATCATTATTGAATGTTGATGTGTTGTATGTATTAGTCATAGAGGATCAAAATGGTGAGCTCTAAGTAAAAGTTTTTTAGGCACACAGATAAAAATAAGTTTTTAGGCACACAAATGTAGAGACTGAATAAATTAAAATATATTTCCAACAACAGAATTGTTAACCTCATTTCTAATAGGACTTAACTAATATGAATAAGTGATTTTAAACCAAACTCAAATTTGGCTAAACTCAGCCATTAAAAAATTTAGTCTACACTTACACATAGTTGTTATTGAAAAAAGGTTCTAGCCTTGCAGAAGAATTAACAGCAGTTCCAAAAGTAAAGCATGGACATAGAAGCATACTTGGTTTATGTCTTAACATGAGCATCCTGTCCATTACTCTCTTATTTGTGTACAACATTGTTCATTTGAGGCCATTCTAAATATTTTAGTAAAATATTAAAAGTATTCAAGAATCACACCAATAAGATGCATCTTAGTAAAACTTTTTTGTAATTATGTTCAAGATCGGTATGACCAGAAAATAGTTTAAAGCCATGTATTTGATAGAAAAAGAGCCTATCTTTGCCTACATTCTTTGTCCTTCCTTTGTTCTTCCTTCCCAGTTACTGGACACCAGCCATCAAAAACCAAATTGACTAATTATTCACAAGTCAGGAGACATGCATGCTTTTTCAGAAAATTTGCAAGTTGACTGCTCTATTCCCTAATCAAAGGCAGCTGGATGAAATTTTCCCAGAGGACATTAACTCCTAAATTTTCCAAAGCAGCACCTGGAGACTCAGCCAATTAGCCTCTACATTTTTCAAGCAGTGCATTGTTTTGAATATCATCTGTTATTTAAACAATCTAAAGTTCCACATTCCATGCCCTTGTGTTGAAGGTTGATAACTGTGAAAGAGTACCTGAAACAATTCTTGAGTATAGATTAAGTTACTGAAATTCCTCCAAAAGACATTCTTCTACTCCTACATCTAAAAATTCTATTTACCTGACATGCCTCTTGAATTCCATGCTCAAAAATTCTTCAATATTGCAGCATAATACTATAGTTACTTTTAAATCCCATGGAGCCAGGTTAAATAATAATTCTAGTTTGAAAGTTGAGTTCAAATAATAAATAAATTTGCCTAAAGTAACATTCATTTCTATTAAGAAATATCATCAAATTGTTTCATCTGAGCCATAATTTTTAAAATAATATATCTTTAGTTAAATGATTTTAATTACACAATACATCAAATTCTTCAGTTTCAGAATTTTAGAACTATTCAAATTTGAATACTTGCAGCATATACCCATTCTGAATTTAACTTTTTAATCCATATTGATATAATCCCTCATTTATTGAGCTTAGCATAATGCCTTTGCATATAACAGTAAAACCTGTAACATTTATTATGAAACTTTATAAGCAGACACTCTATGTGCTTCATTTTTATTAACTCACTTCGGAAGTTTGGCTATCATTATGATTTCAGTTTTCCAGATGAAAAAACTGAGGAACAGGAAGGTCTTGAAACACCCCAATTCACAGTTAGTACATGTCAAAGTCAGGGTTCATTCACAGTGGGACTATCTCCCCAGCATTGCCCTTAACCAGCATTTCCTGTTGTCTACTATGTTTTCACCGAATTCTAAAGAATCATGTTTTTACCAGGTTGAAATCTGTCATTTACTACTGGTAACACAGTTTTCATTGATTTTAATCTGCCTATTTGTGTTGGAAATGTGATTTGTGTGTTCTATCTGTTTGAACTAAAAAACAAAGAAACAAAAAATGAAGCATTCCCAACTGAATTTTAATACTATAAGTTATTTTTTTCTAATTGGGGGAAAATCCTTTAAAAGTCTTGGAACAACTTTATAAGGTAATTCATCATGTCTGTCAAGGTTGGATTTTCACAAAATGTGTTCTATGAAACACCAGTGTCCCTAAAGTATCTGATTAGGGTTTCCTGGTCAAATAACAGTCTAATTCTGCCCCATGGTTGGAAGGCATAGAACAAATAATAAGATTAAAGGCTTTAACAATTTTTGCAGCCAAAAAATCTGTTTAACTTGTTCTAATCTAATATTTTCTAATATTGATTGACCACAGAACCTTTAATAAATTGGTATCTTGCTTGTTACTATTCTGCAGAATATATTTCTGGATGTGCTAATAAAGGTGGCTCATCATGACAAGGTAATTTATGTTTTCCAAGACATGATTCATGTTCTACTTCAATATCTTTAATACCTGAAGACACAGAAGCATTTTCGGTTCCCGTTTTCCAACCCATCTTTTAAACCAACAGTTCCAATATTAGTGGGAAGTCCAACAAGCTGTTACTTGCTGGTGATTGTACTCCATCAGATAAGCAAATATATATGCTTCAGTGCAATAAAATGAGGGCATTGTGATGCACACTGGCCAGTAGATAAAGTTTCATAAAATAAGGTGGCTGGGAATTTTTTAAAAAGTAAATAAATACACATTGGATAGCCAAATGCTCCAACTAATATATAGAGTCATAGGCAAAACAACCAAAAAAAGAAATTATACCTCCATTGCCCCCTCCTCACTGAAAGGCATGCCATTCAATCTTCAGAAATATGATAATGTTTTCTGAAAGAGAGTGACCAGCCTATAGATCGTGCATTCAAACAGTTCAGTAAGTGTCTGCTGATTGAACGAAAGGAAAATGGAGACAGACTGTGAAGCTCAAAGGCAATGCTGCTTGAGCAGCTCCAGAAGGAACAAACAACAGGGCTGTCTTTGTGTTTACTCAGCATGGGACAGCTTCTTAATATCTGCAGTATCACCTGCCTGCAGAAGTTTAATCATCATCAGTAAGGTAACACCACCTCCTAGGAAGCCCAACGGTATACAAAGCCTGGTGGAAAACTTATAGCTGATACTGTTTTGTAACAGATTTTCATAAAAGACATTATAGCTGTCAAAACATATTTCTTATTTAATGTGATTGCTTTTATATTTCACAATGCTGATATTCTGTTTCTTGAGATTATCTTCTTGCTTTCAAGGATGGTATTTTTTTGTATTTCTTTAACTTTTCCTCTGTTTTCTTTTCAGACACTTTATTAAAGGCAAATACATCCCCCATTTTCTTTTTCCATTTCTTCTCACTCTCCTTTTCACCCTCTCCAACTCCTTTTCGTTATCATAATCCTAGTTCTTTACTAAAAAATGGTTTGCAATTGTTTTTCTTAAGCTAGACATGACTTTTACAGCGTGTCAAGTCTGTCGTTTTCTTCAACTTTGCTGTTTTCAACTTGAGTATCCTACTGACGACTGAATGCATGTCCAAGAGAACTTCTCTTCCATTCTAAACCCACCAAGCCACATCCATTTCCACCCTCTCCTGGGAGACATTCTGTCTCCTTCCAAAATAAACAAACAAAAACATCTTTTACCCTAGAGAAGTTGTTGCTATTTCCAGCTGGAAGTGAAAATCTTGAAAACTGGTATATTTCACTGTAAACCTTTTCACCTGAACTAATCATCCACAAAAGTTGAGTCAATTTAAGCTGCATTGATTCATTTTGAGATGCCTGAGCTCTACCAGTTACCTATTTTCCTTGAATAGGAGACTTCTAGGATTGATTCTTTTGGGGAAAAAAAGTATTCGATTACAATGATAATGTCTTGCAGCCCTGCTATGTTTTAGAGATGGAATCTACTCCTGGTGAAGATACTGTGAAGACTATTGAGATGACAGAAAAGGATTTAGGATATTATATGAATTAAGTTGATGAAGCAGCAGCAGGGTTTGAATGAATTGATTCCAATTTCAAGAAAATTTTTTTTTTTTTTTTGCTGTGGTAAAATGCTATGAAACAGCATCACATGCTACATAGAAACTGCTCATGAAAGAGTGTCAGTAAATGCAGCAAACTCCATTGTCTTGTTGTAAGACATTTCCACAGCCACCGCACCCGCCCCTAACACCACCACCAGTCAGCAGCCATCGACACCGATGCAGGACCCTCCACCAGAAAAACAGTACAATTCACTGAAGGCTCAGAAGATGATTAGCATTTTTTAGCAATTAAGTATTTTTAAATTAAGGCATGTACGTGCTTTTTAGACATAATGCTGTCACATGCTTGATAGACTACACGATAGTGTCGTCATAATTTTATATGCTCCGGGAAACCAAAAGGTTTGTGTGACTCTGTTGTGATACCTGCTTTATTTTCATTGTCAGGAACCAAACCTACAATTCCATATAAGGGTGAAATACTAATATAGTATTCAAGGTCTTTCAATAATCCATACTTTGCCCTATTTGAAGAAAGTATATCTCAGTTGAACTAAACTAGTTCTCTTAGCCATATCTGGCTAAATTTGCACTTACTATTTTTCTGTTCTGGAATATTATCTCCCAGCCCTCCTGCACTTACTCAATTATTCCTACTTGTCCTTCAAAGCTCAGATGAGATATTAATTCTTCTGATAAAACTTTATGCTATTTCTTAGTAGAGGTGACTCTCTCATTGTGAACTTCTCTGGCACCTTGTTCTGCAGCTGTAACATCAATATAGTATAATTATTACTGCTGTTCTTTTTTCAATTTTCTTAAATCTGTGATAGTCTATAAGGATAAAAACTATTCTGTGCATAGAACCACACAAATAGGAATCATACTGAGAAAGGAAACTCAGTCTCCACACATGGCATTGATACCGAGAACTGAATTTTATAACTTACTATTTACAGCAACCTGATTTTTCACTTACACTGTCATTATTAGCATGACTTTATCTATCTTGCGAGCCTAGGTCAATGGCTTGAACATTCATTTCAAAAACTTGCTGTAGTACTCATCAATAGATTGATAGCACCCTAAAATTGTTTGAATTATTTGTTTAACATCTTTGCCTTATTTTCACCAAAAAAAGATCTTTTTCCTTTTCTAATCAATTGTCCACATTGAAAGAATTGCCCCAGATCAAACTGCCATTTCTCCATAGATTATGTCCCTATTTTTCTTCCTCTGAGACATGGCCAAAATTCTGCAGAGGTGGTAGCCTCGATCTCCAGTGGTATTCAATAGACTCAGCTTTGTCTTATCAACAGATTATTGATTATTTGAATTAAGATAAACTGAATATTACCTTTGTTACATAAAAAATGTGTGTCTTGAGTAAGATTTCATCCTCATTACAGGATAACCTGCAAAAAATGTAGGTGGTAAATTATTTTATGCTTTTTTTTTTGAGGTGTGCAAACCAATCAAACTCATAAAACCAGAGAATTCAATAGTGGTTGCCAAAGACCAAAAGTGGGGGTAGGAAAATGGAGAGTTTTTGCTCAGTGGGTAAAGATTTTCATGTATGTTATATAGGTAAGTTCTAGAGATCCACTGTATAACGTAGTGCCTATGGTTAACATTATGAAAGGGTATCCAGCCATGTAATGTGGAAAATGGAAACATTTACTGAAGAAGATACAAGATACAAGAAACATTGTACATAGGACAATGATGCCTCAGTCCCCTTCAAAGTAGGCACCTTGGTACCTCACACAGTTCCCTCAGTCACGATCAGCTGCCCTGTTGTGTTTTCCTGAATCTCATCCATGGTCTGAAGTCTCTTGCCTTTCAAAGGTGATTTTAGTTTTGGGAAAAGCCAGAAGTCACAGGGCACCAAATCTGGGCTATAGGGGGGTTGAACCACCTGGGTGATTTGATGTTTCACCAAAAAAAAATGTGCATGAGACATGGTGCATGAGTGGGTGCTTTGTCATGATGAAGCTGCCAATCACCATTGCCCATAGCTGTGGCCATCTGAATCATCTGAATAGCTTCCTCAGAGGAATGTTCAAGCTTAACGTAAAATTTGATGTAGATTTGTTGGTGTACTTGCTCAATCATTTTGAATATGAAGAACACACAGTATATGTCCTCACTCAGTGGCACCTATGGCCCCTGCTAACTACTACAGTGAAGTCGTCATTGTTCATGCATGCGCATTCCAGTCCACTCTCCTTGTCTGCCAGCTTATATCATGACATGAAAACCATTCTCATTATGCTAACAATGTCTGGACTTTTTCCAGACAGATCTCATATAATATTATGTGCTTCAAAATTTGTTGAGAGGCTAAATCTCATGTTAAGTGTTATTACCACAGAGGAAAAAGAAAATAAAAGTACACAGGAAACTGGGAGATGTTTGATGGGAATATTTTCTTGATTTTGATGAGGTTACTATAGATGTTCACATACACCCAAACTCATCAAATTGTACACATTAAATATGTTACCCTACTTGATAGATCAATTATAGATGAATAAAACTCTTTAAAAAATAAAACATTTTTAGTCATTTCAGAGCCATAAATTGGATCACTTGGAAGGAAAATATAGTCAGCGATCTTGTTACATAATCATTATTAGGTAGCAGAAGCTCAGATTTGGCTAAGAATTAGCAGGAGGGCAAAAACATTTATTAGAGACCTACTGTGTGTTAGTTGGCTTGGTACTTTGCATAAGTGATCTCTTTTTGGTTCAATTCTAAAGATTTCTGCTTATTTAAATCAAACTTGTAAATCATTTCAGACTCCTTTCTAACGGTACTTCCAATTGAGGTTAAATGCTTAATATGCATTTAAAATGTAATCAGGCCCAACACTGGTTCATTATCTGGTTCAATGATTCATTGGTTCACTCACTCCTTATACAGCCAAAGCCTCATTGTGGCTCCAGGCTGCATTTGTCATAGAAAGCAAACTACCACACGAAGGTTAGGTCCATATCAGCCATGATTTATGCACATATGAAGCACCTCATATCAGAAATGAGTTATCAAAATGCACCGTTACTTGTCTTAAGAACTTTCTCACATACCTTCTCTTTTTTTCTTTCTTTATCCAACTCTGGATGCACGTTTCAATTATGACAAGAATAAATATAAGAATATTGTGTAAGCAGTTATTTTTTTGAAGGTGGTATAAGGGGAAATTTATGGAAGAGGTGGGATTTGGACTGAGCTATGAATAAATATGAAACTTTCCAATTTCTACTTTTATGTACCCTTGCTTATATCTTGTCTCTCCCATTCTTTCTTTATACTTATCAGCTCAAGATTGAATTTGGCCTGTCAGCTTTCTCTGCACAGAAAATATTCGCCACTCTAACCTAGCCCCAGTGGCTCCATCCTTCCCTCTAATCTGTCTGCACACATTTGATTGCCTTTTAGCTAGAATAAAGAACGGGAAACCCCACACTCATGTGAACTATGTAACTGAGCACATGTAATGCAGCGATGCAGAGGGGGAAGGCAGGCCAGTGGCTTTGGCTCTTATTTTCCATTCCTAATTCCTGAGACAGATGACCTCTTTATTTATGACTTTTTTACCTCCTATTTTCCATTCCTAATTTCTGAGACAGATGACCTCTTTATTTAGGACTTCTTTTGCTCCTATTTTCCATTCCTAATTTCTGAGATTGATGACCTCTTTATTTATGACTTTTTTACCTCCTATTTTCCATTCCTAATTCCTGAGACAGATGACCTTTTTATTTAGGACTACTATTTAAGACAGACAAGACTGATGGTAAATTAGAAGTGACTCTGCCTCTACCACCTCTCAGCTGTGTTGGCTCTCTGCCAAGATTTTGAACAGGAGCTGCAAAAGGACCCAAAGAAAGTTGAGATTCAGGGCATCATCCATACATAATGTGTTATGCCAACAAGGTAGCTCTACAGCTTGATGAGGACGCTGTTCTCTTAAAGTGCTCTGAACTTATTCCCATTTATCAAATGCAGAGTCTGTTCCTCACTGACTTCATTTTCAAGATTGTTTCACCAGGAGGATGCATTTGTTTGCACCTAATGGGCACAATTTGATGACACAATCAGAGAAATGAACTCTTAATTGTTTTAGGCTCAAGTATTTTATTTTGCTTAAGTACAAATATAAGAAAACATGTTGGTGGATGCCAGGTAAGAGGTTCATGTGGAGCAGATGCCATATTGGTGGAGGTAAGAGGATTGGAGGTGAGTGAAATGGATAAAGCAGTAAAAAGGTACAAACTTTCAATTATAGGATAGATGTGTTCTGAGAATGTGATGTACAGTATGGTGATTGTAGTTTACAACACCAAATTGCATATTTGAAAGTTGCTAGGAGAGTAGATCTTAAAATTCTCACCACAAGGAAATAAATTTTTGTAACTATGGTGATTAATGTTAACTAGACAATGTGGTGATCATTTTGCAATAAATACAAATATTGAGTCATTATGTTGTATACTTGAAACTAACAGAAGGTTATATACCAATTATACATCAATAAAAAGAAGTACAAATATAATAAGAAATATCAGCATAGTGCCACCCATAATATGCAGTAAGAAATAATCTTTGATTCACCTATCCACAGCAGTGCATGTAAAATATTCAGTATGATTGTTGTTTTGTTTTTACCCTAGATTATTTAGCAAACTTACTTATTTTTTTTTTTGCAACTCAGCCATATTTTATAAATCAGGAATCTGAATTCAAAAATAAGGTGTGACTTTTTCAAGTTCAAAGACAAAGCCCTAAGAGAAATTTGATCCAGGTTTATAGACTTGAGGATATTTCTAGAGCCCTGAAGCCATTATGAAAATATGGAATATTTTTCCTTCAAAGTTCTATATCTGTATTCATGTCCTATATTTCATTCATGCTTAAAAAGGCAATGCCCTAAGTTCTCAAATAAAAGTACTATGAATACATCTGAAATTGCTAAATGTCTCACAAAGCAAAACCTAAAAAGCATTAATATGCTGAGTGTGTTCATTTTTTGCCTTTATGGATTCAATCTGTATTTAAAGGCTGAATTATTTATTCTAGTTTTGATGTTTGGAGTAAGGAATTAAAAAATATTCTTATAAGATAGGCTGGTTTTAGTTACATGAGGGAATATTCAGAGCTACAACAGACCTTTTACTATTAACCACTCCCTGATTGGCAGACCAAAGGACTCAAATGGTCTTGAACTAGCAATAATTTTATTTAGGCCAATATCATGATTTCCGGAAACAGTTTGAGAATGCATGTGTTCCTTCGGTAGTTTGTTGCTGCTGTTGTTTACAAGTCTCTTACCTATAGAACATAATGCTATTTCTCTTTCTCAATTGAATGATGGGAAAAAGCCTAAGAAACCAAAAAAAACAATTGTATGGTCTTGCCTAAACACCCCAAGAGGAGAATTCATTGGCTCCACCTGCACAGTCTCAGTTATACGTTAAGGGCTGGCACTGTTTTTGTTTTCTGAAGGGAGAAAGGAGTGCAGCCATCGGTACAGCCTGGCTTCCAGTCATAAGGAACATACAGGCGGTTTACTTCCTGTTCACACCAGGTCCATATTGGAATGGATTAACTTTCTAAAGCAACTATTCTCCATGCAGCAACCCATTGTTCCAGGCTGATGGTGGTTATGCAATCTGGTGGCTATCCCTGGAATATGTTGTCTCCTAGGTCAATGTAGCAAGCAAGGGAACTCCAAAGGGTCTCCTACCTACAGGCAAATGCATCAGTCAGAAGGTGGTTGACATCAGCCACTTCTGCTTAAAATGAAGTAATAGTAACTTGACCCCACCTATGGCAGGGGTGGAAAGTTGCCATCCCTCTTTGTGCCGGGAAGGAAAGGAAAAGATGGCAAATTCTGTTTATGTAACCAAGGACCTTGTATGTAATCTTTCAGAGCACGTGTGGCTCCATCTGTAGAATGGGTATTCCAGAAGTAACTCCATAAATTTGTTGTGTGAGTTGAAATAACATACAAATATCTAAGCCTATAGTCTAACACACAAGGCAAATTTAAGAAGTGATAATGTTCTTTTCCTTATTTGTATGGCCCTTAGCAACCCTGTAATAGTTCATTCATTTATGTATTTCAAAGTGACCCTTCCACTGTGCTTTTTCATTACTTTCTTGCACTTTTCTTCATTTTTGTCTTAAAAAGCTATTATTATCCTATTTTAAGGATGAGGAAAGAAGATAAAAGAGACTTAAAAGGATGTGTTTATGTCATAAAGCTCATGCATGCAGATAGGAGATTTGATTTCAAATAAAGTCTAGGCTTTTTTTGGCCACACTGGAGTTCTCTTATGGACACTCGGTAATTGAGATGAGGTCACAAAATTAATATGAATGAACACAAAATAGAACTTTGAACTCAGTTTATCTCCCTGTAAGCTGGGAAACAAACAAGTCCTTTCTTGCAAGGGGTCTAAATGATACCTCTCTGTGTGGACCATACAGAGGATACTGTGGGACCCCAGAAGAAGGTCAGCTCAGTCTTGGGGGTAGTTCACAGATGGTTTAATGAGGCTATGTTATGTCTTAGAAACAATAATGGTAATAACAACTAAGATTTATTGAGCAATTAATGTATGTCAAGTATCATATTAGATCCTTTGCCTGAATTATCTCATTTAATATTTACCATGCATCTAAGAAGAATATAGATATGTAACTACAATTCTTAGGTTATAGATGAGAATATAGCAGATGAATGATTAAGCAACTTTGCCAAGGCTACCGAGTTGGATTCAATCCCACACTGTGTGACTTTAGGACCCATTGGATATAAGCATATATGATCAGGAGTGTGGGCTACACTGTTACTTGGGGAAATAGTAAGTAAAGACATGGATTGTGTTTCAAATTTCTCAACCTAGAATATGAACTGAGTAAATACTTGTTGAAGGATGTAAAAAGGGAGGGAGAGAGGAGTGAGGGGATGAAGGAAAGAATAGAGAAAGGAACAAAGTCAAATAGAAAGAACTGTAAGAAGATGGATATTGTCAGATAACTGAGTCTCGAGTCCTGTTAAGATGCTCCCAAAATTTCCTAAAACAAATTGGTTGAGTATTAGGCATGTTGTTCTTTTTGTTCTCTGCAGGGGTAAATACCCCTTTTGAGATGATTTCTTCCAATTCATCATTTTTTAAAGCTATACTTGTGATTGCTAATTACTTCTCCAGTGAATATCAGAGTTATCCTATTAGGTTGGGATTGTTTACAGAGGTCTTCATACCTTCAGACTACCTGTGGTCTTAGGGACACATGATTCTTGCCTCCAAAAGATTCTTATCATTCCTAGAGTATTACAATTGACTGCCTATAGGATTTGACTTCTCAGAATTTGATGGTCATACTGTGTTTAAAGCCACCGTAGCTCCTGAAGCAATTTTGAAATTGCAAAAACCCTAAAACTAAAGATCAAGGTATTGAAGGGGAGACCTAACTGAAAGATTTGTGTGTATTGAGTCACAAAGTAAAGTCCAAAAAGCTTGATAACATAATAAGACATAAATAAAACTGGTGTTTGCTTGTTTCTTTGTACTCTGTGATAAATACCTTTGACGACATCTAACCGTATTCTCTAGGCCTTGGATCTCTCCTTTAAACAGAGAATCTAACAATTTATCCAACTTCCTCTGTGAAGTACAAAATGGAAAATAATACTCTATTCTCCAACCCAGTTCAGCCTTTCAACCTCCAACTAGACTTCAAATACTCAATTCTTCAATAGAAGACAGGATCCCATTCTTCTTGAACACTTTCAAAGACATGTTTTCCTCCAAGCCGTGATGATACATAAAACTTGCCAGTCAAGGAAATCTAAGTTCAAATCACAGGCATGCAATAGCTAGTTATTTACAGAAAAGATTTCAAAGCATTTTCTGTGCATCAGCATATGCATTTTGCCCTATCAGTATACAGCAGATTGATGAGAACAGAGATTATCATCAACACTTTGGGAAAGGAGACAATGAAATATTTTCATATAAATCTAAAAAGTAATATATATCATATATCATATATATATATATATATATATATATATATATATATACATACACACATGGCAATCCCTTATGCAAACCTGTGAACCATTTTGAGGGTTTTCACTGGACCACACCATCCATTTTTTCAACATAAAAGTTTCATATTTCTCACAGAAAGACTTAAAATGAAAGGAAATCCACTAAATTCCCAATAGAACACTCATCACCTTTTATAACAGTAACCTAGTATTACTGGATCACAAGATATTGGAAAGACAGAGAAACATTCAATCACACATCAAGTGAAATAAAATAGATTAAAGCATCTAGGACTACACCTGAATGAGAAAATTTATTTAGCTGGTCACTATTACTCTCTTAATCCACTTGCTCATTTGTGTCAACTGCTAGGTACACCTAGCAGCAGAATTGGAGTGGAGATGAAATCAATCTTGGAATCACCCTCTCTACTTTCTTCCAAGAAAAAACAAACAAATGACAACCAAACCCACTGTTGGAATGCTACTCAGTCTGCCCTGCATCCAGTGTTGTTATTGATGTTTTCCCATGGTTAACAACAGGTTAATTTTTATCAAATAGAATCCTACACAAAACTCTAATCTATTCAGTAGAACCAAAGAGTGTTTTGGGTATAAATTATTTCATGTTAAATTCAGTTTCAGTTTCCAATTTATTTCTCTGTTTTGTGTTTCAGAGCAGTGTTGAGAAATCCTTGATTTATACAGATAAATACTTGCAAATGATTTTTAAATAGTTCTATGTGTTAACTTGCTGCAGTTACCATTTAAATTGTTCTGGAATCATGATAAAAAAGCAGTGATTTTTTTTTTCAAAAATAAATAACTACCTTGCCAATGTTTAACTAGTACTTGCTTTCTTTAGTTGAATCTAAAAATGTTCCTTTGCCAGCTGAAATGTTCATTGTTTGAGAAAAAAGATTCAAACATATCTTGTAACTTGGGATTCTTTAAAACATGTCATAAAATTAGATACCTCAGCTTCATCTATTAAACATTCAATATTTCAAGATTGTGGAATGTATTTTTATTGAATACTAAAATAAAACATTAAACTTTAATTTTAATGCTGACAGTCTACACTTAAAAGTAACTCTATGAAAGTGGATTGGACTAATTTAGATTATTAATATCGAGAGAAAATTATGCAGTCTATTTCAAAGTTTTATGCTGTAAACTTCCATAAAGATATACAGCAGATTTTAGTGTTAAAAAAGAATTTCAACTAGGACTATAAATAACTCTGAGCAAAATACAATTAGAATCATCTGCCTCAAAATTTAAATTAAAAATACAATTACTAGTGATATTATATGACAATGTTTTATAGCAAATTTTCTTAACCACTGCTACTGTCTATAAAACATATAATGATAGTTTGTACATAAAAACGTCTCAGATATTTTGTCTTATACTCTTTAAATTCCCCATACAGATATCGCGTTGTCACACCTTACTTGATAGAATATTTTAAAAATGTAAATACTAAAAAGGTGTTTTTTTAGGAATGAGAGAAAAGCAACATCTGAGACCTCTTCTGCCTGAAGGGTAAAGCTTTCAAATATTCTCAGCTCTTGAAGTAATGTTTCAAGTGTATTGGATTCATATCCTTAGGTCCTCTTCTGTAGTCTTACTAGGAAATCATGCTATTGGATTTTCACAGATTTCTTTTTCTTTTCAAACATATTTAATATGCCGCCAACAGCCCTGGTTTCGTAAAGCATCTGATAGGACTGTGTGCTTCTCCCTAAGTGTTGGGCGGCAGCTTGGCTTTAACGCTGTGCGTGCACTTTCGTAGTCAGATTTTAATTTTGTTTCCTAACATGTTCAATAATATTGAGTTTCTGCTAACAAGGAGCTGAGAGTCTTCTTTCAAAGCACGTGTGGTTGTATTTCAAAATGATTTGGAATTTCTGAACTATTTATTGAAGTTTTATTACAAAAACACATTGAGGATCTGAGTCAATGATATCATCATGGTAGGTAAATCCCAATGAAAAATAGCTTGTGTCATATATTCCAGGTTTCAAGTGATCCATGTGTACGTGTTCACACATCGTCTTACTTCATTTACTTTTATTGATGTGGTTGACATTTGTTAGAATTCGGTTTGTACTAATATTTGATATTTCATTTTGAGCCTGGTCAAATCTCATCATACAAATAGTGTTTTTACTTGTTGTTTTGTTTTCAGTTAGAGAACTATTTTGAGTAATTAAATAAAAATACAATTAGTAGTGTACCAGAAATGACCATAAATGTTCTGTTAGGTGTGAATACATGTACATGCATCAAATAAGAAACTACAGGATCATAAAGTGCTGAATTTCTTATATAGAATTACCACAAGAAAACCTGTGCTCTGCCTGTTCTTGTTATTAGAAAACGATTTTTCTATGCCGAGAACTTGTTTCAGCAGAAACAGTTGAATGTTCCTGTTACTTATTAGGCATGAAGACATAAAAACTTGAATGAAAATCTGAAGAATGGGTACAATTTGTCAATACAGAGAGAATCAGCATTGGTTCATGGGGTAAGGAAATCATTCATGAAAGCCTTTAGAGGTGAATTGAACATATTTTGTTGGGTCAGCGGTGTCTCGAGTTGCGGGTGTGGCAGAGGCGAACAGCCGGACTCCCATGGAATCTTCACATGCTAAGGCCTAATGAGGGAGGCATAACGTGGTGCTGGATTACTGGGAACTCTGGATGCCTATCTGGAGGAATTCACATTTTAATTTTCAGCAAGGTTACTGTCAATCGAGACCCCTTACCAGGTTTGTGGTACAGAACTGATAAACATGAAATAATCCCTTCAAAATGTGAGTTTTAAAGAAGTAATAATTTTTAGGTAGCAATATGGATTTAAAAAGAGGGACTAGGTCAGAAGTGAGGTGACAGTGTCTCGACTGGGGTGTTGGCACAGAGAAAAGAAAGGAAGCAAAAAGCAAAATAGAGACATTTTTCCTAGATTTACCATATTAAAAAGAAAAGCTTTCAGCCTATTTTCACATGATATTTGGATGCCCTTCAGATTTGAGTATGTTGTCTTTTGTGTGAATGGCAGCAAAAACCACTGCTCAGTAGAGGCAGTGTGGCATAGATTCTGATGTTATCCATCCGGCAAGCACACCGTGCTCACGACCCACGTGAACCACCAAGGACAGCCAGGCAGTGCTTGTCTCCAGTGTCCAGACCTCGGTTCATACTTCCACGTGCCGGGTTCCACGCCTGCCTTCTTCCTTCCCAACCTGAAAGGAGTTCCAATAGAACCTTTGGTCAGAAGGAAAAGAGGAGATATCAGCATACCACAGTTCCTGACAGCTTTTCCATTTGTTATATGCATTTCAATCTATTTTAAATGAGAGAGACAACAGAGCAAAACTCTTTCAGATTTCAATTTGCCTCTGCAGTGATGAGTGCCCTGTCTGATGTTTACAGTTCACAGTCTCATAATAACAGATGATTGTAGCACCTTGCTTCCCTCTACGTAGTTTTGTAAGGCTTTCAGCAATTTCATTAGAGTTGTTATTTAAGATGGCAATTAGAATAAAATGAAAAGCTCAGAAGCCATTTGAAATATAACAAAAATGGAAATGTAATCTAACTTTGTAAGAATGTATGTATGTATGTATGTATGTATGTATTTATTCTGACATCTTCATTGATTGCCCACTCAAAAAATTTCAGGTAACGTTGGAGAATTTTTTAGGTTTTCTGCAATCACTACAGAGGAGCTATCATCCTCCATCATATGTTCCAGGAATAGGATTTTTCTCTTATCCTGTATATACCTGTTCACAACATACCACTCTGCCAAGTAATTACATCTTGTTGGTTTGCCCCAAATGGCTTTTAGTTGGATCTATTTATTTCACCATCCTAAATCCACTGACATTGTATAAAATTAATTAAAAGTGTATCTGAACTTGATTGTCCTTTAACAAAATGGGTTTAGGTTGACAAGGATCCTATTATAACCACCATTTTGTCAGTAAAGACTTTTGTTTAAATAGTCTATTTCAATGAATGCCCCACGGGACATAGTGTAGACAGCTTGAATTATTTTTCAAGTGAAGAATTATTTGTTATGTTAAAAATGTATGTTAAAATAACATACATTTAATTGGTTTAATAAGCCAGTTGGTTTATCATCTCTCAAAGTCTCCTTTCCTATAAATGTAGATGGCTTTTTGGGAACCCAAAATGGAAGAAATCAGGTGATAATCAGTAAATAATATGATACTTTAATACATAAATCACAACCACAGTTTAAGAAAAGCTTAATGGAAATTAAGCATTTTTGGTTTCATCGAATTAGAACTACTCTGTAGGGATCAGACCATACTTGGAATTCATGTGCCATTTTGGGTGCTGATTTTAAGCAATCATTCTTTAATAACAGGTAACATAAAATCTACCAAATCAAGTTCAGGAAAACAGAACTCCAAGCTCTCATAAAAGGTGAGCTCCAGGGTTGCACTTGATTTAGGCACAGCTCTGTCTAGGAGGTCAGCTTCTACCCTGGTATCTTTCTCTCCAGGTCTCAACACCACTAATTTCTCTGACCCTCACTCTCTACAGTTTCTCTTTATATGGCAGCAATAGTGGGCTATTTAAGCAATGTACTCCCAACCTTCCAGCCTCGCAGTTTCTTCAGAAAATGGACATGTCTTTTCCAAGATTGATATAATTATCACAGACAAACCTGACTGGCTCAGTTGGGATGAATTATCACAGACAGAAAGTGATCTTCTTCGGGCAGGTTGAGCCTTTAGAGTACTGACCTCTCCAGATCCTGGAGAAGATGAGGAAGATGTGATGTTCAGATGAAACCAGAGACTCCACAGTCTGCAGGACTCCTACAAATAAGCAGTAATTACATGGGTGTGCACTTTTGAGAGTGACAGGAAGACTAAGGCCACATACAGAAACAATCCCAGAAAGAAAATCATTTTTAGTAATACAGTAGATCCCTTTATTCATGGATCCTTTCAGAAATATTTTAAAACTATTTATTATGTGCCAGACTCTAGGCTAGGTGCAAAAAATATGATGCCACAAACAAGGAAAAAATAGTTATTGTCCTTTTGAAGGACCAGATAAAGAAGAGAGCATTACAATTATTTTTCAGGGTTCATATGATATCATAGAATTAGAGAGAAGTATGTGTAAGATACAGGGAGATGGATTTCCACTGCCTCTTGGTAAATATGTTCCAACAGTAGCAGATATTCTCCTCAGTCATAGGATATATGGCGTTTTTTTATGCTACTTCTCCAAGAGCTATGACTTCTTTATAATTCTATTCTGACTTCTCCCTGAATTTCAGTAGATATTGCCAACATCCCTAGATAAACACATTTTTTCTAGTTTTTGATATTATCTTCAAGTTTAAAACTTATGTTAATGTAGACTTGAATTCCAATTTCATTTTTTCCAAATACTTATAAAAATCTCCATTCAGAAATCAAACCAATGAGTTTAGTATTAAACGTTTTATTTATTGTTTCCTCCTAAAATTCTTTTTCTGTGAATGATATCATATCATCCCAGACTCAAAACACTCACCTTCATCTTCAGATACACCCTTTTTCTCAATTCTTTATTAATTCTCTGCAAGTCGAGACAAACCACTAATTTTTAAGCCATAATCCATATATTTATCAAAACCAAAACCAATGGAAACCCTCCTAAATGACTACTTTCTCTTTCACATGCCAGGTTCTAATGTAAGAGACATTATTTTTAGCTTAAGTGACAAATTATTATGATCATAAATTATAGTAATTTTCAAATGCTTAGTTTTCTAGTAGCATAACTCATGAAATGAGACTTTGAATAAATATCAGTGGATGCACTGATTCTAAATTGGTGGGTGAATAGCACATAATCCTTTCTAAACAGCCATTCTTAGATCTTAGCATCATTTCTTTAACATATTCGATCATAGATTTTGCTTACATCTTATTTTTTAATTTTTAAACATATCAAACGCTAAGATACATACTCACCTGTTAACCTCGGTGGATACAGGGTCGGAGTCATCAACATCATTATCTTGCACCTCCCTATCTTGTCCCATTGGAGGGTCCTCAGGAGCAACAGCGTGATGGAACTGTCATTTCCCATGAAAACAATGACTTCTTCTGGAATATTTCCTGAAGAAACTGCCTCAGGCTCTACTTGAAGAGGTGTCTTTTCAGAATTGTGTCCATGTTTTTTTTTTCCCATTAGTTTTGCTTGTCAGCAGGTAATAAATCATTAACAGTTCTCTTTATTAAGGAAAACCTTCCAATGTTATAGTCCATGCTTATGAACATTTTAAGGAACTTGGTGAGGTCTGCTGCAGCTTCTGCTAACCCCTTCACTGTGAATTTTCTTGGGGGTTCTTCTGTATCTCCTGCAGTTTCCTTTTCCCTTGTCTCCTTTTTATCTATGCTTTCCTGTTCCATTTCCAGCAACACTGCATTAGTCATCCCTCTGGGAACCGGCTATAGGCACTGCTCAATGTCCCCTCATCCACACCTGGTTGAAAGTTGTTTTCCATTTTTACCACAACTGCATGGGTCTTTGCAACCTCCTCATCTTTGGCAAATATCTTGAAGCTGTGGGCAAACATTTTGAATGTCCTCTTCCACCCATCTATTTATCTCTGTCTTCAATCTCTCTATCCATCATCCGTTTTCCATCTCTCTCTCTTTCTCTCCTCCATCCCTTCCCTTTTGGCTGCATACGTAGACAAACTGACTGCTGTTTCTAAGACAGCCTTAACATTCCCCTCACTTTGAGCCTCAGAGAGGCTCCTTCCTGACTCTAAGCCCCTGATCTCCCCTTTCTAGAGTGTTTTCTTGAGAAACTTTCTAAGTATATTTTTTCTCTACCCCTTTGTGAAAGCAAACATTTTCAAAAAACCTCTTATTTATAATCCAGAGATGCCTTTTTCTTGAACCTGGGAGTCATCCATTCAAAATACAATCATCAAGATAAAGCTCCAATCTCCTCTTCTCTGTGAGGAATTGGGACCCTCACTGGGATGGGTGCCTCACTCCAATGTTTAAAGCTACCTCTTGCAATGAAAATAGGAGTTTACTTTTCCTTTAGGTAAGGCCAATTAACAAGTACAGATGACCCACGTTCCCTCCACTCTAGCTTCTTCAAATCCCTCTGCCGTATATTTCAGAGGCCTTTAATTCAAACTGAATGCTGACTTCTCTCTCTGCCCATTGCAATAGCCTTGGAGAAAATATTGTTTTCTTTTCTTGATATTATCTAGTATAATTTTTGTTTTGATACAAAAATAGAGAAGGAAGTCAAGTAGTTGCTCATTTAAAAAAAATAAGGACAATTCTCTTTGTAACTATCAGGAAAGAAAACAGAAGTTGGAGACACTGCTAATAATTTAAAAATTGTCTGAGCATAAATATTGTCAACCTTTCTTGAAAGCCCACTTAGGGTTCTGCTCATATAGTGGCTTTTAAAAGACAGTTTATTTTTGTTTAGTGAAAGTAAACTTCATATTTAGCAGTTTGTAAATTAGTTTGAAGAAGTTCAGGACCCAGAGTGGCCACCTTGAAATGTGGGTTAAGCACTTACAGAACCACTCACCTCACTCCACAATGGCAGGTGGACATGCTTAGTAAAGAAGAGTGTTAGGCTAGTGGGAATGACTTGATTATCTTTCATAATGGGAGAGAATGACAATATGTGGATCAGTAATTTGTAAAACAGATCCCAGAAATTTTCCAGGTGTTGTGAAGCCACCATTTGTATCTGTTGACCTCTATCCCATTTTAGCCACATATTAAAAAAAAGGGGCAGGCATTGAAAAAAGTTATAGAATAAGAGCAGTCCAGTCATGAAAGGATGTTAGAAAACATGCAGTCTCATGCCTCCCTGAACGAGAAAGCTGAGCCTCACAGCACACGGGTGGCTGACCCAGGCTCGTGTGGCTAAAGGAGTCACGGCATCTTGTGACTAGATTCTGTAACGTTTCAGGTCTGGCCCTGAATCCATTGCATTTGAAGTTTAATCTTCCTTTGCATATCAGTTTAGTGTTTCCTTACCTCACGACTTTTTAATCTTCTCTTGGGTTGCCTCTAACATAGTTACTTTGTTTTGCTATTTTTACAGCTACAATCAAATGCAATATTTGTGAATCACACCATTTCTCACACTGTCCTGCACTGCTGATGAGTATACCCTTTTGTGATTAAACAGCTGTGATCTCTGTTCATGTGACTTGTAATCAATTTGTAATTTTGGTGGAGTATAATGATACATTTGCATGAAAGCCCCGATAGGGCACTACTGTGCTGGGGAGGAGAGGGGAGGGCGGGGAGGGGGGGAGGGCAGGACTGGATCTGGGCTTCTCAGGTAGTTCTCTGAAGGTTTTTGCCTGCAGGCAATACAAATGAGGGCATTTCCCATCCACAGCAGAAATTATATGGCAGGAACTCTCTATAGAGCAGGAAATCTCCTTGATGTCATTACATTGTAAGAAAATAGTACTTGAAATGTCAGTCATGACCAATATTATTATTATGATTCTTACTTTCAATCTCTGATTCTCTTTCCAATACCCTGAAAGACAATTCTAAAAAAAGACAGGATACATACATTTAATTCTGAAAATGTGTGATTATTTTCCTCAGGCCTTCAAGTGGAGTAAGACCAAATGTTAAAGTCTATCTTCATATTCTATAAATTATAAATTTAGATATAGTTTCATAATTTTGCCAAGCCTCAGTTTTCTCATCTTTAAATTGAAGATAATAAAAATGTCCCTTCTAAATCACCAGATGTGTGACCTCCATATGGCACAGTATAGTTAAAAAAGTGTAACTATGAAAGTTATACAAATATTGGTAGTTTTATGGCTAGGAGTCTCAGAAATGACTAGATTATGACAAAGTTTTATATGTAGAAAATATAATTAATAATAATCTTTTAAACAAAGAAGTATTGACATCAGCATTAACATGTATAGATTATAATGATTGTTCAAGTCTGAAAATATTATTTATATCAGCATTAAGATTCTTTTTATTCTAGACTATAAGATCTACTTTGATATGAGTTGGGTAACTTAGCTTCTGTAAGAGAAAATTCTTTAGGTTTGTTGCTAGACCGCACTATTTGGTCTGTTAAGCCCTAACAATTTTTCTCTGTGTGTGTTTGTGTGTTATATGTGTTTTAAAATGGGGATACGAGTTTACCATTAATTTATTTTAAAGGACCTTAGATTTAGAACACCTTATAAGTTCATTTAGTCTGCCTTTTAAATCAGTGTAGAAAATTTCAGAATTTATTTATAACATTTACTGATCATTTACTGTTAGGCATTATTTTAACAAAATGTATTCTGACCTCCACCTGAATTTTCCCAGTGATCAAATATTACTATTTCCACTGTGGTACTATTACTACCATTCATTTGAGCAAAATCAGGGTAAGTATTTACTTCTGAAACCAAAAATATATTCTAATCCATATTTTATAATCATTGGAAGAATCCACTGTGGATCCAATAACAATTTAAACAAAATGAATGAAAGAAGGAAACAAAGATTCCCTTGGATTTAAATGAGAATATATGTCTGAACAAATTCTGCAGATCTGATGGAGTCAGAACTAGAAAATGGTAATCAACATATGTTCCCTTGTTAAACCAACAGAAAGGTAAAACTCAACATTTCAATTCTTGATAACAAAGGTGCCTTTTCTGGGTGGTTACACTTCCCCTAAGACTCTGATACAATTCTATTCTCCATCCTGCTCCCTATGTCACCATAACTATGACTCCTAAAGCTATACATGATTGGTTCATAATATGTATGAGAGCTAAGAGGGTCTCCAAGAACCAGGCAGTCTGGCAGCGCAGTGTCACTTATGCCCTTCTATATGATGATAATTCGAGAAAGAATTAAAAGAGCAAAAAGAAAATCACTAAACTAATTTTCAATTTCTACCTTATCTAAATTAAAAATAAAATGCTTTCTTTCCCATATTGTAGAAGCCATATCATGGTACTGAATGGAGTTCAGGACTCTACAATCAGTCTGTGAGTGGATATAATGAGATTTTTGCATTGGAACATGAAAGGTTTAGCCTTTCTGCCAGGGCTTTTTTCCTTTGTTTGACTGAAGCTGGTAAGTTGCTTCCTATAACTATCAATATAGCTTTCTTAGATTTTTCCTCATCCTAACTTTCTTAGCCTTATCCACTAGACATGTACATGTTTTATGAGGGCAGAGTCATAGGGACGGTGCTCACCATATACACCCAGAATCCAGCTGAGTGCTGAAGATACATACAATGTTTGAATGAATAAACAGATTGAATATCCAGTATGAGCAATTGGATGTTAATGGGAGGGAGGAAATAAAGACACTCCCAACCTTAGGCTGTATTAAACTGAAAGATTTGAAGCACAGTAAAGGGAAAGACATTAGCTAGATAAATAAGGAAGTCGTAGATTGGATGACCTAGTTTATGCTTCAGAACAGAATCTTTTGAGAATAAAAAATGATGCTGTCTGAATCAGACACTGAACAAAGGGCATAAAGCATGTCTGTCCTGGGGAAACAAAAAATTATGACTAGTCTAGAAAAATAATTAATTTGTGTTTGAAAGAGTATGTAGAATCAGGGAATTCCTAACAAGTGCCTATTCTGTATGAAGCTGTGTTTTGTAATGTTACACATAACTGGTTAATTCCAATAAAATCATAAAGGCTTAAACAAGATTGTTCCTCATTAACAAACTATGAACCCCAAACTAGCTTGTCTTCTGTTATGAAAAAAAGATCAACTAGGTGATTATTTTCAGACACACGAAAGCTCTGGCTCCCCAGAAGCATAAGTCAATATAACCATTTGAGGAAGTATTACAGCATAATTTGGGGCTCAAACTTTCAAATTAAACTGAGCGTAGCAATCATCATAAGCCCAAAATTCTGACAATCAATTATGGTTATCCTTTCCTTTTTATTCTTCTACAAACAAATTTCAACATGAAACCCAAGAACAATTTTTATTCTACTGATAATTTATAAATAGAAATTTCATCAGTGTTGAATTTATCTATTTTTTGATAGATAAATATAAAAAGTGTATAAATGTAAAGTGTATTTATGTATACAACTCCTATTGAGGCCTAATGCTTGGGAAAAAGAACCACTTAACACATTTAAAGCATTTTAAAGATGCTGGCTGCAGAAAACTAAAGGCAAACCTGTATGGCATCTACAAAAGAGCCCCAGTACCATTTTGCTGGGTCATTGAGGAAAATGTTGACATAAGATCTGAACCTTGCACACTCTAGCTTCTTTTTGGTTTGAATTAGTCCCAGAGCTTAAGTTAGCTGTTCTTCCTAGTTTATCATGGACAATACTGGTTTATGCCTGTTTTTCTGGTTCGATTCTCAATAGTGTCACTTTTTAGAAGATACTTTGAGTGCTAATCTTCCCAGAGCCTGAAAAATAGGAAAACAATAAATGACTGCTGATTGAATTAATAACTACATACCAAATAGAAAATTTGTTCTATGTTGATAGTCTCCAAAGACTGTTCTTTATTATTGAAATTAGGTTCTGCACTGCTGGACTAGTGTTATAATCCACCGAGTAACCCATGCTTTATGTGATTGATTGGTGGCTTGCTATTAATTTAGGATGCCTCCCAAATCATTAAAAAGCATTCCTCATATTGATCTAATTTTAATTATGCAAATAAAAACTATATCAATTTTTGCTAGTGTGGTGATGAGTAAGGATTCCCAAACTAATGAGTAAGAAGGCAATGGCAATGATTCCTGTGGGTGTTAGAAAAAGAAATTAGGGAATATGAATTTGTCTGAGTTCTAAACTGCCTGGAGCTTTTTGACCATAAGAAAGGAAAAATATTTTCATTAATTTGGAAAAGTTATGTGTCTGAAAAATGTAGATTCTGAGATTGATGACAAAAATCTCTTCTGATCTTTCAGTTCCCTTTTCCAGACAATTTACTTTCTGACTTTCATTTGAAGTCTCTCATACTTTTTCTTCTTATTGACCAACCAGCATTGTGCTCCAGCTGACTGATTTGCAAGTGAAAATTAATCATTTGCCTTTCTAGTGGAATAATCTCTTCTGAGAGATTACTTAGTGCAAACAAATAGGCGAGAGTATAATCCCACCCCCGATAAAACAAAGATCCTGAAACTGTAATAATAAACGCTAGATCTTAGATCATTTATGGCACATCCAGGTATGCAATCTTGGGGTTTTAAGCCTAAAGTGGATTTTGACTTCCCTTACTTTGTCCACAGCAAGAAGGAAGAAAAAGGAAAGAGAGAGGAGAAAGGAAAAGTAAATGAGGCTATTTGGGGCTACATAATTGAGGATGGCTCTAAATAGTTTTTCTAGTGGCCTAAAAAAACTGCAGATTTCACATCCTGTAAATAGCCACCTCTGTGGTGCAATTGCACCCCTGGCACCGTAGTAAAGAAAAATGTGTTGGTATAGATCACCTTTTTGTGCTTTGCTGGTCTTTACATTGTAGGTACAGGAGATGTTATTCCCCATCTGCCATGTTACCCAAATGTATTAATAAAAATGCCATCTCAGTCTAAAGCTCTCTCTCTCTCACTTTTTTGGACTTTCTATTTCCAAATTTGAGTTCTGTGGAATATTCAGTGTCTCTGACATCCAGTGTCTATGTTGTTAGTTTTCTGGTATGGCCTATCTATTTGGAAAAGTAGGGCATGAAGTAAGTGGGATTTCCACTTGTTTCTTTAGACTAATCTCATTATTAGACTAGTCATGAAACTGGCCTTTAAAAAATCTGTGTGTGTGTGTGTGTGTGTGTGTGTATCTTGTTTAAATGTTGAAGAAAGTCTTTGTTGTTTTTAATAGAGTTTTTTAATAGTATATTCAAGACTCTCTTGCTGAGACATTGTGTAAAAGTTGCTGGGTTCTAGCCTGGGGCCAGGTTGGATATTGTTAGCAAGAAAGCCGTGGGCAGGGAGCACTTGCACCCTCATCCCAGGCATGGTGTGTGGGTACAAATTACATGACTGCTCTCTGCTCTCTGGGCAGCACCAGCTCTTCTCTCCCAGGCAAAGAGCAGCATTGGGTAAAGTGTCCAAAGCTTTTCCTTACTATTCTCTGATATCACTGACCTTATTTCTTTGCCAGAAACACATTGTGCTTATTTCTGCCTTTTTTTGCAACTTCTGTCTCCCCTTGCTCAAATGTTCTGCTTTATAGAATATTGCAAGTGAGTAACATTGTACTATTTAATTATCATTTCAAATGTTACCTCCTCTGAATTTCATTTTTTCTATACACTAATCACTTTGTGAAACTACTTTACTGATTTATTATTAGTCAATAAATAGATGTTGAGTGGCTACTATGCATCAGGTAGAAGGCCATATTTCCAGAATACAGAGATGAAGATATAATGGTGTTTCTGCCATCAAGGAACTCAAATTGTGCACACATGATAGAATATGAGCAAATAAATAATTGTAGGGGGTGATAAGTGATGTCGACAGACATCAACCATAACTCTAACAGTAGAGCACATATGTAGTAATTGAGGATGCTCATTTAACTAAGCAGGGAACAACCTCTTGAAGAGATCGTGTTTAAAATTGGATCTGAATTTGCGATGATCTTGGAAATAAGCACTTCAAGCAGAAGGCACAGAAGGTACAAAGGACTGGTATAATTGAGGAAAAGAATAAAAGCACATGAATGAGTGGAGGGAGGTGAGTTCTGAGCGGTCGATGGAGGCCAGATGGTATGAGCCTCATACAACGTAGTAAAAGGTTTGCATCTTATCCAAGTTGAATAGGAAGCAAATGAGTATTTTTAAAAAGAGGAGTGACAAGATGTTATTTACATTTTTGAATGGTTCCTCTGGCTGCCTCTGTGGAGTATGGGTGGAATTATATTACAGTATGAAAACGAACCCTAGATTTGTTGTAGTAACACATAAACTATACAATTTAAGTGGCTAAATGCATCAGACAAAGTTGATTCATTGAGAGGTAAAGTGGGGAAACTTCTTGACAGAGGATCAAGAGCTCAGAAGTGCATCAGACAGACAGGAAGAGATGTATATATCTGCTCACAGTTGCTTGCTAGCATGCAGTAATATGTTCGATCGAACTGCAACAGTGCAGGGAAACACAGGGGAGCAACTGATATTCTTTAAGCAGTAAGTGCACGTGGCAAAGGCAGGGAAGAATGTAGGCAAGAAAAACACTAGAGGAAGTTTCGCTATGAGAATAAGCAATCTGCAAGAAAAGGCGTTATGATCATAGAGTGCCATAGTTGAAATTGAGTTTTTGTCGTGTGTGTGTCGTCTGTGTTTGTTCTTAGTGAAACATAATGGTAGGAATGCATTCCTACGGAGGAAAAGAGGTAAAACTTGGAGATGCCATCTATGTGAATGAGGCTTCCTTTGCTTATAAAAAAGTAATATGTATTACCTAAATGATATTATTCTCTATATTTATATTTCTAACTTTTTGTGATTGGGAATATGCTCTTTTTCTATCCTGATTCAGTTATATTTTGTTTTAAAGGTGAAAAAGCTGTTTGTTTCCTAATCTCTCTGTCGAATCTTTAAATTCTGTCAATATCCTTAATGACCACCCATTTTTTTGCCCAGATCCAGCTAGTTATTTCTGTGTTGAATGATCACACTGATCTGTTACTTTATTTTGAACACATTATTTTCCTTATTTTTTTGAGATTTATTTGTTATCTTCTCTGAACCTGTTACTTGTTAAGAAAAGATCTCTAGACTGGGTGCAAGGAGTCCACTTGTAGTGTAGCTCTGCCTCTCACTTTCTGTGCTCCTTCACATAACAGCATTTGGGAGACATTTATTAATCTCTTACTATGACTTGGAGAAGATTCAGTGCAAGATGCGGAGAAAGAAATTGGAGATCAAAGGAGCAAGGGGAAAGGCATGGTTCTTCCCTCGCTGAGCTTACATTCAATTAGAAGTCACACATGCAACATGCAGACAATGTATCATAGAATTGTACAATTAAAACCTATGTAATCTTATTAACCAGTGTCACACCAATACATCTGATGAAATAAAAAGAAAGGAGGATGATAGAAAACAAACAAACAACCCCCCCCCCCCCAATATTGACCTTTCATGAGTCCCTGGCTGAAAATCAGGTGGGCTTGTTAAAAGACACAAATTCAGTATTTGTACACTGTAAAATCACTTACAGATATGAAGTAGTTGTTTTTTTGTTGTTTCTTTCCAATGGCTGTATTTCGCTTTCTCTATATATCCTTGTAAGTTTTAAGGATTACTTTAAGCAATTTGAGATGGTGGACTCACCCTAGCAGTGGTTTCCTACTTTTAGTGGCCCTTAATCCATTATTGAACCATGAACTTTTGACCTGTAGCAGCAGCACGGCCTCACTTTATACAGCGTAAAGTTGACATTGACCAACTGCACCCCGCTGCCTCATGTGGCTTTCAAAGTCTCTGTTAAGAGAACGAAATGAGTTGCAACACAATCCCCTTGAGTCATCCAGTGTTTGTGATCGCTGAGACCTGTGAGGAAGATGCAGTGCGCAAACACCAGGGGTCACTGACAAGGTGTGAGTGTTCACAATTCAATCACTGAGAAGTGACAGCATTAAGGGATTAATCAGTCTCATTATGTCTTCATTAATGGGGACTTGAAATTGGAAACTTAGCGGATATTTATGATAGTACTCCTTTCTAGATATTTGCCCAATATTTTGGTTTATTTAGTTTTCTGTCTACAGACTCCAAGACATAAGACATTAAAACACAAAATCCTATTTTATTAGGAAGTGGGAACTTATAAGAAAAAAAACTTTTAGGAAAATATACTACATTTACTATGTGAAGCAAGGGTTTCTTAGCCAGATTCTTTGTCTGATTCCTCTTAACTTCTTACCCCTGTATCAATTTTGTCTTCCGTCAGAGAGGGCAAACAAACCAAAGGTGAATCAATTAGGATTGGCCAGGCTCTGCTCCCCACCAGTCAAATACGATCCTTATTTAATCCTAGACATTTCCCCTCAGCTGCATCGCTCACGTGGACAGAAAAGGCTCAAATCAGCAGCAGGTCTGATGGGATTCAATGCTGAAGCTGCTTAATCCGTCTCTGTCTGGTTTGGTTTGGTTTGTTTCCTTTCCAAGACCCTGAACAGAGTTCTGCATCCAATACCTGTGTTTGGGTCTTCTGCCTCCAAGCAATCTTTTGAAGAAACTCTTTATTCAGAGAAATAGCTTCTTTTATTCATTCGTCACAAAGCAGCAAGCAGTTGCTGATACTGCTGCTGTTGTTTGTTAATAGTCTTTTAAAATATATTTTATACACATATGCAAATGTATATGTGACTTATATATTATTATAAATTATAATAGATTGTTATAGTGCATATTACTATTATATATACTTGTATATTATATATATTCTTATCTTTATTATTTCAGTCTATTTTACTTAATGTTCTTATTTTATTTCTATCACTTTTTCTCCAAAGGAAGCATTCCAGATAAGCATTCAAAATAAAAAGTGGAGATAGTATTATTCCACTCTCCCCATCCTACCTCTCAAAAGCCATTTAATTCCCTGAAAGAACTACCATGAAGATGAACAGGGTCAATCTAAGTTCCCCGGAGGTCAATTGTGTTATGTGTATTCCTTCAAGAAAACATGAATTCTGCCCAATTTGTAGCTCCAGAAAACTGTCAGAATTGTGACAGTGCCACTTTGGGAAGGCAGGTTTCGAACAGTTTCACAGAACGATGTTGTTTTCTTCTCTGAAGAATGGTCCCATCTCTATATATGGGAAAGTCAGTTTGTGTGCTCTAAACACTTGACTCAAAGATAAAAACAAAATGTGTTCGCCTTTATTGAAAATCTAGGAGCAGTCTTCAGAAAGTGCCAATGCAGACAGAGTAGCTATGCTAATAGTGGGTCAGATAAATTGACATTAATTTAGATACAGTAAGTAAATCATATAGTAATGGAGAAGACAAGAATATTATTCACTCATAGAACTTAACATAGAAGCAAGTCAATGGCTGTCTCAGAGCCCTGTTAGTATTTGATTAATTTGAAGATATTCAGCAGGGCACCTGAAGGTTTAAAAGCACTAACACTAAACCCAGGTAATAAATATAAACATTGTCATGGTAATCCTCTTCATTGTGAAGGAAAAATAAAAAGAAAGCCTCTGTGCCAGGCATTGTTATTCCATTTAATCTTCAGAGCAAAGCTATTGAGTTGCTATAATTAGTCATAATTTATAGATGCAAAAATTAATCAAAGGTGTGTGAATCCACTTGCCAAAGTTCACACAGAAATGATTAAAATTTAATATTAAAACTAGTTTTGTCAAAAATGCATGCTGTTGCTACTATGTAAGAATATATTTAAATTTTGTAAATGGAATTATAAAAGCTATTTGATTTTCTCTAATAACTAGCTTGGAGATTCTCACCATTCAAATTTAATTAATGGGAGAGACTATGTTAATGTTGCTGTTATATATTGTGTTATAAAAGATATATTAAATAAAGTACTTTCATTTTTGAAACCATTTTAAAATATAACTTTATTTCTAATTATGAATTTCTCTAATTATACTCATTGTAAAATATTTGGAAATAAAATATTTGGAAATAAAATCATGAGAAGAAAAACATTTTACAATAACTTTCATGCTTAGCAATAATTTCACAAAGCCCTTAAAATATATATATTCTAAATTTAATGCAACCGAAAATCTATAATATAGATACTGCATTTTTTACTTAATACATAATTTACTTTAGATATTTTCTGTAATATTTCTTTCTATTCTAAGAGTAGGTAATAATTTAATAAAGAAATTATGCTTGCAGTTTTATATAACAATGATATAATTATTCTTATGGAAAAGAACAATTGCAATAAAGCTTCTTGAGGACTGGAGATCTTACTCTCTTATTCATTGCTATACTCAGTATCTGGTACCTGACATGTAATAGATGCTGCATAACGATTCTTAAAATAATAAATGGATATAATTAATTATTCTACACAATCCGATGAATTATTTAGTATAAATAACTTGAAGTAAAATTGCTGCATCAAAACACATCCATATGTATTACAATTCTTTTATTCCTATCAAGCATTTGCTTTCCAGAAAAACTGTGTTAATTTTTGCTCAAACTAGCAAAATATATGGTGCCATGCTTTTTTGATACTTGCTGTGTGAAGTGTTATTATTCTATCCTTAATTTTGTAAGTATACATTTTGCAGAGTAGGTTATTATTACCTCAACCTAAAGTGACTGTTCGTCTGATGGGCTGCCTCCTGTACAAGATTTTCTACTTTGTGGTCTGGGTTATAACAATTTAATCTGCCCATATGAAGGTGTGGCCTTTGCCCTTGGTTTTTGAAAGATAATCTCTAATTCCTTGAAGCATCAGTTTTAATGGGCATGTTTCTGCTTACCCGGGGTCCTTGGGCCAGCCGTATAATAACATGTGATTTAGGGTCGGGGCTTGGATCTTGTCATATCATCTCAGTCTCCCGAGGAGCTAGAAACTGAGATCGGCCGTGTGGGCTGCCAGTTATGCCTACATGATGGAATTCTGCTGGAACTTGGGACATCGAGGCTCAGGTGAGCTTCCATGCTTGTCATTACTCCACATATACTGACACATGTCATGGCCAGGTGCCATTAATGCTGTTTTTGAGTTTATGAGGAGAGACAGCTGGAAGGTCCATGTATAGAATCCTTCTGGACAATACGCCACACAGTTCTTCTCATGGCTGATTTTAACTTATATCTTTCCCCCTAATAAACCATGACTGTGAATATAATAGCTCTTAGTAGTTACTGAGACCTTTTAGTGAGTTATTGAATCTGAGGGTGGTTTGAGGAAGGCCCTGAATTTGCAATTGGTATTAGAAGTGAGGGTGGTCTTGTGAACTGTCCCCTGACCTTGCAATTGACTGTTTTTGCAGTTGGCTTCCAAGTGCAATTTAATAGACAAACCCTGCCTCACTGACACATGTGCTTTGAGAAGAGAAAGGATGACTGGGAGGGGGATCATAAACCTCTGATTTCTAGACTCTGCCCTATGTGCTTCATCCTTTGACTGATTTTAATCCATATTCTTTAGCTGTAATAAATGATTAGCTGGTGAAGTAACAACTCTCAGTGACTCTGTGAATCCTTCTGATGAATGATCAAACTTAAGGGTGGTCTTCAGAAACCTCTCACTTCACAGTTGGAGTCAGAAGCAAGAACAGTCTTGTGGACTGTGCTCTCTGGAAACTTCACAGGATCCCTGTAACTCCTCTCTTCCTTTGTTGCTTAATAGTTCTGGGTTACACTGTTAACCCTTGGAATCGCTCTGTACTCTGCTTACGGCTTTCTGAAACAGTGTCTCTGTCAAAACCTCAAATTATCCTGAGTCGTGGATGCTTCTTTTCTGCTGCGACCCAAACAGCTGTAACATCGCTCAGTCTTTCTATTTTAATCTCATGTATATAATTAGGAATCAACTTTGGTGTCCGTGAAATAGGTACATTATTATATTGTATAAAACATTAAGTGCTGCTTTTTTTACAATGTTAAAAAACCCCTTTATTTAGTGCTATAATATCCCCTTTGTTTACATTGACACACACACATAAACACATGCAGGTGGGTGTGGGGGGGTGTATTGTCTTAAAAATCCATTCAGTTGAATGCTCTGGACATGCTATTACTCCTTTCCAGAGACTGTACTACTTTATGCATTTCCATTTTATTATACTTTTTAAACTTTTACAATAAATGACTTTATGTAATACTAATTTGAAAATATTTTGCAAATACATGTGAATTTATTTACCTTGATGACTTTTAATGTATGTGTATGTATATATGTATATACAAATATAGGTATGCATGTTTCATGCACATATATCCAAAACTGAAAGCAATTAGAACTTGGAGAGAACTGACAGTTTATACTATAGAAACTTTCCAGCCAAAGCAAATGTAAATTATAATGTTTCTCAAATTTATTCATATCTTTCAATGGTGTTTAATATCATTCTTAATAGAAGTGTAAAATTTTTGCTGTCAAAATAATTTCTGAATATTTTTAGTTTGATTTTTGTAGATATTTATTCCAAAACCTTTCTAAGATATAGAAAATATTTATTTTTGAATATTTGGGCCAAAATATTCAAACTTATTAAATTGCTGTAAATATTTGCAATTTGATCTTTGAGATTTATAAACTACACACATAAAGAAAAATGTCTCTTTCTTTTAAAAATAATAATTTCTCCCTATTTGAATTTTACTGGCATAGTTACTAAAACACTAATGAGTAATGGTGGTGTTGTTTAATATGGATGCCTCATTCTGATTTGAAAAGAAATGCCTCATGTTTCAGCATCATCATGTTTATTATTGATTTAAAAGAGATACTTTACATTGTAGAACTACCTAGTAGATTTTACTAAAGAATGTTGGATTTTATGAAAGCGTCTCTTTGTATTTACCGATACTCCTGTGAATGTCCTCCTTTGATTTATTTGTCAGTTATATTATATTTAAAGATGGTAATAACATTAAAGGAAGCTTGATATTTATTGATTCTTAATATGAGCTAGACATGAGGTTAAGTACTAGTTTATTAATATTAAATTATTTTTTATTTCTGGAATCATGTTAATTGTGTTCTATTTTAATATCAGTCTGTTATATACTTATTTAAGATTCTTTTCATTTCTACATTGAGTAGGAAGTCAGATATTGAATTTTTCTTTCAAAAGCAATTTAAAAACTAGAAAATATTTTGTTTTATATGAACCTTTTGTTTATATAATTACATGTTGCCCGTAGTCTTAATAGTCTATGTTTCCGATCAACCTCTTTCACTTGTAATATACTTACTTGTAGTTCACTTGCCTAAATGTTAGTTAACCTAAGAAACAGGTTATTCTTGAGTCTGTGAGCCGAACATGCCCTGGAGGTATTAGCATGGAGATTTGGGGGGCCTCCTGTGACTTTCTAAAAAAAATCGAGGCTTAGCATTTTCATTTAACTATCTGCCTCTCCATTTGGTTTTGTCCGCCGATCCCATTGGCCCCTAAATCTTTTGCATTTAAGGAGTTTTAAAAACCTGCATGACATGCCAGAGTTCTTTTGTTTATTTGTTGCTTTTGTTTTTTAGTTGCTTTTTCTTTGCCTCTACAAATTTTCCTTTCTTTCCATTCCTTCCTTTCTCCATCCCTCCCTCCTCTCTCCCTCTCACCCTTCCTTCCTTCTTTATCTTTCTTTCTCTTTCTTTCTCTTTTTATTTCATTATCGTTTAGCACCCTCATACCCCCCTCCCCCAGCCATGTAATTTGAGTGTGTGATAGCCCATTAGGGAAAGGGAATGGAGGCCCCGGTGACTGTCTCACTCACCACTCAAGGTGGCACGAGGGATGAGGTGCACCCTCAGGGCCTGCGTGTACCCTCTGCACAGGAGCTACTGGCCTTCACCCCTGACACTGAGATGCTTTCAGCTAGCACCCCTCCCATATTTCACTTTAGCAAACCATGAAGAGTTCACAAGCATAGATAGTTCTTCCTAATAAGGAGGAACTGGTGGCACGCAAAATCATGAGTTTTCATGGAACCATCAGTGAGCCCTGCCAGATACCTGAGAGTGGAGGAAGGGACAGAGGCATATACATGCCCTTGTGAGGTGATGATGGTTCCCATATTATCCTTGGCTTCTGTGTACATTGAAAAGCAGGTTACAGTGTCTGGACTTTCCGGTTGTTCCTACTCTACTGACAAAAGACCAAAAAGTGACATATTTAATAGCGGTATGCTTAAGTAGAGCTCCAGACTGTACAGTTGCAAACATTTGAAATTATCTTTAAAATGCGATAAATGCTACTCGCAATGTACATGCATGTGGGTGTACACAGACACCCAGAGAGGCTGGCTGAAGAGAAATGATGGCACGAATATCCTGTTAGAGGTCCACTAACGAGCTGAAGTTCTGTTTTTAATGATGGTTAGAAGCAAGTATTCATAGTGGGGAAAGAATTTAAAGAAGATCGAATGTAATGAATACAGGATTCCCTTAGGCATTGTTGCAAAATCCCAGCTGTAGAAAAAGGACATAAATACAACGGTCAAGTTTAGGTTTTCTCTCTGAATTTTAAAAAGTGAAAGTTCTTCTCAATGCCTCACTTGGCCAAAATGAGGCAGCTGAACTTCTACAATGATCTGATTCAATAACTTGAAGAGATTTAACAGTAAATTAGAATATGGTGAGAATGGGAATTCCTGAGTAAGATGCGGAGGCAGATGACTGATAGAGAGACAGATAGGTACCATACAGTCCCCATAGCTGTTAGTACGTCATAACGGTCCCAAATACTACAAATGATAAACTTAGCCAAGGAGTGACTGTGTGGATGTTTCTGACAAAGTACAAAAGCAAAATCTTTATGAGAAGCTTCTGAGTGTTATGCAAAACTCAGGGTGTGCAGTTAGGAAGTTTAGAACTTCATTTCACTTCTGCTAATAACTAGGAGGAAAGAATTTTGGCTTTGGTGTTACAGTGTGTGAGTCATCACTAATATTTTGAATCTTGGGCAAATCAACTCCCTAAACTGCATTTTCTTAATATAATCAATGAGGGAGATAACCTCAAAAGTTTTGTGAAAATTAATTCAGACAATGTGAGGGAACATCTTAGACAAAGACAGTCAATATCATAAACATTCAAAAAGTGTATCAAACAAACAAACAAACAAACAAAAAACAAGTTAGGTGCCCTGCCTTTAAAGAGATCAGACTAAGGCTTTTAGAATACTGCTATTCCTTCTATTAAAGTACTGTTTTGTTTTGTTTTTTGATAAATCAATTTTATTTCATTTTTGACTACAAAATATTTTGTACAGAAATAATTTAAATTAATGATTTTATTGTTGTTCAATTACAGTTGTCTACATTTTCCCCCCACCACTCCCCTCAACCCCGGCCAAACCCACCTCCCTCCCTTGCTCCCACCCCGCCCCCGGTTTTGTCCATGTGTCGTTTGTAGTTGTTCCTGAAAATCCCCCCCCCCCATTTTCCCCTCTCCCCTCTGGTTACTGTCAGAGTGTTCTTAATTTCAGTGTCTCTGGTTATTAAAATATTTGCCAAAATGCTGTTGTGTGTTTGTGTGTGTGTGCTTGTGTATGTGTCTTTCAAGTAAGCACAGGAAGGTGAGAAAAGGAGCCTAGTTTTAGAAATAAATTTTCAGGAAATATGCTAAACAAATATGGCCCACTCGACTGGTTTACATATACCACTGTTTATAATTGTGACAGAGATTATTCTCAAGATGCAAGTCAAAATTTATAAATGAAAGTTGGGCCAGAAAAATACAGAATGTGTTAATGTCTATGGCATAAAGATTTCACTGTTTGCTTTTCTTTACAAATAATCCAAGATATAATACCATTGAGTCAGAAGGGATCTTAGTGATGTTTTTCAATCCAATTACCTGTCTTACAATTTTTTTATTTAAAAGGCTTTTATGAATATTCCTTACCTTATAATAACCAGATATTAAGAAGTGATGAATGCCATAGTAGTGGTATGCTTAAGTAGATTACATGCACACAAAAATCATTGTCTATAAGCAAAATAAGAAAGAAAATTTTCAAAAGAAGGCTTTATTGCTGTAATGAGGATTGCTAAAATCATGGCTCAGGAAATGTATAGTTTTGTCATTTTTTAATAGCAGCTTTATCTTGGGATTTCTGAAAAATGATACATATTAAATATAAGCTGGGATTTTCAATATCCGATTAATTTTGATTCCAAGTTGGCCCATTAAAAACAGAGCCTATTTAGCCTAGTTTTAAATGTATCCTATTTCTGAGAATTAAAGAATTCTATTGTTTCTTAGTCAAAGATGACACTCACTCGACAGTGTTATTATCTGTACATGAATGTGGCTATTAAGTCTGAATCACTCAAACTTTTCAACTGATTATGCAGAGAATGCTTTGTGTTGCTCTTCTATTAGAGATGCATATATTAAGAAAGTCTGAAAAATGTACAAAGACATAAAATCTTTTTTCTATGACCTATCTGGCACTCAAGCATGAAAAGAATCAGCCATTTCAATTCAATTCAGTTTGATTCAATGTGGTTGTATTCAAATTGACTTGATCTCATCAATGAATATTTCTATAGAGGTGTGAAAGAAGACCAAAAATCTCTGGGCTCTTCAAGAGTTCCAGTGAAATGCCACCAAAACCAGGAGAACTTTGCCTCTAGACTAATACAAGTTGAGAAGGCTTCTTAAAATAGGTTTTATTTAAACTGAGGTTGAAGAGATGGTAGGGCTGACAAAGGCTGATATGGCAGGAAAGTCATTACTGGCAAATGATCAGTTAAAATAAAGCCCTGATTCTACGGATAGTGGGGATGTTCAGAGAAGGAATTTAGACCTGTAGATATGGAAAACAGAAGTGGGTCTAAAGAAGGGAAGTTTGTGAGACTCCAATTTGGGTGGGTACCAGATAAAAAGTTACACTTATTTCTGGAGGCCATTACCAGCATGAAAAGGGCATGAAATGGTAGTGAATGACTAAGTGGCATTGGCATTGGTATTGGTCCAGGCTAGAAGACTAAAAACCTGGAGAAGATCCTTCACAGCCTTTTGTACCCTGGGTCTCTGGACTATCTTTGCTTATGAGCATTCATTCATTCATGCTGCTGTTCCCTAGTGTTTTCAAATCCCAACATTTCCTACTTTCTCCATAGTTACTCCTCCCTGTCACTACCACCTTGTTTAGGAAGTAGTTACACATTAGGTGTTCAAAAAGTGTGTTACATTAGATAATTATTTTTTTTAGAAATGTTTCAGGATTCACAGCTTATACTGCACAATTTCTGGAAATGCACTTTATTGTTTTTCATATGTTTATATTATATCTCAGAAAGCAACCTAAGTTTGAGGTAGTACTGTGGACTGAACTGTGCCCCCTCAAAATTTATACATTGCATTCCTAATTGCCTCTCCAAGTCCTTACAGAGTTAAAAAAGGAAATCTTATTCTTTGCAACAGCAGGGATAGGGCTGGAAAGCATTTTGTTAAGTGAAACAGCCAATCAAAGAAAAAAGTACCATATGATTTCACTTGTATGTGGAGTCTAATGAACAAAATGAACTAACAAGCAAAACAGTGGCAAGTTCAGAGAAAGAGAGCAGGCTGACAGATTTTGGGGTTGGGGAATGGGTGGAGGAGGGGTGGAGGGACTGAGCAAAAAGAAAAAAGGAGAAAAAACTCATGGATGTGGATGACAGTGATTGCTGGGGGAAAGGGAGTGAGGGGAGATGGAAGAGAGTAAAGGGGGGGGGTAAATCGTGATGGAAGGAGACTTGACTTGGGGTGTTGACCACACAATACAATATATATATATAATGATACATTTTAGAATTGTAAAACTGAAATGTATCTGATTTTATTAACCAATCACCCCAATAAATTCAATAAAGTGGAAAAAATGGATAGATAATTCATTATGTGCTACAGTAATTAGCCCAAGAAACAAATCTGCACCACACTGGACACTATTTTTCTGGGATTTTTTGAATTGATAATAGAACATAACAACTTGAAAGATAATTTTGAAGAATGAAAAACAAAACAAATTAACCATAACCCCACTATTGGCACATTGTTGCAAATACCTGTTTTAATTAATTGGTATTGCCAAATAGTATTCCACAACATGAATATACCGTATTTATATATTCATTCCAGAAGTGATGAATGTTTGCTTTCTTTCTAGTGTTTTCTGCTGTTATTAACAGTACTGCTATTAAAGATAATAAACATTGCTACTATAAAACACGTGCACATTTCTCTTTGAGGTATATATTTTAAAATGGCATTGTTGAGACAGTTTGTATGGTTATTGAACTTTACTAGATAATACCACATTTTTTCTTCATTATAGTTTGGCCAATATACATTTCCCAAAAAAGTGAATAGATATCAAGTTGCTGTAATAAGCATTATTACTAGACTCATTCTGACAAACTGATGAATATAAAACAACATGTAATTGTTATTTTAATGTGTTATTTCCTATTAAAGTTGTTTATATTTTATTTTAAATTATTTTTTACTGTTCAATTACAGTTGTCCCACCTTTTTCCCCATTGCTCTCCCCCACCCCACCCAGCCCCCCACCTCCCGTTGCCATAGTCAATCCCTACCCCATCGTCCAAGTCCATGAGTCCTCTATATTTTAAATGTATATTGGTCACTTAGGTTTCCTCCTCTGCAAACTGTTTTTTTTCAAGTACTTTTCATGTTGCTTTAAGAGTATTTTTTAGCTTTTATTAGTGCTTTAAAATTATTTTATATTTTGGGATATTTTTTTCAATCATATGGGTTCAGAATATCTTCTTCCAAATTATGGATTGTGTTTTCACTGGGTATGGATACAGGCGTAATTTTAATTTGTGAGACTCTTCCAATTTTGCACTTCACAATTTTTGTGCTGATTTCTCACACCGTCTCATTCTTCTAATGTCTCCTCTGAACCTAGGAACTGTATTTCCCAGGATCCCCTTCTAACAAGGGTGCAGGACATGTTGGCAGTGAGTGAGATTGTGGAAGACCTGTGGGAAAGTGGTTGAGAACCATTCACCCTGACAAGTGTTAGGAACAGCCTCAGAGAGTCCTGGGAGTTGTGTCTATTTCTGATGAGCTTCTGAGGACCACAGACTTTGATGCTCCAGGTTGAGGTCTCTGCAGTTTGCTTTTCTGACCTGCTCATCGTTGCTTCCCTAATATTCCCTAGCACATTCCATGACTTTCAATCTTCCTTCCTTTCCAACATTCCTGAATGACCTAATTAATCTTTCACTACCATAAAACATACTTTTCACATGACTTATCTAGATTTTTTATGGAGGGTGGATCTCAGCAGGTTGGGTATGCAACACTCTGGAAACAGCAGTTATGCAAGAAAGTTATTTTTTAGTGTTTATCTCAGGAATGCAAGATTTGCTTAATATTTAAAAAAACAATCAGTGGAATTTATCATACTAATGAATTGAAACAAAAATCCATGTGTTTATCTTAATATATACAGAGGAAGGATTTGACAAAAGTAAAACCCAACCATCATAAAACCTCTCAGTAAACTAGGAAAGAAAGGAAAATACCTCAGTCTAATACAGTCCATCCAGAAATTGCTGTATCTAACACAGCAGTTAATAGAGGAAGTCTGAAAGCTTCCTTCTTAAAAACAGAAATAAGAAGAGGCTACATACTCTCGTCACTTCTATTTTTGATGTGTAGTAAATACAAGATTATGTGTACTTCAGGTGTACAACATTATAATTTAGAATTCACATACACTGCATAGGGTTCACCACTGTGAGTCTATCAGTAGTTACCGTTCATCACCATACAGTTGATGCCCTTCACCCATTCCACCCTCTCCCCAAACCCCTTGTTCTCTGACAACTACTGATCTTTTTTCTGTGTCTACAAGTTTGCTTTTTGTTTTGTTTTATTTGATTATTGGTTTTGTTTTAGATTCCACATGTAAGTGAAATCATATGGTATCTTTCTTTTCATGTCTGACTTATTTACCTTAGTATAATGCCCTAAAAGCCACTTATGCACATTTTTGCAAATGGAAGGATTTTCTCCATTTTATGGCTGAGTTTTATTTTATATATATATATATATATATATATATATATATATATATATATATATATACACACACACACACTTATCCATGGATGGGTACTTCAGTTGTTCCATATCTTGGCTTTTGTAAATAATACTCCAATGAACATAAGAGTGCATATGTTTTCAAATTAGTGCTTTTGTATTCTTTTGATAAATATCCAGAAGTAGAATAGTTGGGTCCTATAATAATTCTATTGTTTTGTTTTTTGAAGAATTCCCACAAAGTTTCCATAGTGACTATACTAGTTTACATTCTTACCAAAAGTGGGTTCCCTTTTTCTCCATATCCTCACTAGTACTTGCTATTTGTTGATTTTTTGGTAATAGTCATTCCAATAGGTGTGAGGTGATATCTTTTTGTGGTTTTGATTTGCATTTCTCTGATAATTCATGATGTTAAACATCTTTCATTTGCCTATTGGCCATCTGTATATCTTCTTTGGAAAAATGTCTATTCAGATTCTCTAACCAATTTTTAATCAAGTTGTTCAATTTTATGTGTTGAGTTGTGTAATTTCTTCATATATTTTATATATTAACTCATTATCAGATAAGATTTTTAAGGATTTCTTAGAATTCTTTTGTTTATGATGGCACTGAAAATTTGATGAAACTAACATACATTCTGTCTTGAAAAATGCACAGTCATCCACTCATTCACACTTATTTGATTTCTTACCAATGCATAAAAAATGTAGTTCTGCACACAATTTCAGGACATTCGTAAACAGCCTGAAGTTCAATCATAATATGAGCACACATTCGTCACCTGATCTAGAACCCCAGGATTAAGTGATATTAGTCATGGCATCTTTCTTGTGCTTACTTGTAAAGACTTTTTGTCTTGATCCATTTAAAACCTGCAACTTCTCCCTTTAGCAACTTCAAATACATCTGCATAGTGTATAATGTGCTCACTTTCTATTTTATATATTACTTATTGCTCCCAGCAATACGTATGGAGCACATATTTTTTATATTAACTACACTTTATAATTGAGAGAGCTGAGGCTCATTGAGGTGAAATGATAAGCACAGAATCTTACTGTTAATAGATGAGTATGCCAACATTTCTTTCTTTCCCAGCTTCCAATCTACAGAAGTAAAACATAGGAATCTCCCATAATTTCCATAACCTAAATGAGAAGTCTTCAAACATTAACAATGTGTTACTAACACGTGTATTGTATATATGATATTAGCATGTGTTGTTAATATAAGTAGTATAGTACATAGTGAAAGAGATCCACGGGAGAAATTGTGTTTGTTACTGCTGATTAAAGTTCAGTCTGGGTGTTGAAACCCTTTAATGTGATGCTAACATGCACCAAAGCTTGGACTCCACCGCCTTTAGCTCATTGTGGGTCTCTACAGCTCATTGCCACGGGGAAGAGGGCTCTTCAAGGTGTTTTAAATGTCTATGTGCATGTGTTTCACTCTTAGAATAAATTACCCTTATGTTTTTTAAAACTTCACTATCTAATTTGAATATTCAGATATTTAGATTACAATAGTCATCAGAGAAAGCAGCTATATACATTACAATGCTCTCTCTTCTACAAAACTTTTAATTAATGACCATCTTCATCTATCACTGAATGCTATAGTCTGGCCCCCATGGGGAGCTGGGTCATCACTCTTAGCCACCAGAACTTGACACAGCACTCACAATTTATGGCACCAGAAAAACTGAAGGAGGTACATCTTTCTGTTTAACAAAGAATTCCTGCAGCTACATCCATTTGCCAATACATTCAATATTTTTCTGTCCAAAGTCATCTCCAGCAATGAATGTCTGTCTAGCTGATATCTGCATTTCAGCAACAATTGCTACCGGATTTTGGATGCTTTTAAATTTGTATTGCTATATTAGTTAAATGAGAGATTAGTTAAATGAGAGATTTTTGGTTTTATTATTTCTAATTTCTGAAAGCTCTTTTTTGTTCTCTTTTCTTTAGTTGTATTAAAAAGTCTTTCACTGAAAGGTCTATTTAACAGAACCAAAAATATCAAGTATTATCAAGAAAACTAGGCTTAACAGTTGTGTGTACAGATACTGTTCTTTAGCAATATGGGTGCACCACATCTCCCCATTGTCTGCAGACTAAAGAGTGTAGGTGCTTTCTTTTCAAATGTCTGTCACTCAAATCAAAGTAATGGCAGTTTGAAAAAATATAAAACATGCATGCACTCTTATTTTCAGTGGATCTGATTAAAGAATAGAATTTAACCTTTTTAACTTCTCTAGTTATTCTGAACTTCATTTGGCTTGGGTTATATCAATCACAGACTGACACAAAACCAAACAGAGGATTAAATTCCACCAGGAGGCAAACACATTACAGATAAGGGTAATAATTGTATTATAAAAGCTACTAAGGAAGTTAATAAGGGCGTGGCATAATTTCTTTCTTCAGAGACTTTTGCAAACTAAATAAGATATTCCTCACACCCCCACTCCAATTTCTGTTTGAGAAGTTTTAATATGTGGAGTTGATAAGACAAAAATTATCAAAATTATACAGCAAGGAGAGGGACGATTCTTCTGTGAATTTATTTTATTTGCTGGCTTCCCACGTCATCCCCTTCAATTTGAAGTTTATAACAATTTCTAGCCCTGTGCCCATGACATTTTACAGAAGATGGCTCCTTGCTGGCCCTCCACTGAGAACATAAATTGTCTTCATAATGCTTTAGCCGCTGTGTTCCCGTTGTTAGAGCCGGGCTCCCATCTCCCAGTCAAACATAGCCTTTGTCTTTCTCAGGCCCACCCAGGCTGCCATAGCACTGTGTCCAATTCCCTGCTATAGATGACACTTAACATTCGATGAGTATGTAGTAGGCAGAATTTTGACCCCCACGATCTCTACCCCTTGACATTAAGCCTGTGAATATGTTCCATAATAAGGGAAACTGCAAACATAATTAAGGTTACAGACATTAAGATTTTAAAAATAGTCTGGATTTCCCACGTGGGCCCAATCTAGTCACAGAAGCCTTTAGAAGAGAGATGCAGCCGAAGAGAAATCAGAGTCAGGTGTGAGAAGGTCTATGTGAACCCACTGATGGTTTGAAGATATAGGAGGCAAGAGGATGGGATTATATGTTGCTTAAGGAGCTAATGTGTCTCTTACCTAAGGGACAGCAAAGACATAGGAACCTGAGCCCTATGACCACAAGGAACTAAATCTTGTCCACAACTGGGATGAACTTGGAACTTGGGTCTTTCACAGATTCTCCAGCTAAAAGCACAGGCCAGATGACACCTTGACTCTGGCATTGTGAAACACTGAATATCCAGTCAAGCCCACTTGGACTACCAAGTGGAAGTGAAATGGGTGTTATTTTAAGCTGCTAAATTCGTGTTAACTTGTTACAGCAGAAATTGATGATTAACACTAAATGAGATATAACTTATTGCATCCCAGTAAATTGAGCATTTTACACTTATAATTTTGTAAACACTAATATATTTTTCTGTTATACTGTCCACCTCTGTGTCATTACTAATGCTTCTTTAGGGGGTTATTATTGTTATGTTTTAAGGCTCAGTATCTGTTTACTCAGTGAGAGCCAGGTTCAAGTCTTTCACTTGACTTGAAAGCTCAGAGAGAAGTCAGATCCCAGGTGATGTAGTTTGATGGATTAAGCCACATCAACAACTAGACTTTTTGGCCACTTGAACTCCAAACTGAACTTTTATTTTCAAGATCATTTACATTAGCTTTTCTGTCACATAGGACACAGAGTTTTAATTGATACATAAGTATCCCTAAAATTTGTTTTAAGATGGTCTTCACTAAACTTAAAGTTACCTCTTCTCTTTTTGGGGAGATCCCAAATGCCTTGAGGTCAGAAGCCGTGTCTAATGCACATCACGCTGCTGTTGAGACTGCTGCTCTCGTGTTCACTCCGTAGCTGGAAACAATCAGAGAGAGAAATGAAACACAATAACGGAAGGGATTATTCTCCTCCTGCAAAGTCCTCAAGCACTTCAAAAGCAGTCACTTTTACTTAGTGTTAGACTGAAAGTAAGACATAATATTTATCCACACTTAATGACATAGAAAGAAACAGAGAACATTATACATCGTGTGTAGTTTGCTTTTTGTGTTTAGTGTGATGAAGCTGATGGAGAGCGTGCCACTTGATTAGTGGAGAAACATTTTCTATACCAAGAAAAACATCACCATGTTAGTCCTGCTAGCTAATTTAGTGGATTCCCATCTATTTCAATACTAAATTAATTTTTAGAATCTATTCCAAGATATGCAGAATACCACCTTGAAAAGAACAATGCTACCTATCACCTGAATTTAGAAACCAGACGCACATTGAACCAAAACTTAGTTGAAGAATGTATTTAAATAATTCAACCTATGCAGAAAGTTGAAGGATCTAGATTATTTCTATATATGCATTTGAAATCCTTCCAATCTCATAAAAATAAAGACTAAAAACTCTTTTAGAGAAACTGGGATTAAAGACAAACCTATCTGGCCTATTTTTATATAGTGCCCTCGTTTGCCATTTAAGTCTATACTTCAGCTCGTGCTTGTTCTAGAGAGCAAAGTGGATCATCTCTGCTGCTCTGGTGGGGTTGGTAATGGTACATCAGTATCTACTTATTGAAATGCACTGCACATACTATGATTTAGCCCACAGTTGCAGTGAATCTTGAAGTGGTGTCCAGGGAATATTTTGGATACTCACTCACTAACAATAAAGCTTAAATGATCAAAGAAAAGCACCAAGAGTTATATTGTAGATTAGTAGATGTTCTGTCCTTGCAAAGGAATAGACCGAATGTCTTACTGAGTTCTAAATATCTGGGTGGTAATGTTCAAGGTCTTTGTCATGGAATAAATACATTATTGTTGGCTAGTATGACAAGGGATCATCAGTTCTTTTTCTAAAAATTCTTACTTTTGTTAACATAGAGTAAAATATATTTCACTTGTTTTACATGTATAACAGACAAAACTTTTAAACATTTAGATGAAGGCAATTTACTCTGCCAGTGTTGTTGATCATTTACCATTTCTGAGCAGGGTATCTTATTCGCAAGAATGGTTTCTCCTAGGTATAGTTTCTTTTCTCTCCTGAATTCTGTAAGTTGGCCAATAATTCTTTGTTTAAAAACATCACAGCTCATGACCGTAGTCATTGCCATCACTGACAGAAGTTTGTGACCAAATGAATTTCCTTAAACCATGGCTGTATATATATATAACTCAATTTTATATTTTGAAGAAATAATTCTCTTGTATATATGGATACCATCATCTACATTTTTGAATTGTAAAGGTAGAAGGTATTATGCAAGTTCATTTCCCACATCCTGGTAAAATCCACAGCCATTTGGAAGAGATTCTATACTTTTAAATATTTTAAGGACATGTGACTAACAATATTGACTAGTATACAATTTAAGTATTTTTCACTAGTGTTGATCTATAGGTTCTTTTATGTATCCCACAAAAATTTCTCCCATGGCTCTGTTTCCTAACATGCTGAGAATAAAAATGAACAAAACAGAACAAGCCTTTGCTTCAAGTCTCCATTCAGAACTTTATATTTATGTAATACATTTCTTTCTTTTTCATGTTTGAGGGTGAAACCACGTTTTTCCATGTGCACAGACATATCATATTGATTTTATAAATGTTTAACATAGAAGTGTTAGCAGAAAATAAGTTGGAGGATTTGTTTTCTGTCTATAAGATATATAATTATTATTATAAACAAAAATAAGTCATTTTTATTAGAGTACATTATGGCCCAAAAAGGAATTTCTATTCAAATGATCCTACATAGATCTCTCCCATTGATTCTCTCACAGTTATTATTCCTTTTTATAGAAGGAAAAGATAGTGAGGAATAAAATAGCAGAAGTAATAGCTGGATTAAGAAAGATCTTAGATTCTTAGGAGTGAATTTAATATTTTATTCAATCCAACCACTCACTCACATGAGGAATTGGTCCAGAGGGAGGAAAATCAAGCATTTATTTTATCCTGATCAAAAAAAATAGTAAATGAAAGGAGGGATTGGACTTGATAGAGGCATCTTGTTTTATTTTAGTTTTCATAATTCAGAGGTGAGAGAGAGCATTTTCCCGTTAATGGCTGCAGTTTATGCAGGTGGCCTGACTTGCATCCTTACCTTTCTTTGCAGCTGTTTCATATGACTCTAGAAGCTGGGAACAGATGAAAGAAGTTGACACTTCAGAGAAATAGGATTCTTTAAAATTCTCAAGATTAATTTATGGAAGTACACAAATTTAAGATTTTGAACATTACTGAGTAATGTTTAATATGAAGCATAATAAGGATATTTTGCAATTGAATAATATAAAGCTATTTCAGTATTTGTTTTTATGACACTCGATGGATGATTCATTTATTCTGTAGCCAATATGACTTCTCTTTCCCCCAGTTTCTCCCAGTTCCTGTATTTGACAAACCCTTCCTTACTTATTTTAAAACTCCTTAAAAAAAATAATCAGCCCTGGCTGGCGTAGCTCAGTGGATTGAGCGCGGGCTGCGAACCAGGCATCGCAGGTTCGATTCCCAGTCAGGGCACATGCCTGGGTTGCAGGCCATGACTCCCAGCAACCACACATTGATGTTTCTCTCTCTCTCTCTCTCTCTCTCTCTCTCTCTCTCCTTCCCTTCCCTCTCTAAAAATAAATAAATAAAATCTTAAAAAAAAAAATAATCAGAAGGCTAGTGCCTGAATTTTTCTGCTTACATTTCCATCTGCCTTGCTCCCGTTAGTCAGGATCTCCAGTGCAGGTTGCATGTCATCACAGAGGGAGGACTGAACGTTAGGAAGACAAAGAAGAGCAGTGACTAAACTCAGTCCCTTCAGGCTCTATGACCAAAGTACAGAAACTGGATGGCTTAAAGAGCCAACTCATTTCTCTCAGTTCTGGAGTTGGGGAGGTCCAAAATCAAAGTGCCCAAAGATTCGCTGTCTGGTGAGGCCTCACTTTCTACTTCACAGATGGTTGCCTTCTTGCCATGTCTTCACAGGGCAGAGGAAGAAGGGAGCTTCCTGGGGCCACTTTTATAAGACCACTAATCCCATTCACGAGGGCTCCACTTTCATGACCTCATTGATTCCCAAAGACCCCACCTCCAAATACCATTTTCTTGGGAATTAGGTTTCAAAACACAAATTTGGGGGGGGGACACAACCATTCAGTCTATTGCACTAGAATAGAAATTTAACCTAGTAGGGCAAAAATATATTTTGTACTGAAACAGATTTTTATTATTATGTTTATTAATATTATCATATATTTCTTATAAGAAAAATTATTATAATAATTTCCTTTGGTATTGTTATATTCATTATGTTTATTATGTAAAAGGGCTTAAGCCACTAACATAATGTTCGTTCAATTTTTAACAACTTGAGAGAGTCCAGGGAGAAGGACGCCCTAATTATTTCCCTATAACTGAAGAAACGATAGCTTGAGGGTTTTAAAGATGACCATTTCAAAAATAGATGCCATGTGGATATAAATAAGCCAGATCATGGAAGTATGCTGAAGGTAAACATGGCTTAGGAATCTGAGGATAGCCAGCATCTTTCAAAGCACATCATCAAAAATGAGGTATAGAAAGTTCTCAGAAAAAAAGAATTGAATCATGCAGCAAAGTAGAGAATGAAGGGGAATAAGGTGTTGGCACCGGTAGTAAAAATATTAGATGGAATTTTATGTCTAGGACACAAGCCAATTCTAGAACTTAGCCTAGGACAGGGTTAAACATAGAGTTGGATGTATGTGTCTATTTAATTAAGTAACCTACATGTCCCTGGAAAGGAAAACATGGGTAAGGAATTGGGGAAGATCCTAATTATGTCCTTGAAGGCAAGTATTTATTTATTTAACTTCCATGGAGTGATGATCTTATTTTCCTATGTTGCTGAATGTAATTGTAATTTGCAAAAGTATCAACAGCCTTCCTGAAATTAAGATGCATTACATCTCTTACTGTTTTATGTTTGTTATTCATTTCTTTTTTAAAATGTCCTGATATTCTTTCTATTTTAAGATTTTATTTATTTATTTTTAGAGAAGGAAAGGAGGGAGAAAGAGAGAGAGAGAGAGAAACATCAATGTGCCGTTGTTGGGGGCCGTGGCCTGCAGCCCAGGCATGTGCCCTGACTGGGAACTGAACCTGCGAAGCTTTGGTTCGCAGCCTGTGCTCAATCCACTGAGCTATGCCAGCCAGGGCTTGTTGTTCATTTCTTTATTTCATAAGATGCCAACATCCAGTACTGTTCTTCAGCTAAGTCAATGGGGGTTCTCAGACTTCAGTGTGCATCGGAATCCCTGGGAGAGTTTGTAAAAACACACAATACTAGGATCCATCTTAAGAGTTTCAGATTCAATAGATGGAGGCCAAAAATTGACCTAACATTCCTTTGTGACACTGATGCTATTGACCTGAGACTACATTTCTAGAACCACTGCTCAAAGAACTAGCATCTAGTCGGTTGCATTTATACCAAATAAAACTGGTACTCCAATGCAAAAGTCATGGTATTTCTAGTCATCGTGTGGCTTTGAATATAATAGTATGCAAGGCAAGTGGGAAATTTCTATATTTTTACTGAAACTAGTTTTCCTAGAAAGGGTCTTCCAGTTAGTCACTAAAAACATTCATTTGGAAATACATGGCAGAAGGTTAAGCTTTAGCAAATTAAAAACTACATTTTCTATGTATTTTTTCCTAAGCTTTTGACAACTTATTTGCTAATGCTTAATAATTAAATCTTTGAAATATTCATAAGATCCATACTTTTCCAAAGATAAATGATGATTATTACTCAGAGGCATCATAGTAATGAGTAATAATATCATGTAGAAGCCAATTATATAACACGTCAAAGGATGTTGGCCATTTATATTTGGGCTTATATTTCATGTCCCTTAAACTATCTTAATTATCATTTTACTCAGTTTGGCATTTGATAAGAACTGAAGAGCACACAATTGAAGATTAATTTCTGTCAAGGATCTGAAAAACTGATTTTCTGTATTACTGATTAAAGATCAAATGCTCTGTTTTAAAAACTGGTAGCAAGGTAGATAGCCTCTTGCCAAACTTAGGAAGTAGCTTTAGTATTCTTGTTATACTAATAGAATGTAGAAATACTATGTGATGATATAATTTTAAAAATGTGCCTGTATTTTATTGTACACTAAAGGTGGAGCAAAGGAATAAAAATACTGTTTCCTAGATTGGTAACAACCTGCATCTATAACTGTATGACTGTAATTAGCACATTTTTAAAATATGACCTGTTTGCCTGCTTCTCCTCAACTGGATTGGGAAGAGACAGAACTTCTGTTTTTCATTTCATTTTGTCTGGTGCCTGCCCAGTGGCAGAGGTTCAGGGAGTGTTTGTTGAAGTAGTGACCTGGAAGCTTTACTCAGGTTACACAAATGAAACTTAGAAAATGGGATTTTAATTTTCACAGTTATCAGTTCATCCCACCTTTGATAATTACGGCGACTATAAAACAGGGCGATCTGTTACCACCAAACAGTCACATCATTTTGTAGACTCTCCACATTGAGACTTCAGTCAGGTTTTCCAGCTGTGATTTTGCACAGACCTTTCCTGTGGAGATAACATTGGTTAAATACAGCCTTTCAGCCACGCAGGCTATAGAATTTAAGATTCTGTGGCAAATTTGGAAAGCATTAATTATTCTTTTCTAATTGCTGAGGATTAATATCTAGGTAGCTGAGTTTAGACACAGTGTACTGAATGAGAGGCAGCCTCCTGAAAGAAGTCTGTGGGGCTGTCAATGGGGACGGCCTGCCACGTCTCACAACCGCGTCATGGGCCACGGTCATATCACTCGGATCATCTTCATGATGCCACGCTCGAAGTCAGGGAACAGGAGCTGTCTGTGCCCAGCATGCCTCTGGCAATTGCTGTCTTTTTAATCTAAAGAAATTATAACTCCATGGAGATTTTTATCTCTGGAATTAAATGTGCTATTGAAGCTTTATGTCTCTGTACTACTGCAAAGGAATATTTTCTCCCCCTTATTTATATTGATAGATTCACAATAGCTAAGTCAGATTCACAAGTAGCTATCATTAAGTCCAAGAAAATGATTTGGGCTTAAATATGTGTCCTCTGTAAGCTTTATCCTTTAAGCCTTAGCAAGTCAAACACCTCATAAAAAGCTAAAGTAACTCACATGAGTTGTTATTTGCTTATCACAATAGTGACATCTTTTATTAATCTTCCCCTGATTGTGTTTCTGAAGCCACCACGGCCTCTCCTGTAACCTACTCTCTCTAAGATGTCCGTAGTGCCTTGGTGCTTGTGATACATTCTGCCCAGACAGCTAAATGCCTTCATGGCTGCCATCATTTTGTCATTTTTGTTCTTAGCTCAAATGTCGGCCATTCTCTGATTTATGTGTCTAACATCCATACTCTCTCCCAGTCATTTCCAATATATCATCTCTATCTGTTATCTGTTGATGCCTAACAGATCACCCTAAAATTTAGAGGATTAAATCAGCAATTATTCATTATTTCCTACAGGTGTATGGATAATTGTGTGGATGTGAGGGTCTAGGCCATTCTCGGTTGATCTTGGCTAAGCTCTTTTCTGCACCAACGGTGAGTTGGTTGGAGCGCTGATGAGTCTAGAATGACTTCATTCATATAGCTGGTGGTTAGCTGACTGGAGCATGGGTTAATGCTGGTGGCTGAGCCATATGTTTCTCATTATCAGTCAGGTTAGTCCAGGCTTGTTCCAAAAGTGCTAGTGAAAGCACTTGAGAGCTTTTGAGACCCGTCAACGGAACTGACACATTGTCGTTTCTGTCATATTTCCTGCCAGAACAAGTCACAAGGCCAACCCAGAGTCAAAAGGTGGGCAAACAGGCCATAATTATTGATGGGAGAAACTACAAAGTTGCATAGCAAAGAACATTGATATAGGAAGAGCTAGGGAACCAGGATAATTTTTGCATAGAATTCATCATATACCTTACCTTATTTTTCTCATAAAATTTATCATCCCCTAAAGTAACAGAATTTTTCTTTTAACTTTGTCAATTATAATTTTCCTCACATGAATTTAAGCTCCATGAGGAGAGGAATTCTATTTGACTTATTATTATTTTATTATTATTATGTATAGATCCCAGTGTACGCAGGATCTCAAACATTATTAAACTTTATTAATAATAGTGTTATCCTAATCCTTCTCAATACCTATCGTTCTTTGATCAATAAGTCAAAAGAGACTCGTCCTTGCCTCAGAAGAGAAATCCTCTGCACAATAGTGTCTCACAGGAGTTGATGACATATGTTATGAAAGGAAATTAAAATACGTGGAATTTTCTCACTACAATCTTAGGCATATGAGATCTGTCCATAAAGTATCCAGCCATATACTATGAATAAAAAAGCGACATTTATTGAAGAAGACAGAAAATATAAGAAACCTTGTACATAGGACAATGATACCTCAATCCCCTTCAAAGTAGGCACCTTGAGACCTCACTCAGTTCTCCTAACTGCAGAACACTGCTTCTTCTGCTCTGGTAGCAGAAGCCACAGAACAGATTTTTCCATGACACACTTCATGCCAAGATCCTGCATCAAAATCTTGGACACAGCAGTTTTTGGAATCCCCAGATCAGCTTCTAGTTCTCGCACTGTCAGTCTCTGATCTTTGTTGACCTCAGTCATACATGCTCAACATTCTCAGTTGTTTTGCTTGCTACAGGCCTCCCAGGACATGGTTCACTTTCAACAGATTCTTGACCACCTTTGAAGCATTTGTGCTTCATTTTGAATGTGATGGTCACACAGCACACATGCTCACTCAACAGCATCTGCCACCCCCACTGACTAGTACAGTAAAGTCATCGTTGTTCATGCATGTGCATTCCAGTCCATTATCCTTGGCCACCAGGTCACATCAATGTTGCACAAACTGATCTTGTTATATTAACAATGGCTGGATGTTTTCCAGACAGACCTCCCCGTATTCTCTTATTTTTATTGTTTTTGAACAAAAGTTTTATTTTTGCATGCCTCATATATTACCACCTTCCAGAATTCAGGAAAGCTAGGGAAAAAATCAGTGCTTAAAGGAGTCCTTAGGTCATAAATAGCCATATGTAATTTAGACATAGCAGCCAGAAAAGAGCTGGAGCTTCAAAATCTTCATCTGACAAGGGGGTAATGGTTCAGGATGAGCCAGCAACATGGGAAGCTCAGACACATTATTTCTCATTCTGCCTCAGTGTGGGCAAAAGGAAAGGGTGCTTCCATATCTGAGAGCCAACAGTGTGTAAAGTGCTTTTCTGGGTGCTTGATAGAGTTTACTGCACACTCACAATAAAATTTATTCTGGAGCCAGTTTTGAAGGCATGGCACAAAAAGAAGTTAAGTACTTTGCCAATGACTATTTAGCTTAAAGGGGGGAGAAAAAAAATTATAATGCACAGGTGTCTTTTTCCATTATGTTCCAGGGCCTAGAAAATTAGAAATAGTAAACCATAGGAGAAGAATTTATTTGGTCAAAGAGAGATGATCTTTTAGGGGAATTAACTAAAAAGGCTAGATATAGGTAGAAAAATAGCCTGTTCTAAGATACACAGACTTCAGTGAGTTTGAAACATGTAAGGTAGTTCTTTATCAGTAGGATCAGGAAGACATGTGGGATTAGTAATAAAAGTGACATTGATTCTGGTAATATTAATAAAGAGCCTTTGAAGCCTGAGATTCCACTTTATAAGGTGAGGTAATGGAGAGATGCACGTTTGTGACAGTGATAATGAAAGCAAGATAAACAAGGAAAACAGGAATCACCGAGAATTCCTGATCACTATCTAAAGAAAACCCAGACAGGGCAATATAGTATGTATGATGTTCCAAATGTCAAGCAATGACAGATAGAGAGGATGATTTAAAAGGATGATAATAACCTAAGATACAGTAGTAGCAGCAATGCTCTAGAGCTGTGCTTGTCAAAATGTAATGTTCACAGAGATAAGGTAAGGATCATGGTAAAATGCAAATTCTTATGCAGTACATTGGGCTAGACACCAAAATCCTGCATCGCTGGAAGTTTCCATGGGAAGCCCATGCTGCAGGTTCAAGAAGCACACACTGAGTATTGAAAACGTGCTGGTGACAAAAGCATTTTAATATAATTATAGTCACTTAATAAATGAAAAAATGAATATTTATGGCTGAAACTCTCTCTCTTGAACTCACACAGATGCACATGTACACACTCTCACACATACTTTCTCACACATATATCCATATACATTTACTTCGTCAAAATATATGGTAAAATATGCAGTAGGATTTTGAAAATTAATATAATACTATTGCCAACCACCTAAAGAACTACAATTGTCTTTTAACCAGAAAAAAAGAACTGAAATACTTGGAAAATATACAAGTTAAACGGTTAACTTTTACCATTAGTGAGTGAAATGTATTATCTCATATTTGTATATTTTGATTATTCATAAAATATGCCTTTGTTTCTCAAGATTGTTCATATGGGTGAAAGGTTCACTGTATTCAGTTTTAGTGGGAGGAAAACTCACACATACTTATTGACCTCTTACACAAATGACTTCTTTTGGTTAAAGATCTTATTTATTTATTTACTTACTTATTTAGAGAGAAGAGAAGGGAGGGAGAAGGAGAGAGAGAGAAACATAGATGCGAGAGAGAAACATTGACTGGTGTGTTGCCTCTCCTACGTGCCCCAGCCAGGGACGGAACCTGTGACCCAGGCACGTGCCCTGAGCTGTAATTGAACCAGCAACCTTTCGCTTTGTGAGGCAATGCCGAATGAACTAAGCAACCCCGGTCAGGGCACAAACGTCTTCTTGTGTAAGGGAATTTTGTATAAATAGTTTCAGACTGCACATGGGTTACAGGGTTCACATCTATAAAGATTTCTGCCTTCTTTACCAGTGGAAATCAATATTTTAAATTTGTCTCCTCCTATGTTTTAGGATGTAGAAGAAATCTAGCTGAGGATAATAGGGAGAAATTAAAGATGGTTTAGAGAAATTAAGATAGCCTATCTAAAAGGTTAGAAAATGAGTTTAATCACTCTATATTAAATTATGTGAAGAATTGTTTGAAGAAAGACCTAGGACACATTTTCTACCTCTACATGAATTGCAAAAGTGAGTGGTACACTTAATGATAGGAAGATTTCACTTAGAATGAGAATTAACCACTTAAGCATGAGAATTCCTCATGAGAAAAACAGGCCAAGGAAACCACGCATGTTAGCAGTGTTCTCTCAGGGTGTAAAAATTTAAACCTTCTCAGGTTACCTTGGAAAGAGGATTTGACTCTTAAGATTCATGGCACAGAAAAAAGAAATTGTTGAAAAGCTAGGATTCCCGGATAAAAAGCACCTACAAAATATAGGCATGGGTTATGATTGAGAAGTACTAACAGTAAAATGGCAGGGACCCTCACAGCTGCTGTCACAGAAGAAAGACACCAAAGAACCTTATTCTTCCCTGAGACATGACACCCATTTAACTATTCTCTACCCCTGCTTTTGTTTCACAGCAAACTGTCTGTTTACCAATTAGGACACCGGCCAGCCCTTGAGGCAGATCCCCAGCGTTAGTCACATAAGCCAAGCCAAGCTAAGGAGCACATATGGTCCACTTTCCTCAGAAGTGTGGCATCACAGGCGCTCAAAGCAAAAGCTTCTTTCTAATGTACATTCAGAAGACTATACTTAGAGATCTTCAAAAATAGGATTGCCACCAAATGTCCTGGGGTAAATTAGATGGATTCCAAAGGGAAGAAAGAGTATGTCACTATTTGAATCCCTCTCAATTTCGACTTAATAATGATGAGGACGAAGCAGAAAGTTGGTGTCATAAACAAACTGTGTTGAAAGATTTGCACTGAGAGCTGGTTTTCAATAACTACATACAGTTACCTCTGTGTTGTAAAGAGATACATGCCCTGTGGGGCGTAGAATCAAACATTTTATCACTGAAAATAACTTTTGAAATTATCCAGGACAATCTGTTTCTTTGCCAACTAACAAACTAAGTCCCAGGAAATATGCTACATATGTCTACTGATAAATAAGAATTCATGGAAAAGTCAGGTGTTTTTTATTCATTCATTCACAAAAAAGCCCCTTTCTTCAGAACTTACCGCATGCAAGAAGCTATGGATAAAATATAACCTCTGATTTTAGAGAGATTTTTGATTTATAATCACACAAAGACATGGCTCTGGAGATACAGTGTGTGGGTCGGAATCCCAGCTCTCCTATTTATTAGCACAGACCTTGGCGAATGTACTTATTCCCTCTACTTCTTGGTGTTTTCTAAACTGTACAATAAGGACAGTGACATATGTTGTACTTCATGGTCACTGTGAAGTTAAATTAAATATTAATGCTTAGCACAGAGCCTGTGACGAAGTAGGTGATCGGTCAGTGTGACCTATTAGTTTAGTTTACTGTGTATTCTCCTACACTTGCCTTCAATGTTAAAAGTTTAAGAAATTTTAAAAAAAGGGCAGTGGTAATAATGATAATAATAATTTACATATGTCGACCATTACGTGAAAGAGGACGGGTAAAGAGCTTGAATGCAGACCAATGTCCGGTGCCCTGGAGGTATCAACGATAATGCAGAGTTTAGCATGCCAAATGCCTGAAGAGACTGAAGGGTTATAAGATACAGTCAGAAAGGCTCAGTAACATGCAAAGAAGGAGCAATGCGTAGTACTTGAAGGGAAGGTAAATTTCCTACATTTATATGAAATATTATGATTTGATTGACATAACTGTGGTAGCCCACCATCCTGAGTAAAAATTGTACGTGGCTGTTTGGGTCTGGACAAGTTATTGAACTCTTTAAGCCTCAGTTTCCATTTCTATAAAATGAGAATATTAAAAGTAACTTTCTTAGATTTTGGATAACTTAACAAAATATATGTAAAATACTTAGTACAATATCCAGCACAAAAGATGGATTTAACATGTGTTTATCAACTCACCCTACTCCGCCTTAAAAAAGAGAGAAAGAGAGGTTATTCAGAACAGTCCTTTGAATTCATGATAGCTTTGGCTCAGGTTCAGGTGTTAAAGATCTGGCCATTTCTTTACCTACATACAATACCTAGTTACCCTGATTGAGCTGTGTACATAAAAGAAAAAAGTATGTGTTATTTGATCAGTTAGAAAAAATATCCCCCTCCCCGCCAAAAAATGAATTGTCCACATTGTCTGCTGGATTTCTTGCATAATGACTTCTTTCAGTGATCACTTTTATTGTCTTAAGTGTCAGGGAAACTATCAAAAGAGAAAAGTAAAATTTACAGGATGCTCACAATATTAAAAAAGAAAATCTGGTCAACATAATTGCAGCAAATTTAAAAATCAAAGAGGGCAATTATAAAGGAAGAGAATCCACTGGGCAGGAGCCCTGTAAATTCAGTGTCACCCTGCCTGAGGTTCTCAGAAATGCCAAGTACTGCCTTATGTTTATATCCTACTGAAGAGATGATATCTAGCATATCTGAATGGAGGCTTTTAACTACCCTTATCAAGGAATATTTTTAAAAACTACATATTCTGGATTGAAAGTTAAAAAAGTAGATAACTATTAAGTTTCAAGGTCAAATAAGAGATAAAATTGTGACTATCCGATTTCTGAGTATTTTTAGCTTCCAAGATTGTCTTTAAAAGCATTCATTTCCTCCCAAGTGATTATCGGTAAAAGCTTTGAAATTTAAAAAATAAATAAATAAGTTAGAATAAAAATATGTTAGTGCTTATTTTAGAAACACCAAGAAGGAGGAATTAAGTAATTCATCCTGATTTCTGAGATGTTAAGATGTACGTGAAAAATTAGAATTAATGAAATAGAGTGTTAGAAAACCACCAGACTCCTTGTTTGATGCACAGTATATTCTGTACTTTCTGCTCAAACTGAATTATACTTCATAAGCTATTTGGAGAAAACAGGTCTTCAGTTGCAATTTTAAGAGAGAAAAATGCAAGCAGGCTGAGTCATAGCATCACAATCAAGGAAACTGAGACCTTGACTTTAGAAGTACCCCTAAAGGGTAGAGTAATATAATTTCTCTCAACCTGTGTGATGGCTCACAAACATCTATAAATGAAAAGAACATATACATATATGCATACATGCATACAGGCATATACACTTTAATTGCAGAATTAATATAGTTCCAGGGACCTAGCATAAAGCTCAAGAAAGATTTCTTGTTTGAGCTCTGGCTGGTGTAGCTCAATGGAATGAGCACGGGCCTGTGAACTAAAGGATCACCAGTTCTATTCCAGTCAGGGCACATACCTGGGTTGTGGTCCAGGTCCCCAAGTAGGGGGCACATGAGGGGGAAACATCAATGTGTGATGTTCCTCTCCCTCTCTTTCTCCCTTCCTGACCCTCTCTCTAAAAATAAATAAAGTCTTTAATTTTTTAAAAAAGATTTCTTGTTTAAAAGAATAAGGATCACATTCAAAAAGTTGGGCTAAGGTTTAGGGGGTTAGTAGAGATATTAGTAACCTATTCAGAATTTAAAAACGATGGGACTTTGGAGGTTTGCATGATTTTATTTTACTTAGTGTTGCTTTGATATGGTAACTGGAGATCAAACTTTTCCTTGGAAAACTCTAAGACTGGACAGAGCTACAAGAGTCTTGGAGATTCCTTCTCTGCCTTGCATAGGAATTTAATTTCTATTTGAAGATTTATAGTCCCATGTGCACTTGTAATTATTAATGGGAATGTTTCTATATTGCTCCTTTTGAATTTATGACGGCATTAGGCAGCTGCTTTGAGTGTTAAAGATTCGGACATTTCTTTATCTGGACACGCTACTAAATTTCCTTACAGGTCTAGCTGTGCATCTCTTATATTAATATTAATATTAATTGGGCTGTGTTCACGAGGAACTATATATGATTTAAAACATGGAGTCGGAGCCACCTACCTCTGAGTCTTTAGAAATTCTAGAGCTATACAACCCTCTCTTGTGAAGTCAGCCTGAGTGAAAAGAGCCACATTCTTATTTTATCCTCCTGGGAGATAAATCTTAATTGATAGAAAGAACACTGCCATCGGAAATTTACTGCTGAAGCATATAAAATGCTTAACATAAAATTTAGAAGAACCAAGGGAAGCATATGTTAATTGCTAATTTAAAGGGGAGAAAATACATTGCATCACCTGGAAAAATGTTAAATATTAAAATTGTCCTTTACTTTAAAAGTCATCAGTATTCTACAGTTCACTCTACCATCCAATTAAAAATAAGGGCCTGCATAGGCATTTCTCCAAAGAAGACATACAGATGTCCCATAGACATACGAAAAGATGTTTGATGTCACTAACCATCAGAGAGATGCAAATTAAAATCCTCATAATTTTGCTTTCTCTGAAATATAATGCTTTCAAAATGACACAAACCCAATCTTCTAGGTGTGAAGTACAGTTAAAGATATAAAAACAAACCTCACATTGAGAGAGCAGTAGGAAATGTTCTGTCTGGGATATTTTCATAGGGACAAGGGGAAAAAGGACACACATCATCAGGAAATATTAATAAAATTTCTCATCAAAGGAGATGGCCACAATGTCTCAGAAGAGGGGTTTGAGATGGTCGAAAACTGGATCTTCGTACAAGATGTGTAGAATGATGTTGTGTAAATGACTAGTGATTTGATCATGGAGACAGTTGGGCTTCTGGCAATAACTGAGATAAAGAGTAAAATGAAAATGGGATTAGTTTGGGGAGTCTCTATGTAGAAAGTGAGCCACAGGACCTTATGCTATGGTTATGGTTCAACAAACTTTCCTTAGAAACATGATATACAGTGGGACCATGCATCCACCTCAAGATTGTAGGTCCTAAGAACTTAGTTCCTTGTGTTTTAGTATCATACGAAAGGACTAACTTACATGTAGAGTTATCTATATGTTTTCTAGTCAGCATTTTGATTTCTCAAGGGAAAAAATGCATAGAGTGTACAAGTTTAATTTGTAGGCTCAGACATATCTGGTTTCAAATCCTGATTGTCGTTCTGTTTTTGCTACTAGCTATACAACCTTATGAAAGTTGTCTGAACTCTCCAAGTCTCATTTTCTTTTATAAAATAAAGATATTAATTGTATGTGTATATATATAAATACATATACATATATATAATTCTTGTGAAGATTCAATGAGCTAATTCATTCAAAGAAACATAGCAAAGTGTCTTGTACATTACAACAATACTATTATTATTATAATCTCTTTAAACTCAAAAGAGCAAATTCTGAATTCTCTTATTCATTTTAATCTTTGTCATTCTAAACTTCAAAAATACATTGATTTTTTTTTCTATTGGGAAAGAATTTTATGGAGAAAGTAATTTAGTCTCTCCTTTGGCCCCCAGGAGGCCTATGATTAATATCAGTCTTTGTGCAACAAGAAAATTATTCATTCTGAATCCATCTTCTATCATCTTTCCTAGTTTGCCTGACTCCCTCTCCAGCTGCTTTGAAACCTATGAGGACTTGTGACGCTATTTTCATTATCATATGTTTTAGCTAAAAATAAATTCAATATAATCTCTACACCACAAATTATTTGAGTTGTAGAAATGAACACCATTCATTGGTGACTCAATTATAAGTCAGATATTTGGAGATAGAAATATATCTACTGAAATCAAAACATCTGCTGTTTTCAACAGACTGACATTTAACACAGTTGATCAGTTATAAATTTCTTTAAAATATAGTGACTCTGTGGCCATTTTCCATAGTTTAAATTTGATATTACTGAACATATCTCAAAATCTATAAGACCAAAGGTAGCAGATCTGTTTGTTCACCATTAAAGCCCTGGAGAGATATACCTATCTATATCTATACCTATTTTTATATCTATATATCATCTATGTTTACTTATATCATCTATATTTATGCCTGTATAATTTATATCTATATCAATAATCTATCTCTCTTGCTCTATTTCTTTATATCTACCTATACGCACATCTGTGTCTATACGAGTTTGTCTAGAAGGTATCCAGCCACATAATATGAAAAAGAGAGACATTTATTGAAGAAGATGCAAGACACAAGAAACATTGTACATAGGACAATGATGCCTCAGTCCCCCTCAAAGTAGGCATCTTAGGACCTCATACAATTCTCTCAATGGCCATCACAGCCCCATTATATTTTCCTGAATCTTACCCACAGTCTGAAATCTCTTCCCTTTCAAAGATGATTTCAGTTTTGGGGAAAGCCAGAAATTTCAGGGCACCAAATCTGGTATGTAGGGAGACTGATTGACCTGGGTGAATTGAAGTTTCACCAAACGTGCATAAAACATGAAGCATGAGTGGGCACGTTGTCATGATGAAGCTGCGAATCACCAGTTGCCCATAGCTAGGGCCTTCTGAAAAACCCAAAGAGTTTCTTCAGAGAAATGTTGAAGCTCAATGCAAAATTGGATGCAGATTCATTGCTCTACTCTCTCAGCCATTTTGAATGTGACGGCCACCTGCTCCCTCAGCAGCATCTACCACCCCGTGGACTAGTAAGTCCCCGAGGACTAGTAAGTGAAGTCGTCATTGTTCACCCGTGCACATTCCAGTCTGTCCTCCTTGACTACCAGGCTACATCGGTGCCTTGCAAACCATTCTCATTGTGCTGGCAATGGTTGGGCTTTTTTCCAGACAGCCCTCATATATCCACCTCTAGTCTACATCTATGTCAAACTTATGTCAAACAATTCATTTAAAAAGGCCAACATCAGGTGAAGTAAGTTTGATCAGATAAAAACTTGGTTTTGTGTTTGTCGGCATTTTTTTTCTTTTGTTCCTTCATGTAAGATGCCCACACCCCATACCTTTAATTTCAATCACTGGTTTTGTATTGGCTTGGCCAAAAAGTTCATGTTTTTTTCTCATAAAATAAAAGACACATTTTTTGTTATCACCAATAACTTTATTAATTTGGATATTTTGAGTATGTTGACTACCTCCCTCATGGCATAATGTTGATTGATCTCAATTAATGTCTCAATTTAATCACTATTAACTTCATTTGGTCTACTTGACTGTGGAGCATTGTCCACAAGAAATCTCCAGCACGAAACTTCGCAAACCACTTCTGACACATTCACTCAGTCACAGCGCCTTCTCCACACATGGTCCAAATCCTTTGTGTGTCTGTGTGTGTTTCAGTTGCATTTCTTTCCTTTCTTAAAACAAGAAATCATTATATGCCAAAAATATTGCATATTTCCTTCCATATTCAGTATTAAAATGGCTACACAAATATTCACCAATTTTGATAAGTGTTTTTTAATGTACGATGATATGAGAGTTGTTACAGTACAATCTAACAAAATTGTTGTTGAATGAAGTTCAAGGCAACTAAGCACTACTAGAGCCATCTTATAGAAAAAGCCAAATCAACGTTTTGGCCAGCTCAATATACTGAAAGGCTTTCACTGATTAATTTGTAATGCTGAGATATCTAAGCATGTCAAATAACACATACTCTTATAAGTAGTAATTAGAATTTATTTCTATTTAAAATTATCAAAATTAGCAAGAGTATAAATACTATCAAAGTTGCATTTTGATGAAAGCTATTTTACTTTCATTTTTTGGAAATGTGTAAGTAGAGTTGTTCTTACTAAAAGCAAGAGTCTCCTCTTATTTCTTGTTCTGAGCAATACTAAATGAGACATTTAGTATCTTCAGTCCCCACTATACTGTTCTTTATATAAAATAGCCAGTGGTGCCTATCCCATCAGATAATTATATGGCTCTGTTTAGAGAATGGATACACATATTTTGTAAACCATAAACCACCAAAAAATTACATGTTTTCACTTTGTTCTTTAAAGTCCAATTTATGGTTGTAAGACTACATTTATAGGTATGTAGTAGATTTAGGCAAGGTTAAATGATTTCTGATCATCAAATGTAACTGCTCCAGTATAAAGTAAGATGAAAGTTCAAAAAGGTCTATCTTCCTAAAATATCCTGTTTGATCAGAGGCTGATTAGGCTACAAAGGTCACACTATATCAAACATATGTCCTAAGGCCAATTTAACAAAGAAAAGATACACCCTAATCAGAAAATAGGAATAGCAATTTCTTCTGCAGACCTTGGAAACTGTCAACGTAAAACAGACAGAAAACAGGAACATGTCCAGGTATGACACAGTTTTGACAAGATATTAAATTTTATATCTTCTTAAATCATTGTCAATATTCTCTCTGGAAAATTTAAGCCTGGAGACAATTTATATCTTGTAATATATGTGCTTTGGAAAGTAGTCTGTCCCAGTGAGGAGACTCCAAAAATTGGGTGTAAATCAATGTATCTGCCACTTAATACTTGAGAAAAGTGGCAAGGATGTATACAGATCTTTATGCTATTTATTGGTTTACATATTTTAAATTATGCACCAACAGATTTTGATAAAAGAGGGATAAAGCTTTATCCACCTAACTTGACAAAAATTCTTTACAATGAGTATAACATAAAAAATATGTAAGCATACATCTCTGTTTTTTATTTCATTGAAAGTAGGCGAAATATGACTGGATAAATTGTTATTGCACATGTCTGAGTATTCTGTTAATAAGCTCATAATATGTTGAGTAAAACTATAAAAGCATACATGCATAATAAATTATAATATGTTTATTCCATAGCATTTATCTTTTCAATTTCTTGAGTAAAATCTTTAATGGTGTTTTTATAAATAGTACTTTTCACATAATTTATGTTCTACTGATATTAACTCAAAGTTACAGAACCTTTATTGACTTTTTAAATCTTTAGATAATGGCCCTGGCTGCTGTAGCTCAATGGATTGAGCACAAACCTGAGTATCAAAGGGTTGACGGTTCGATTCCCAGACAGGGTACATGCCTGGGTTGTGGGCCAGGTCCTCAGTGGGGGGTGAATGAAAGACAACCACACATTCATGTTTCTCTCCTTCTCTTTCTCCTTCCCTTCTCCTCTCTCTAAAAATAAATAAATAAATAGAAAATATAATCTTTACATAGTTATTTTTTAAAATAACTTCAATGTAGAGAAACTTGTAATTTTTTAAGCAATAAATTTATAAATGAACAAATAATTATTTTATTATTGTGTTTAAATGTTATTATAACTTACATATAATTAACTATCATTACTGCAGGAAATATTAGAAAATATTTCAACTGATCACACATATTGCTATTATTAATATATTGTCATTTTTACCACACCTTAAAGTATTCTTTAGAGACTTATAGTATTTTAAGAGTTATTTGTCTTTCAACATATTAATACTGATATGTTATAATAAAAAATAAAAACAAGAAAAAGTTAGTATGTTTAAATCACTCTTTGATTAAGATCAGCAATTAATTTCAGGATTTTTTGTGGTTTTTCTTCAAAGTCATGCAAATGCTTTTGTTTCCTTGCTCTGAGTATTTTTATACTTATTTGAAATAGATTTTGTTGCATATTTCACATGTAGCTCCTTTTGATTTAGAACACAAATTTTTCCTCTAAATACTTGAAAATTTCTTTAAACATAATATAGTCAAATGTATATCTGTTTGGGTTGTTTTGTTAAGCATTTGGAAGCTTTTTTGCGCCAAAAACAAAGAAACAAACAAAATGAAACAGTTCTGTGGATAGGAGAAATTCAAAATTAAATTTATTTTTTCTGCTAACCATGGTTTATTCTTTATCTGGGAAATCTTTGGTTGTTTCGTTGCATTCTTCTCCACAACTTATATTTTCTCCGAATTTAACCAAATTTCATCAAAGAGTACATGTAGTCAGCATTTCCACCATGTCAAATTTTAAATGTGTTTCTGAAATATGTTCCATTTTCAGAGATATCCAGAAAATCTCATACATAAACTTTGAATTGTTTCAGATGATGACATCATTGTTGGCACAGTTGAATGCTGTCTCTGGTAAAGTAATTCCAGCTGTGTGCCATTCATAAACAGAGTGCTTTGGGATTTTGGAAAAATCCTGTCTTATGTGGCTTTTTCCTTATCATATCATTTGATTTCCTTATCATGTCATATCATATGATTATCATTTCCTTAGTGATAATCATATTATCATCATTATCATATTTTACCCTCAATAATCTTTTAAATTATTTAAAGGAAACTAAAATATTTTTATTTATTTTAAAAATATAGTTAAATAATGTTAAATATTTTTATCCAAAATATTGTGATTCTAGTGTTCAATTACCATGTAGTTTCCAATGTAAAAACTGGCATCATTCTTCTCACACATCATGTCTAGACATACTTACACACATACAACCTTAAAAATGATATAATTGTTTAATATTGCAAATATTCTTCAGGCACCATGTGCTTATGGTGCTAATTTTTGTGAAATTTTATTACCACAAATTAGAACCTAAACAGAAACAACAATGTGGGTGCTCAGTTGTGTTAGAAAATGTTATTTCACTTGAAATAACCAATTTTATTCATTTATCTGTGCTGACAGGTTAATCAATTTGCATCGACCTAAAAGCTTCTGCTACTCAAATCCTTACCACATTCCAAAGCATTTCTTTGGGGCATGGAGAGTCAGCAGTTTGTGAGACCCTCAAATAACAGGGCTTTTCTTGGTCAATGTCCATTTCAATATCCACCATGTTCAAAACCCTAAATGGGATGGACCCATATGGATTGTGTGTATGATGAGTAATCATTCTGAAGAGTGACATTCAGAATTAAGAGTCAGGCTACATTTGTGGTCACACACACCCTTGGTTAGAATATTCCAGCCAGACCAGGGCTCTCTCTCTGGTTTTCAATTCCAAGCTTGTCCCCACCTTGTCAAGATGATAGCATAACATTAATGTAACATCAATGTAATGCCACACAATTACTCCAAATGGTCCTTACAACAGTTCTATTAAGTTGGCTAGAGTACCAATTAGCATTTATATTAAACAGAAGAGGAAAGTGAAGCTTACCAATTAAGAAATTTGTCCAAAGTCACATGGCTAGTAAATGGTGAAGCTGGAATTAAAATTGAGGACAATTAAAATCTAGGCAGAACAAAATGCATTCACCATATCATGTAGTCTGAGTGTGTCTATGTATGCAAAGAAAAAAGGTAGGATAGGAGGTTTTATGAGACAGCTTGGAAAAATGAAAACATAAATAAACATACTTTAAAGTAAATGTAATTGACACAACTCTCAACTGGAAGCTTATATACTGCAGGAATAAAACAATAGCCCCAGAAATTCCTTGTGAACATGTAGGTTGTTCAGAGGTCCAAATTTTGTATTTTAATATTTGTGTGAATTCAATAACATGTTTAACATACACATGGTTTACTCAGTATCATTATTGTAAATATGACTTTTAAAATCCCAGTAATGTAGACATAGCAAGGTCAAATATATATCCTGACTGAAGACTCAGAGTCCGTGTTCCCTTGTTAGGGGTTAGTTATTGTCCATCAACTCTTCCTTGGATGTATTCTGATCCGGTAAAGGAAGTTGAGCCTTGTTTTATTTACCCATTTATCTTTTTCAAACTTCCAGTTTTGGGATTGGATTTTATACTGTGTTTTTTGTATTATTGTCAGGAAAGTATTTTTATTTATTTATTTCTAATTAAGTTTTTTGGGGTGACACTGGTTCATAGGGTCATAAAGGTTTAAATATATGTGATCTTCTGTATTTTTTGGACTGTAAGATGCATTCCCCCCCTTAATTTGGAAGGAAAATGGGGGTGAATTTATAGTCTTAAAGTAGCTTACCTGGCTCATTGTGGGGGGGCAGTGGTGAAGCAGGGTCATAGGTTATTAAATATTTTACCACATATTTTGCTTCAAAATTCTTTTCCTATTTCCTCCTCTGAAAACTAGGTGTGTCTTATGGTCTGGTGTGTCTGATAGTCCTAAAAATACGGTATATATTGCATTATGTTCCCGCCACCCAAAGTAAATTGTTTTCCTAGCTTTTAGGGAAATGCAAATCAAAACTGCAATGAAACACCACCTTACACTTGTTAGAATGGCTATTATCAATGATAGTTAATAACGAGTGTTGGAGAGGTTGTGGAGAAAAAGGAACCCTCATTCATGGCTGGTGGGAATGGAAACTGGTACCAACACTATGGAAAGTGGTATGGTGGTTCCTCAAAACACTAAAAATACAGTTACCATATGACTCAGCAGTCATTCTTAAGGGTATTTACCCCCAAAACGTAAAACTATTTATTAGCAAAGATTTATGCACCCCTATGTTTATTTCAGCATTATTCACAGTGGCTAATCCACGCAGACAACCAAACTGTCCTTTGATACAGGATTAGATAAAAAAGTTGTGGTACCTATATACAGTGGAATACTACTCAGTCATAAAAAGATGAAATACTGCCATTGGCAACAATGTAGATGGACCTTGAGAATATTATGCTAAGTGAAATAAGTCAGTCAGAAAATGCTAAGAACCATACAATTTCACTCATATGTGGGACACAAAACAAACTTGTTGACACAACAGTTTGGTGGTTACCAGAGGGAAGGGGTGGAGAGATAGTAAAAAGTAAAGGAAGGCAAATATGTGGAACATTGGTTTTAAAATCATAGCTTTAATAGTTTTTATGTAGAATCTTGGCTAAAGTATTTAATCTGTTTAGGCCTCAGTTGATTCCTTTGTAAAGTGGGGATTATTAGGCCTACACTGCAAGGTCAGCAGTCAGGATAGAATGAGGTACCATATTTGTGCTGTGTATAATGCAAACCCACATTTTTGTGTACATTATGCACAGGCTTATTATACCCATTATTATACCCATAGTATGAAATCATTATACCCATGTATCATGTGCATCCTTTTTTTTCCTTCAAAAATTTGGGCAAAGAGTATGCATTATACATGGCAAAATATGGTATATTACCTAGCTTGGGCAATCCTTAATTATGATGCATGATGTTTAGATGTAGACCTTGCCTACCTAGAGTTGTGTCTCTAGGACATCTTGTCCTAGTGTCCTATAGGGTGCAGCTAAAGAGAAATCAACAAAGCTCACAGTATGAGTTTACTAGTAGATAACACTGATTATTCTGTAATTTTCATTTTTCAAAGTTCTAAAGAAAACATCTCTATACAATTAAAGTGAGAAAAATTATCCTGCAAACAAGAAAGCCTGAGAATTGGAGAAATAATCTGATCTCTATACTTTCTCCAGAGAAACAAGACATATTCATGCAGATCATCTTTCATAAGATTGAAGTTGACCAAAAAAATAGAGAGAGATGGGAATCTTCATCTTGGAGAATATAACTGTAAGATGGAGAAAATGGAGCATATACAAAATCTCTCTAGAAAATGCTCAGCTATTGTTAATATAACAAGAATGGTTTGCATGACATTGATGTAACCCGGCAGCCAAGGAGAGTGGACTGTAACGCATGCATGTGTGAACAGTGATGATTTCACTGTACTAGTCAGTGGGTGCAGGAGGTGCCATTAAGTGAGCATGTGTACTGTGTGGCTATCACCTTCAAAATGACTGAGTGAGTAGAGCAATGAATAGCATCAACTTTTGTCTTAAGCTTGATCATTCCTCCATGGGAATATTCAGATGATTCAGAAGGCTGTATGTAGCTCTCGGCAACTGGTGATTGGCAACATCATCATAACAACACACTCACTAAAGCATTAGGACTCATGCAGAGTTTTTTGGTAAAACATCAAATCACTCAGGTGATTCAGCATTCCATTTGGCACCCTGTGACTTTTGGCTTTTCCAATAACTAAAATCACCTTTGAAAAGAAAGACATTTCACACGACAGATGAGATTCAGGAAAATGTAACGGGGCAGCTGATGGCAATTGAGAGAACTGTGTGAGGTCCCAAAGTACCTACTTTGAAGGGGACTGGGGTGTCATTGTCCTGTGTACAGTGTTTCTTATATCTGGTATCTGCTTCTCTATTTTTCATATTACATGGTTGGATACCTTCTGGACAGACCTTGTATACATAATAAAATATAGTTACATATTTATATATCACATTACTAAAGAACTATTAATATATTGCATTGCTATAGAACTATTAAAATATTTATGCACCCAAAGTATAAAGTCTTCAAAAAATCCAGCTCTTTTATAGGCAATCTTCTCCGCTGTCACTTTCTTCATTTTTTATTTCTTACTACAGTGATGTCTATCTTAATATCGCAATGTTGAAAGACTACTTTTTTTTCCTGATAACATGTCATGCTAATGGATTTTGCAAGAAAGATAGGTGTAAAATATCAGCAATAGATAAATATTGCACATATTCAAAGAGACTATCTCACCAGTATTCTGATATACATCTGTTAATATCTCTTTCTAAATATAAAAGGCTGTTTCTTTTAGAAAATCTAGTTATATGTTTATTCATTTGACAAAGTCACCTAGCAGTTTTATGTTTTTATGCATAGAAGCCAATATTTTCTGTTATAGCAGTAAAGTGTGCATCAATATTATAAATAAGGAACATCTAGCTACATAAAGGGTTAACTGAGCTGGAACAATTTACCTCATTGGAATAAGAAATTCATTTCTTCAAAGCAAATATCAACTAACTCAACTATTCAGTAGGCAGATATTGGGTGTGTATCCTATGTCTAGCAGGACAAATTAAAGGTAAACAATCTCTGATAGTTTTTCAATTGGTTCTACCTGTTCTACTGGTATTGCCATAATGTACCTCCATGATTAATCGAAGTACACGTTGTATGCATGACTGCCAATTTCTAGAAAGAAATGGAGCACAGGGAGTTTCATTTCTAAACATACCACCATTTTGTAAAGAGCAAAGTTAGTAGAGGAAAATACTCTCCTTATTTAGTCCTCTCTTTTTGGAATTCTTAAGGCTTCCTTAAATTTTCAGTAGTTTGAGACATTGGTAAGACCAGTTTTTTGCCCTCAGCTTGTCTCCTTTTCTTTCCCCTTGTTGTTACTGGAACAGTGTTAAAGGCTCCTGGAGGAGACAGCATCTCCCTTCCCGCTCCACACTGCACTGCAGAGACAGGTTAAGAAATGGAATTTTTGCCAGAGACTAATTGGAATTTAGTTTTTTTCCCATTGAAGTCACTGCTGCAGTTGACGTCTGTCATAAGAGATCCCACTATTTCCTTCCCCCTACGTTTTCCCTGCGTGCTTTGAATCTACCTCCATGCTACGGTACTTGTTAATCCATGGAAGATGCATAGGTTACTGTTAACATTTCTAGTTCCTTTTGAGAGGCATGCAAGATAACACTTATTTTTTCGGTACATAATAAAACAAAATACTAAAAACAATTATTTATTAAGCATTAATTTCACAGGGGTCAGGAAAATCTTCATCCAAAACAAAGTGACTTTGGGCTTTCAGTCAATATGCGTATCTCAGTAACGAAGACATATCTTAGTAGACATTGATATTAAAACAGTGATTGTGGACAGTGTTATGTATTTCTGCCAAAGTGAACATAAAGAATGTTGAAATTATCTTATAAGCTAATAAGTTAGCTTGCCACCATTTTATAGGTATGAGTAGAAGGCACAACTCCTGAGTCAGAGGTAAATAACAACTTATTACTCACAGCAATATCCAGAGCAAAGAATAATCATTTTTGCATTATTTCCCTGAAGCCCATTTTCAACAGAACTGCATTAGAGAAGAAAGCCCTGAGTTTAGGAAACCTGAATCTTTTATAAAGGGTAGTGAACATGTTTGCTCTTCATTCTAAGGAAAAATATTATCTTTATTACACTGGACAGAGAGCATCTGCCCTTTTCTCTGGAGGGAAATACTAACTTTATTTTCCAAAGATGTTTACTATACAAAAAGATGCCTAAAATAAGATTTTGACATGTATTATTCCTATCAGATTATCCTCTTGAACTCTTCAGGGGCAGACAACCCATTATTTCATGATATAGGTTATTGCATTTTTGCACAATAAATCTTTATCCAAATCCACTTTGCAAAGATTGCCTTCTGTCTATAACAATACTTACATTTTTCAAGCAGCTCTACTATAATCTTGGCTCATCTTAAGCCTGTTGTCACCTACATTCTCAAATGAGTTTTTCTTAACATCCACTGAAGTTAAACTACATCTTCATTCTTTTTATATGAAATTCTTTTTAGAGGCTACATACAGGATTTGATAGTAATTCCTATTTGTTTCATCTCATAAAGTCAATTTGCTGATCACTAACTTTAGTCCTGTGAAGAAAAAGGTATCTTTCCACACAGGTTTATCAGGAGACGTTGGTAGTTACCACAGTGAGAAAGCTTCACCAAGTGTCAATGGGAAGCCACAGGTACAACTTTTTATTTCATTTTATGTTCAAAGAGGATTCTTGGCTACAAAAAAAGAAAGAAAAGAAAAGTTAGGAGTCCTTTTTAAATTGTGATTATTATCTTACTTGATAAAAACAAACATTTAACTTAAAAAATACCTGCTTTCTTCTAAACTCCACAGGCAAATAACTTTATTTAGAACATATTAAGAATGTCAGACATGCTCCATTTACACCTCCAAGCACTTTTTTCGATACAGGAAAAATATGCTCTTAACTAAAATACACATTGGACAAGACAATCTTTGCATTTTTTTTTAAATTAAAGAGAGAGTACTAGATTTATAATTATATCATTTCATTTAACAAACTGGTTAAATGCTTTCTAAAATATCTCACTGCAAATAGTTCATTTCATTTTTTTAATCTGACTGGTGACTTTCAAATCCTTATTAATTACTTGAAATTACTTTTTCCTCTTCCTATTTTATTGGTTAATAATTTGAAAGGACAGTAAAAAGAAAGATAATTCTGGCTTTGATTTTGAAAATGGCTTTAGAATTTGAATGTTTTTACTTTGGTATCCTCTTAGCATGATAATGGTTTGCTGCTAATTCAGTTAAGACATGAAACAGGATTGAATTCACACTATGTTCAGAAAGTCAATGACATGAGATGGGTGTAAAGAAATACCATTCTGTAGTGTTCATGATGGCGAATTATATTGGTTTACTTGACTGGACCACAGGGGGACCAGGTGGTTAATCAAGCAATATTCTGAGAGTTTCTGGGAGGGCATTTTTGAATAAGATTAACATTTGAATTGGTAGACTGAGTAAAATAGACAGCCCTCCCTAGTGTGGGTGGGTCCCATCTAATCAGCTGAAGGCCTAAACAGAAGTAAAAGGCTGACCCTGTGGCAAAAAAGGGGAGAAGTTCTTCTGCTTCACTGCCTTCAAATGGGACATCAGATTTGTCCTGTTTTTGTACTCAAACTGATGCATCAGTCCTTCCTGGCTCCACAGACTGCCAGCCTTCAAATTGGAAGTGTCCTGTTGGCTCTCCCAAATCTCTGGTTTGCTGACTCATCCTACAAATCTTGGGACTTCTTGTCCTCCACAACTGTATGAGCTGATTCTTTATAATAATTGTTTTCTCTGGAAAATCCTGGGAAATACTGTGTGGATTTTCAGATAGGATGTTATTGAAATCCATAGGTGTTTAATCTATATGCCTATGGAAGCTAAATTTGTTACTAGTAACTTCGAACCATTGAATGAAGGCTTATAGGCAGGAATCAATAGAAAATCAACAAAAGTGCTATGATATTCAGAGAGAAGTGTTTACCTCTCAATGGGCAGTAACAAAGATTCAAAGAGGTCATAGGACTTGGATGAGTATGTCAGATAGACAGATGGATGGATGGATGGATGGATGGATGAATGGATGGATAGAAGTAGCAAAGGCCCACACCATTAGAGATGTATGAAAGAATACTAATTTAGATAGCATGAGAGAAATTGAAATAAGTGTGACCCTAATAAGGTAGTATAAACACCATCCTGATCAGACTTGTGGGTTCTCCTTAGACAAGTCACCAGATGCTGGATGGACTGATGCTTCGTGCTAGTCAGATGCTAGTGGAGTTGTTAATGCAGTTTGCTAAGGATTCTGTAGGCAATAAGGATGCTGTTACAATGAGCCAAGTATATTAAAATATTGAGGTAATTATTCCAAAGTGCCTATTTTGAATTAAAAGTTCAGGAAAAAATATGGTTTTTCTTTCTTGAATCTTCTAAATTTTCAGTGGCTGTTTTATTTTAGCAAATAATCATCAAAGGGTATTCCATAGACAAGCTTTGACATTCAGAAGAATAAAAATCCTAGAATCAAGTGTTCAAGTGCTTTTGTAAAGAATGGGCTCTAATCATTTCTAAACTGACTGTCTCTTTTTATGCTTTTAGAACAGTGCTAAAACAATTTTACTTTCCAAAAGAGATGTTTAGAAGAGCACTAGGTTTCTTTTAATCTGTCAGTTATATCCTTTTGTTTAGATGACTGCTTCCAGACTGTCCAGCAGAAATCTGTTCACAAGAATGACAACTTAATAAGAGCTTGGTTGTGACTTCCTACCTCGTTACTTTTCTTCTGAGTGTATTCATCCATCACAATGTGTAATCTCCTCAAAAACTACCAGGTTCACCATCCATAATAGTACCAATACCTTTATAATAATAACAATGATCGTAATGATAATAATAATAATAATGGTAGCTTCATTTTTTCCCTAAGTATTTTCCAATAAATATTGTTATACAAAAATAAATTTCAGAAACTTCTGGTCAAGATGGCATAGGTAAACATGGCTTGCCTCTTCACACAACCACAACAAAATTACAACTAAACTAGTTAAAACAACTATCATTGAGAACCATCCGAAATTCAGTTAAATGGAAGTCCTACAACTATAGAATTAAAGAAGAAGTCACACTGAGACTGGTGGGAAGGCAGAGATTCAGAACAAGCTGGTCTCACAACCACATGTGGCAGACAAAAATCAAGAGGGAACCTCAAAAACAAAGGGTCACAGCCCTACACCCGGTCCTCCAGCACAGAGTTCCAGTGCCAGGAAGATAAGTCCCCATAACTTCCAGCTGTAAAACCAGTGGGGGTTGCGGCTGTGAAAGACAGAAACTTCTGGAATCCCAGGCAGTTCCTCTTAAAGGGCTCACACACAGATTTACTTGGACTCACTCCCTCTGCTCTTGCACAGGGCAGCAGATTGAAAGGTATTAGAAACCAAATTGTCCAGTTCAGGGGAACAGCTATGGGGCAGCTTTCTCCAAGACAGAACTGCTGGCAGAAGCCATTGTTCCTTTTCTGAGCTCTTTCCCAAGAGAACCAGCTGGCAGGCACCATATATGAGACGACATTAACCTGGATCATACTATTTACCCCACCCTGATTATTCCCTGAGGCCTGATCCCACCCAACTTTCAGACCCATGCAAGCTTTCCAGTGGCTTTTCCATATGAACGGCTTGTCTTGGTCCTTGCTTCAGATTTTCCTAAATTCTCTCAAACAAGTGATATCTGGCTTCAGGGAACCTGGGACCTCTCATTAAATTGTCCCAGGCTCAGCATTAGTAGCAGCCAGCCTCAATTCAAGCTTGGGCTTACCTTGGAACTTTCAATCCCAGCACAAGTAGCAGCCATCTGCATATTGCTTTGTAGCTAATGCTGTGTGGGCCTGGAGAGAACATAGGCAGTGGCTAACCTTGGATGTGCCAATAGCAATCAAGGTTCAGCTATAAGACAAAAATCAGAAATGTATGAAAAATAGATAAATACTGCTAGAATGCCAACTGAAAACATGTTGAATTTATGTACAATGGATATCATTACTGTGGTAGAGGGCTTAAACCTCTGAAAAGGAGAGAGAAGAAAATAACATCTGAGGTTTCTGATTAGAGTGAAAAATCTCTCTCTCTCTCTCTTACTCATCTTTCATGAAAAGAATTAAGATACTAGAAAAATATTCTTACTTTCAAACTGAACTATGAGAACCAGCTCACAATGACTTTGTCATGATATCAAGTGTAAGTGAACTCAACAAGGTACATGCGATGTCTCAGACAGGTTTAAAAGTACAACCTCAAGCCCACTTACACAACGAGCACTTTATAAAATACCCACAATTTCTGTGGATGTGAATTTTGTGCCACCATCAAAAGAAAAAAAATAATCAAGCAGGTTCTGCTTTGAAAAGATATATAACATTCTCTATGAATGTGAAACCCTGTGGGGGGTAGCCTCATTCATAAGAGGAAGTTTCCACAATAGTCACCCAAATATGGTCCATTAAGAGCAACATAAGTGAAGCACTTACCATCAGTTATCAAAACTCGAGGCTGTTAGGCATGTAGAAGATGGAGAAGGTCGGACTACATGTCAAGTGAAAGATTCAGACAGGTTGTAACAAGTAGTAACAGAAATTCAATAGATGGCACTCTTCCCCCTGATTTGAGCTCATTGCCGTGCAAAGCTCTGATTGCCTGATCTCCAGACCTTAAGCGGGACCTTTTCCCTGCCTCTTTAGCTTTCATCTCCAAATACTCAACTATATTTAACTTGGTGATTCAGCCACAGAAAACTAACAACTTATACATGCTTTAATATGCCATTCTCTCCTGGGTCCCCACTCTTTTTCAAAATGCATTCTCCCAGGCTGCAGTATGCCCTCCCTAGTCTTTCTAATAACTTCCCATCACCTTGAGCAAGCATCTCTTCCCTGAGCCTTCTGAACTCCCCTGCATCGAGTGTCCTGCCTCTGCTTTTTCTCACTGCTCCCTCAGTGTCATGCATATGCCCAAGCTCTCACCTGTATATATTACACATTCTATTAATGGTGTCTTTCTCTTTCATGGGGCAATGGGCTCCTTAAGCAGGAGCCACTGTGTTCCTAAGATCTGCCACATGATAAACACTTTATAAATATTTGCTGAATGAATGAATGAACTTGCGTGTCAGAATTTTTTCAACCTCTTTTTATGTGTTAGTCACACTGTGTGAGAAAACAGATTTTGATGCTTTATCTGTATATCCAGTCCCCAAGTCTATTGTGCTTACTTATTTGTTACCTTTAAGGTTTTTTGCTAGTTTTACTCTCCATCTCAATTTTACTTTGTGTTTTTTTCTCTTTTGCTTATTTGTTATTTTTTGCTGCCATTTTAATTAAAAATTCTTGGTGAGTCTGATTGTGTACTTTGTTAGAAATTGTTCTTTAAACCATTATTTTCGATTAATTTTGACTCTTTAAGACCAAAATAGAAAATATTTAGACATAATATTAAGTTTTATAAATTATTGAAATTAACCTTTGGAATTAAACGCCTGAGTTTGAATTCTGGCTTCATTCAGTCCTTAGTTATATAACTTGAAAAATGCTTTATTCAATTCAATTCAACAAACATTTATTGAATAAATGTTATGAGTTACCTCTTTGCTCAGTGAGGTAAAGCTTGAATAAGATGAACTCAGCTCTTGCCCTCATAGAAATATTGGGGAAACATTCTTTAACCTTATACTTCAGGGATTCTATTCTCTCAGCTAAAAGAAGAGGAGCTACAAAACCTCTGAAAAAAATAGGCTGATATATATGAATACATATACATAGGCTGATGCATGGCAAACTTAAGGTGTTTAATGAGTGACAGCATCTTCTGATTTCAACTTATGATAAAAAAGGTAGCAGCATAATCCTTTTCTTTGGAGTCGTGTCAAACTATTCCTGATTCTTCATTACTTTAAAATAAATATATACATAAATCAAGTAAAAGTCAAGTGAAAGTACTCTGGGAAAGTAGTCTAGAGACTAATTTCAAAATTTAATGTTATTTAATTTCTGCTAACTTTAGATAGCCTAAGTGTCCTCTGTTATTGTCTAACATTTGCGTATAAGGCAGATAATTATCTCTAAGCAAAGGCATTTAAGTGACTTTATAATGCATTCATTGCATGTATATAAAAACTAAAACAAGTATGTAACACAAAACCTCTACGCTATTTACAGACTTGTTTAGCACTCACATGAATTCTCTGCAGTCTCAAAACAATTTTGTTGGCCTTAGGACCTCCTCTGTGTAGGAACCACTGCTTGGGATCATGTGATTATGGTACATAGCCAAGATGGATTCAGTATTATCTAAGGGACAGTTTCTATTGCCTTGGGGCAAAAAAGTCTGTAGAATTTGCACCTGCTCATTCTGCACATCCTGTGATCCACTTCGGTATATTGCACTGGATCACAGAAGGAGAGCAACTTTCTTGGGGTCAGATCAAGTTGAACTTCATATTTGTTAGTGTTGGTTCCATGACACCAAGTCCCATAGGGATATGGATGTCAGGTTTAGCTAATAAACAGAGAAAACATCAGGTTAAATTTAAATTTCATGGTTAATAGAAAATATACATATACTTTAGTATAGCTTTGTGTCATGCAATACGGGATACTCGTATCTGGTTGGCTATTTCTTCCTAGAATTGCTTAATTATTCCACTATTGCCATGCTGAACATCACATAGAAAATAGGAAGGAATAGGACATTTCCTTCATAGTGGAAGGAAATTCTCAGTGGAAAGGAAATTTGAGGGGAGAAAGCAGAAATGTGAGGGAATTTCAGGGGAAAGGGGGAAGGGTTTGCAGAAACAAGTATAAAGGACACATGGACAAAAACAAGAGGGGTGGAAATGGGAGGAAGGAGGGATGGCTGGGGGATGGGGTGGGATGGGAGTAAAAGGCAGAAAATTGTACTTCAACAACAATTAAAATTAAAAAAATAAAAATAAATAAAATAAACTTAGAGCTCATAGGTTCCAGAATTTTGTTGCAGCTACCATAGAGATTTCAAGATTAAATTATGTGAGAATTCACTTTAAAATGTTGAGCAAGTAGCAACATTAAAGACAAAGTGCTCCTTAAAAAAAGAATGAAGTGACAAGTGTTGTTAAACCTTCAATGATGTTAGTAAACCATTTTATAAAACTCATCACATATTGATTTTCTGGGATAAGCCAAATGCTTAAATTGCAAGGAACAGATTCAGAAAACCTAAGAAATAGGGTGGGCTGCACATAGATTAGAACTGGAATTTGAAAGCTCTGAGCGTCAGAAAGCTCAGAAGACTGACGGCCCTTATGGGCTGCGTCCTTGTTCATCAAAGTCCGGTCCTTGGACTAGAAGCACTGACTTCATTTGGAACTTTGTTATAAAAGCAAAATGTAAGGCCCTGGCCTGATCCTACGAAATCCAAAACTTCATTTTTAAAGATTCCCAAGTGATCCCCAATGACATTAATGTTAAGGAAAACCTAGATTAAATGTCCTCTGTCATAGCATCTCATTTTTTTGTTTATTTTACTCATGCTACACTGTCTTAATAGTATCTCCTTACTATTCAATCCTTACTGTTCAGATTCCAGAGAATTATGTTGGTTTATCTACTGTATTTTTCAGACTATAAGACGCATTTTTTGCCTCATTTTTTGCTTCAAAATTTCCCCCCCTATTTTCCTCCTCTAAAACCTAGGTGCATCCGGGGTCCACACCATAAGATGCACCTAGGTTTCAGAGGAGGAAAATAGGAAAAAAATTGGAAGCAAAAAAATGTGGCAAAAAAGTACGTTTTATAGTCTGAAAAATACAGTAATACTTTATTGTGTAAAACCTTCTGTATCAGGGCTTTCCATAAGTCATTTTTAGGTTTGTTGAACAACCTTGAGTCAGGAACTCCTTGGTACTCCAAGGAATTATCACACATTTTAAACAAAAAAAAAATAAAATAATATAAAGTAAGAGATGGGTATGTATTTAACTTTATAAGTGTATTAGTTATCTATTGCTGTGTAACACATTACCTTAAAACTTAATGATTCAAAACAACAAAAATGTACTGTCTCGTATTGTATGTGGGCAAGGAATCCAGTTGACTTATCTGGATGTCTCTGATTTGATGATCCTAACAAGGTTGAAATCAAAAGGTCGGCTGGGGCTTCGGCTGTGTGGAGACTGGAGTTAGGAAGGGTCCACGCATAATCTCACTCACATTGCTGACAACAGATCGTGTCTGCTGGCTGCAGGTTATAAACATTATTTCCTTGACACAAGTATCTTTCCACAGTTTGCTTCCCTCAGAGTGAGGATGCTCACAGAAAGAAAAGTGGAGATGGTGAGCAGGCAGAATGCACAGTCTTTTTGTAACTTAATTTCAGAATTGTCATTTCATATTTTGTTCTTTAGAAACAAGTCACTGGGCCCCATTCATCTGCACGGTGATAAATTCAAGGAGATGGAAATCATAGGGAATTACTTTAGAGGTGACAAACCACCCTAAGGCATTGGTCAATAGTTTTCCAAAGTATTTAGATTATTTTGCACTCCTATCCACAAATTATGAGGGTTCTACTTGGCCCACAAATTTGCCAGTACATCTTTGCTAATATTTGGTATCATTCTTTTAAATTTTAGCTATTCAGTATTTGTGAAATGTCATCTTATTATGGTTTTAATTTTCACTTTTATAATAACTAACAATTTTGAGCATTTTTTTCCTGTGCTTAAAGGCAATTTATGGGTTTTTTGGGGGAAATGTCTCAGAGTTTTATTGCCAGTTATTTTTTTTAAATAGAGTTTTTTGTTTAGTTTGCATTAATTTCTAAGAGTATTATAGTGCTTATATATTCTGTATACAAGTTCTTTGTCAGAAATACATATCATGATTAATTTCTCCCAGGTTATAGCTTGCATTTTCATTTTCTTATTTAATGGTTTCCTTGGATGAATAACAGTTTTACTTTGATGAAACTTATTTTTTCATTAGAAGCTTTGCAGTTTTAGCTTTTATGTGTACAACTCATCTTTTTCAAATATATTTTTGCACAGGGTATACATAATAGATCAAAATTTATTTTATGGATTAAGTAGTCAATTCAGCATTCTTAAGTGAAGTCTTTTTTTCTCCTTTGTACCTTTGTCAAAATGATTTGTTTTTATATGTGTGTTGTTTTATTTCCAGACCCTCTAATCTGTTCCAGTGATCTGTATGTCTATACTAATGTCAGTACCATACTGTCTCAATCACTGAAACTTGATATCAAGTGGCTAGAATAAATCCTTAACTGCGTTTCTCTTTAAAAATTATATTGACTATTTTGGTCTTTTGATTTTTTAATACAAATTTTAGAATCAACTCAGTAAGTTCTACTCAAGAAACCTTGAAATGTTGAAATGTTGCACTATTTATTTGTAATGATTAATGTGTGAAAAATATTGACTTTTCCAACCCATAAGCCTAGTATATTTCTTCATGTAACTAGGGCTTCTTTAATTTCTATCAGTGATGGTTTGTAGTTTGTAGTGTGCAGGTCTTGCAAAATATTTTGTTAAAATTATATCTAAGATTTTATGAGCTTTGATATTGTACATGTCTTTTTTAGAAATTTTATTTTCTAAGAGTTCAGTAATAGCATATAGGTATAAAATACATCTTTTTTAGAAGTATTTTTATTGACTATGCTATTATAGTTTTCCCAATTCCCCCCTCTTATTCCCCCCCACCCTGTACCCCCCAACCCTCCAGCATTCCCCCCTTAGTTCATGCCCAAGGGTTGTATATATAAGTTCTTTGAGTTCTCTGTTTCCTATACCATTTTTATCTCTCCCCTTCTATTTTATGCCTACTCATTATGCTTCTTCTTCCCTGTACTTCTTTTCCCCTATTCCTCAGCAATTATTTTTTTAACACACAATTATGTTAACCAAAAATAAGACAGTTTAGCTTCTTTCTTCTCAAACATTATACTTTCTCCTTGCCTTATCAAACTGGCTAGGATATAATGAATAATGTTAAATAGAAGTGATAAAAGGTGACATGTTTGTTTTGTTTCATATCTTAATAGAATATTATTTAATATTTCATTGAATACAGTTTAATTAGATTATTTCATAGATGTCTTTTGTCAAATTGAGGCTATTTCCTTTTATTTTTAGTTTTTCAATATTTTTTATGATTAATATTGAATTTTGTTAAATGATTTTTCCTGTATCTATTGACATAATTATGTAGTTTTATTCTGTTAATGTGACTTATTTCATTGGTTGGTTTTCAAATGTTGAAAAAACATTGTATTTTTGAAATAAATCCTGCTTGTTTATTATGTATTATCTTTTAGCATTCTAGAAGATTTAACTTGCTAATATTTTATTCTGAATTTTTGAGTCTTCATTCCTAGAGGGCATTATTTTACAATATTTTTGCTTTGTAAAACTTCCTTTTAAGTTATATTTTTAAAATGTTCTATCAGGTTTATTCTGTCCTAATAAAAGAAACATGGAAGGGTTTCCTTCTTTAAATTTTCTGAAAAACTTCGACGAAGATTGATATTACTAACTCCACATTTGTGTGATGGAATTCACTAGTGAAATTGTGTGGGCCTATAATTTTCTTTACAGAGGGGTTTTAAATTATAAATTCAATTTCTTCAACAATATAAGATGCTTAGCTTCTCTCTGCTTTTTTGCTTAATATTTAGTAAATACTGTTTTCAAGAAATTTTCTGATTTTTTGTAACTTGTTCAATTTATTGGGGTAAAATATTTTACATTATTTTCTATTATCTTTATATTACCTGTAGGATTTCTAGGGACATGCTCTGTATTATCATTATTTTTGGAGCACAGTTATGCTCTGACAAACTTAAGTTCAAATTGTGTCTTCGTTGGTAGTTGAGTGTTTTAGACATAATATTGAGGCTCAGTGTCCTCCTATGCTACTTGACATAATAGTATGTAGATATCAGGATAACTGAATTATTAAATAGGGTACATATGAAACTATTGTAATGGTACATTTACCTTTATAAACCTCTATTGGATTTTTTTCTCCATGGTGGACAGATTCTAAAATGACCCTCAACTTTTTGTGTCTCTTGGTGTTTTCACCTTACATAATCCTCCCCCTTTAATCGTGACAAGACTTATGACTTGATTCTATCCAGTAAAATATGACAAAGGTGATGGGTGTCACTTTTGTGATTAAGCTGTATAAAATTATGACTTTGGTCTTCCCAGCAGTATCTCTCACTGGATTTTATGAAATAAACTGCTGTATTGTGAGTGTCTTTATGGAGAGACTTATGTGACAATGAACTGTGGGTGACACTGCCAACAGCCAACAAGAAACTGAAGCCCTCAGTCCTACAGTGTGTGCGAGGAACTGAATTCCATCCATAGCCCTGTCACCCTGAGACCATAACTGTGGACTTTTGCCCCTAGAGCTCTGAGCATGGACTACAACCATGACTTGGCTTCAGCTATCAGATGACACATCTGAAGTCAGGGCACCAGGCAAAGCGATGTCTGGACTTCTTACCCACACTGACTAAGGCAACACCTGTGTGCTGTTCTAAGGAGCTAAGTTTGCAAAACTGTTATGACATACGAATAGATATGTAACACAAACTTTAAGAAATCAGAGATCTTGATGGATTGCTCATTGTTATTTCTATTACATACATTGCAATTTTTGAATAAATGTTGATTCTCAATATTTATTGAATAAATAAATGAAACAGGTACACATACACACTCCTGGTCTTCCATCTTATTCATGTAAGGAACATTTTCAAACCATGTGAAGAAGTGCCTTATAAAGAAAATGCACTTAAAAGAGGCCCATGTTTTCCAACTTCTTGTATAAACAGATGGATTCGTTATTCCAAATGAATAACTTAAAATGTCAATTTTATGGGCCAAGTGATAGGCCAAAGGTTATGTCAAAATTTAGTTATTCAGTTTTAAAAGACAACTTTTCGCAAGTTAATAATAGAACTGGCACAAAGGAGGGGATACCACACCGTCATTGGGAGCTAGCATTTTGTGGTAACCAGAGCAAAGTCTTTTGAAAGCCTTCACTCCAGTGCTTTGCAAAGCTGATACGTGTTAATTTCAGAGATGCAGAAAATGGCCTCAGGGAGTTATGATGGCTTGGGAGGGCAGAAATTTGTCAGTTCTTCTGTTCTGAGCAGCAGCGGAGAGAAATTTGAGTTTCAGAATTAGACTTCTTATAGGCATGTGAGTAATTAGCACTCTGCCAGAGGGCAAGTAGAGAAATAAAAAGTGACAATTAAAATCAGCCCTGTGGTAACTTCTTAATAGGTTCTTTATGGCAAGGGACTTAAAAAGGTTTTCTTTGGATTCCAGTGACAATATTCTCTGTACCTATAGCTGCCATTCATGGAGTGCCTAACTGGGCCAGCTTTTCACACACCTCACTCATCCTCACAAGTCATTGAGGGAGGTGAGGTAAGTATTATAGTATATTCCTTTCTTTTTTAAATGAAGAAACTGAAGTTTAATCATCAGAGAAGTTTAATGATGTGACAAAGATTGTGGAATGCCTATCTGACTCACCTGCATCACACCTGCACCTATCTGACACACGTGAGGGGTTCACCCCTCATCCCAGCACACTCACCTTTTGCCTGTGTTTTGTGTCCTTCAGACACTAAAAATGTATTAACTTTTAGTTTACACAAGGCTCCAGTGGATATCCTCCTATTCATCTTGGCTAGATCTCGTATTTAGAAGCAGATATCAAAGCCATATGTTTCCAGTCCTGGTGAATTTCAGTGATCCATATGCTAATGTTAGTCTACCATGACAACTGTTACCTCATATCTTTCTGTGCAGACGAGTCGGGCAAAGCGAACTGTTGATATGTCATAGTTCTGGTCTATTCCTGAATTATGGGATATTTCTAAGAACAATTATTTAAAAATAAGGAGAAAATGATCCCTGGGTCACACTCAGAAACGTTTCACTGGTTACAGTATTGATGTCTCAGAGAATAGGCTTTACTGTATGTTTCCTCGTTTGTAGAGGGCCTAATCACACTCCTGCAATGCCTAAGTGTGGTGCAGCTGTAAAACAGCTTACAATATTCTAACTCTATTTAAAATAAGCTATTCTCATTTACCTTCATCTAATGCAAGCAATTTTAGATTTTGACCATTAAAAACAAACCACCTTGTCCTGGCCATGTGGCTCAGTTGGTCGTCCTGTATACCAAAATTTTGCCGGTTCCATCACTCCTATTCAGGGCATATATCCTACAGTGTGGGTTCAGTCCCTGGTCAGGAGTATATGGGAGGCAACCAATTGATCAATCAATCTCTCTCTCTTTCTCTCTCCCTTTCGTTCTCACTAAAATCAATTAAAAAATATAAAAAACTTATCCTTGGGTAAAGATTTTTTTAAATCATCTAGATTTATAATTTTGTACTTTATACTTAAGCCTTTGATACATTTTGAATTATATTAGGTGTGAAATGTAGGTCAAGGTTTATTTATTTATTTACTCATTTAATAATTTCTTTGTTTTTGCCAATTGATGTATAATTATTCTAGTACCATATATTGAAAATTTTTTTCTTATCTAATTGAAATGCTTTTGCTTCTTTGTCAAAACATAATTAGACATATTTGTGTGCACCTATTTTTGGGTTCCATATTCTGTTCTGTTAATCTATGAGCCTATCCAGCCAACAGTACCCCACTGTCTTGATTACTACAACCATATAGTGGATTTCAGCACTGGGAAAATTGACTCCTAATGTCTTGCTCTTCTTTTTCAAAACCATTTTGTCTGTTCTTGGATCTTTCACTTGCTGTTTAAATTTTAGAATAAGATTTCTAAGTCTATCTGTATAGACAATAATATTACTGCAAATACAGGTGACTTCATTTTTGTTTTCAATTTGTATTTATTTTATTTCATTTCTCTGAATCAGTGCAGTAGCTAGAAATTCCAGTATTATCTTAAATAAGAGTCACATGAGCGGAATCCTTCCTGTTGCCTGATCCTAGAGGGGAAATGTGTAGTCTCTCTCCTTTAAGCATTATATTCTCTGTAAGCATCCTATGAACACTCTTGATGAGGTTGTGGGTCATAGGAGAAAATCTCCAGTCTTTACAAGATAAGGAGTTCTTAGATTTGACATCAAAGTATAATCTATCATATTAAAAACTGATCATTTTAACCTCATCAAAAATTAAAAGAAAATTTTCATCTGTGACACATTAAAAGGGTGCAAAGACAAACTATAGACATGGAGAAATATATTGCAAAACACATTTTTAAATATATTTTATTGATTATGCTATTACAGTTGTCCCATTTGCCACCCTTTATTCCTCTTCACCTTGCACAGCTCCCCCCCCCCCAGTTCTTGTCCATGGGTGCACATATAAGTTCTTTGACTTCTGCATTTTCTATACTATTCTTAACCTCCCCTGTCTATTTTATACCTACTATTTATGCTTCTTATTCCCTGTACCTTTTCCCCATGTTCAACAAAGGTACTGTACTAGAATATATAAAGAACTCTGAAAACTCACCAATAAAATTACAACAATTCAATTATAATATGGGCAAAAGACACGCATAGGCATTCCATTAAAGAGGATAGACAAATGGGAAATAAACACAAATTAACATCATTATTAATTAGGGAAATGCAAATTGACTACAATTAGATACTACTATACAAATACCAGAATTAATAAAGTGAAAAACTGTGATAGTACCAAGTGCTGACAAGGATGTGGGAGTATACGTTCACTCAAAGATTGCTGATGATAATATAAAATGATACAGCTGCTTGAGAAAATAGTTGGGAAGTTAATTTTAAAACTAAAAATAATCTTACAGTATGACACAGAAATTGCACTCTTAGGCATTTATTCCAGAGAAACTAAGACTTATTTTCATACGAGAAGTTATATCTGAATATATACAGCCACTGTATTCATAATAGCCCCAGATTGGAAAATACTCAAATGTCCTTCAATGTGTGAATGTGTAGACTAACTTTGCTATATCCAAATAATAATCTATCACTCAGCAATGTTAAATACCAAACCTTGATACACATAACAACTAATCCATCAAAATTATGCTGTGTTTTTAAAAGCCTATTTCAAAATGATATATACTGCATGATTTCATTTTTAAAGTACTCATTTAACATAACCATAATGACAGAGAAGACATAATTAGTTGCTAGTGGTTCGAGATAGGGGCTGGGGTGAGTGTGTCTAAAAGGGACAACAAGAGTGAATTCTGTGGTGATAACACAGCCGAATATTTTAACTGCGGCAGTGGTTATACAAGGCTGCTCAGATATTAACATTTTATAGGGCTGTACAAAGATATAAACAAACACAAATGAGTTCATGGATAATTGATGGATCTTAACTATACTGTAGGTTTTACAAGCATCAAACGTTTGCTTTTGATACTACACTGTCATACCAGTTGTTAGCATTTGGAAGGGCTGGGACAAGTATGCACAGGACCACACTGTGTATTTCTTTGTGGCCTCCTATGAATCTATACTTATTTTAAAATAAAAAGTTGTAAATTAGTCTTTTTATCTTTTACAAAAAATACTTTAAAGAACTTAAAAGAAAAAAAAACAAGTTCAGAGTTTATAAGTTTTTTCCAAGGAAACATTAATTGTAATTGTAAATTAATGGGTAACTTGTCTCTGCTGCTTCTTACAGCCTCTACTTGTCTACCCAGTGAAGGCTAAATTATGACCTTCATTCTTCTGACCAGACCTGTGGGAATGGAAACAGATTTTTGCCTGAAAGCACATCAGTTTCATACTCTTGGGAATTTGAAATTATGTCGCAGAAATCTCAGATGGCCCATGTCAGGCAAATCTGTGGCCCTGGAGCTCTGGGCCATGGCTGATCATAACACAGCCAAGTAGGGACAGCCTGTGGCAACACGCCAGCAGTTAGCAGTGGTCATTAACTGGCTGTCCCACTTTGCTCTGAGATTGGTCTTTGCCCCTCGTGGGGGAAGGTAATATGTTTTTGCTTTCTATTACTTGGCATAGAAAGGTTTTAAAGCCCTTTTTTATTTGTGCAAATGTAATCACAGTTATGTTCTCCTGAATTTCATAAAATCATTCCTTATAGTTACAGATTTTAAGAGTTTTTCTATAATGTACATTTTTGTACCTAATATATCCTGGAAAGGAAATAAACTCAATACTCATGTATATCTCACAGGGGCTGCCGGTTGTATCAATGTTAGGAAGTGGGTAAATGTTTTAAAATTCACATGCTTTTTAATTCAGCATTGGATCCTACAGAATTTCCTAAGGAAATGCAAGAAAAAGCTGTAGTGTGAAGTATATTTTTGTAGCACTGTTTCTAAATAGCAAATGACCTAAACATTCAATATTAGGGTATTGGCTTATGTTTAGTAAACATATACCAAACAGTGGGATAAACTCAACAAATAATATTTACATGGTATTTTGTTAAATGTACATTGCATCTATTTAGATGACAGCCTGGAGTATAGACTAAGTACCCATGCTGGATTCCAGAGTTGGTTCTGCTAGTTATTCATAGTAAGCTACTTAATTGTACTTCCATCCTCCTGTATTATTATTTTTTCATTGTTCATATACAGTGTACCATAAACTTAGTGGCTCCAAATAGCACACACTTATTGTCTTAGAGTTTCTGTGGGCCAGGAGCTCATGCAAACCTTAGAGGAGTGTTTTGTGTGGTGTCTCACAAGGTTGTGAACTCATCTGAGACTTGAGGTCCTCTTTTAGGTAATTAGCAGAATTCAGTTTCTAGTGGTTATAAGGGGAGGGCCCACCACAACTGGAGGCTGCCCGTCGATGCGACCCTCTCCATAAGCTTTTCCAAAGCTAGTCAGAGAGTATCTCGGTTGCATAGTTTAGGCTCTCCCAGGACAATCTACCTTTGATTAGATTAGCTCGAAATCAACTGAACTGGAACATTGGTGATATCTGCAAACCACCCCCTGATTATTGCCATTTAAAATATCCTTACCATGGGAGTAAAATACTATCCTATTCCTGCTCACACTCCAGAGAAAGGGTTAAAAAGACAGTATGTCATGGGGAATCATCTTAAAATTCTGCCTACCAAACTACTAAAGCTGAATGTGTTTATTTGTAAAACTGAGGTAATAATTAACCACCTTCATTGGAATTATTTAACAATTAGATAAGATAAAGAATTTGAACTGCAAATGTTGTGTCAGAAACATGATATTTGTGTTATTATTCTTATAACTGATATTAATAGTACTACTAATATCAGTATTGAAAAAAAGGACTTGGGAACTATGTAAGGCAGCATATTACAAAGACAATGTATCAAAATTTTATAATGATTATAAAATCATGGATAATTATTATTTTCTGTTTATATCTATTATTGTATTGATATTATTAGTCTTTCACATTTCGTGCCACAATTACTGACACAAAGTATTTAATATGTGCTAGGTCACCATTATACATTCTTTTCATAAATTGACTCATTTAGTTCTCATGAAATCCTGTGAGTTAGGTACTATTAATATCCTTAGTTTATAGCTGAAGAAACTGAAGCTAAGAGAGGTTAAATAATACACTCAAGGTCACCTAGATATTAAGTACCACAATCAAAGTAGTAATTTACATAGATTGGCTTTTGGTACTATGCTATTTTGCCTTCTTATGAACATCCACTGTTTTAGTGATAATAAAAGAGTACAGCTCAACACTGTTGAAATAAAAGATAAAGTTGTAGCAACACAAGGGCAGCTGGAGTTTATTAACAATCAGAGAGAGAAACTGAGCTTGGAGTTCCCTGAATCTTTCTCCATCCCCCATTTTTTTTTTTTAATATAGTCTTTTAAAGTAGAGCTTCAAACATTTGGTGAGGCACTGCAGTGGACTAGGGACCTGCGGGAGACTGACTGAACACGCTGCAGACGGAGAGAGAGGCTGGCTGTTCCTGGGAGAAAATCTACACTTTCTCAGCAGCTCGGCGCTTGAAATGGCTTCATCTTTGTTCTGGGTTGGTTTGCCTCCTCTCCAAAGGCTGTACTTTTCTTTTCTGTTTTTTTTTTTTTGCCTTTGCAAGATCATTTTGCACAGAACTCCCACACTGATGTGTTCCATCAAAAAGCAAAGGGGGAAAAAAAACAAACCTATTCCCGCGCCAAATGGCTCCCACCCAATCAGACGCAGGAATCATCCAACTTGTTTGACTTCCTGCCGCAGTTGCTGTCTAGGTGGATTTTGGAGGCCGTCTGACTCAGGCAGCACCTGCTGGCACACGTTAGGACGTCTGCAATGAGGCAGGATCTACTCTCATCCCTTTTTGTGCACATGTAGTGGGTTAAGCAGTAAACCAGCTTGGGTCCTCTGCTCCACTGTGGTTCCAATGAATCCCCTTGACAACAGCTGCTGAGGTTTGTTCATCCTTAGTCACTCCAGTCGGCGAGAACCCTGCTTTCCCCTACAATTATGATTTTTTTAACTGCTCCCTGCATTGTTTGTTTCCCGACCTTTCTTTTGTCCTTTGCAAGTACATATATTAAAATAAAAATACCAAGACCAAATGCCTCATTCTCGTTCCCACAGAGCATGCTCTGATTTAGGTTTTTGTTGGATTGGGCCCGAACTCTGTGTGGGTGTTGCAGTGGATGGAGGCATAGAAAGAGGAGAGGAGGGAGCACAAAGATGGCTCTCATTTTTCCCTTTATAAAAAGTCTTCTTGTCTTTCTTCTGTCTGTACCCTGACAGATTCACAAAAGCAGAGTGGGAATTCATATTTTGTTCATTTGTTCATTCATTCACTGATGTTTACTGTGCTAGGTGAGATAGCTAAAACAATGTACAAAAAACTGGGAACAAAGCACCAGAGTTAGAATTAGAAGACCTGGGTTCTACCTGGTCCTTAGTCTTGGAAAAATCTGCAAGTTGTTGAACATTCGACCAATGACAAATCTTTCTTGATGATCGGTGACCTGCCAATCCCTGTGCCAATTGCTGGAGACATATTAATGAACAATACAGAGATAATCTGAGTCTTCAGGGGGATTTTGGTCCACGGAGGTATTTCATCTCTTTGAGCCTTACCCAGGTACACTTTGAGCTTATTTCTTATTTTTCTCCTAAACTGTTTACTATAGTTCTTTTTACTTAGTGGGCTCTACTCAATTGCAAACCTGCCCCTCCTAACCTTTCCCCTAAAAGACCTCATTCACTGGTACTGCTTACTCTCCTCTTGATCACCTAATTTGATCCTACTACACCAAAGTCCACAGAGCAAGTAGGATTTAGAATGAAGCAATCTGACGGCCACTACATTGTGGAATATTCAATACCTTAATACCTGCATCACCTTTATTTTCAATCAAGAGCAGAACAATTCTCAAATTATTAGACTTTTAGGGACTGTAACAAAGTAATCAATGTATAAGCAGTCAGAGGGAAAGTAAATTAATGCAGGCTGCTAAAATACACACAGTTTATATGTGACTTGGGTCAAAGAATGTTTGATTAGAGAGAAAACATCTGAAAGGCACCTGTTTCCACCTTTCATTCAATCATTAACCTGAAGCACAGACTGCAGATAAATAGTGGACGAGAGTGTGCAGATGAAAAAGAGACAAAAATAGTTTTCATTTATTGAGCACTTAATACATGGGTGTGTGTTAAAATATTCTGTGTGGAATTATGTCAGTGAACTATCATACAATTCTGTGAGTAATGATGGAATCTTCATGTTACAGATGAGAAAACTGAGACTCAGATGGTTATGTGCACACCTGACAAAGAAAGAGTGGCCATGTGGTCCAGTGAGCTCTCAAACCTAGGTGTCTTCTAGATTTCCTCTAAAAATACACACAGTTCCAATTGTGACCTATGTTCCTGCCTGCCTTCTTTATCACTGTGCCTATCCACGATCCCATATAGTTCATGAACCGTTCTTCATTTGCCCAGGATTTTTTATTCCTTTTATGTGTGCCCATCAATTTTCAAAGAGCCTTTTTTTTTACACGTTATGCATCTCTGTCAGTAGCCATGCAGGGTATATCAAATTTAAAAAAAAGTTACATGTAGTCATTGCAATTCTATGCTGCTCTACATTTGGTATAGAGAATGTTAGCATCAGGATTAAGTTAGGCCATTTCTTAATGTCAGTGGCTTAAATAAGATAAAGTTTTATTTATTTTTTCGAGTAAAAGAAGTCTAGAGGGAGGCACTCATGCGGATAGGAGGTTTGCCTGCTTCACCTTCAATAGGCCCTTGTCTCTTCTTCCTACCTGCTCTACCTTCCTTATGCATGACTTCCATTTTCAAGGTCACTCCACGTTTCCAAGAGGCACACTAGACCTCTGGCCATTGCTTCCACTTTATGTCAGCAGGGACAAGACATTCAGTTGAGTTCGGAGACTTTAAAGAACTTTCCCAGGGTCAATTATGAGTTTGAATTCCATCACACTGCTGGCTATATCGATAAGGCTGTGTAAGAAATGTAGACTTGAACTGAACAGTCCACATGCCTTCTCTCCTCTAATGTAGGGGTTCTGTTAATAAGGTAGAAAAGGTGTGAGTGTGTACATGTGTGTGAAATACGATATGTTATAAATAAACTTACCCAGATAAAATATTAGGCAAATATTTTAGCTCAAAAATTATCAAAGGTAGATATAGACAGTGTTTGGGACATTAACATTGGTTTTAAAACATATTTAATGTTTAGGAACCCATGGATTTGCCACAGGTGCTTCTTGGGCTTGGTTGGTGGGTTTTGTGGAGGAATGGGAGGCTAAGTAGGAGGGAAACAATCAGGCAGCCCCTTCCCGGATCCTAGCCTAAGTAAAGAAGGGATCCTGATTTACTGATTCCTGTAACTAAGTTCAATCTCCTTTGGGAGAAAAAGAGAGCTACTGTTGCCAAAAAATATGAATGGAAACTATTTGTACATAACTACTTTTTCTTATTTTAGTCAAAAGTGACTTGCCAAAAAAATCCATAACAGGTAAAAGGCTGAAAAGTTCAAGTCTCTTGCATACTAAGTTAGTATTCTTTCTACTATATTTCGTTAGAATTAACTGGAAGGATTCATATACACAGCCCTAAGCTTTAGAATTTGTGTTCTTTCTCTAGCTCATGCTCTATGGTCCTAATTGATTTATTGATTTTTCAATAAAGCAGATGCTGCATGTAATGAGCAGCAACTATAAACTCAAATGAAAGCAGCACAGCTAGAGGGAATCCTTGTTCTAATGTAATACATTACACATAGGTCCATGTATTAAAAATTATTGTTGTATTAATAAATTTTGTGAGGCATAGGGAAAGGAAAAACTCACCTTGTAAACTTTAAGATTTGTATGAGACTGTTCTTATTCAAACAATTTTAGGACAATTTCATTTTGGTGATACTTCCAGTGTTTAGACATCAGATAAATTGTTTCTTATTTATTGTTGTTCTCATGTTTGCAATAAGGAAACATATGCTTAAAACAATCTGAAAATGGTCACATACTTCATGACTAGAAAACAGCAGATTCAGGAAAAGACAACCACTGATACCTTTAAACTCATCTTCACTCTGGAAACACACGGTGGTAGTTTTTTCGGTGTCTCACATGGTCCTCCTGCTGGTGTACTCTGGCATGCCATGCTATTTTCAGAGGTCTACACACACGTTTATGTCCATAAGAAGAACCCTGGGATTTCAACTCCTCCCTTCTTCCTTGGGAAAGGGACTCCTTGTCTTGAAGTACTTGGCTTGGCTTACAGGGTAGCCACTGCAGGGGGTTAGTCCCCGAGCCCCACATCTTGAATGTGCTCATGTCTGCGCAGCTGGAGACCCTCTCCTCTGAGCCATGCTCATGGTTTAAAATCTGTCACAGCAGAGCTCTCTCTGGTCTAACTAGAGGGGCATGGTGGTGAACCAACAGCCCATGTTTTTTCCTGAAGGAAATGAAGACCTCTTAGTGTGTGTGGGTGGTGTTTCAAACACAGTGGGGCAAAAGAACAGCCTTCAGTGATTAAGCTTTTACCCTGGACAGATTTATCTAAAACTAACTGTTAATTCTAAAACAAAACAAATCCCAACAACATTCTCTACCTCACTCAATTCCTTTTTTCAGGTTGGGCCTATTCTCTTGGTTTTGTTTTCGTTTTGGCATTAGGTATGGTCCCCTGATCACCTGTAGTGGAAACGCCACACTCCCAATGTGGAGACTGAATATTTCACATGATCATTTTGCACATTCGTGTTGGATAGCCCCACTGCCTAGCCCTACTTGAAGGATTTTTTTTTTCTTTTTGCACAAGAATCTTTTATTTTGGTTATTGAGTAAGATAAGCCATTTGTTATTGTGTACCATACCTTCTGCCTGTATATCTACAGACAGGTATAAATGTAATTTGTAGTCTATGTAGGTTGGCTTTATATCTAGAAATAAAGGTAGAACATGAATACAATGCAGCTAAAGTAACACTGTATATGAGGTTTCAAGGAAAATTTTGGTCCCTGAGCAGGCAGTTTCTATTTTTGTTACCTTGAGAAGTTAGTCAACAAAGCATTGTGGATTTATTATATAGAGGAACAAAACAAATAAAATGGTCTGTTCCATTAAAGATTAGTTTACCACCAGCTGGAGGGTTCAAGAAAGGAAACAAAAAACAATATAATGGCATGAAAAAGTTTTGGTAATAATAGAAGCAAGCAAAGGAAGTATATGTGTAGGTAGGACATGCAGATGAAACAGGCAAACGTATATGTGAATATTTGGGTATGTTTGCTAAGTGAAAGTATTTATTATTTCTCCTAAGGTTTCCACTTCCTATGAAGTCCAAAAACTTTTAGAGTTTTAATGATCGATATCTACATCATCTTTGATTCAAAGCCAAACTAGCTTAACTGTCAATACTTGACCATTTTCTCTCCCACAAATAGAGATAGCTTAGTAATGTGTGTTTCTAAAAATTTTTGGATTCTCCAAATACAAAGATCATAAAAACTATTATAATATTTTGCAAAATATTTATCCTTTCAGTATGTAAAGAGAGACAAAAGAAAATTATTAAAACCATCAATTAGATTTCTTTAATTTATTTTTTTACCTTAGAAATTATTTTCCCAATATAAAGAAGTAATAAAAACAGTTTATACTCTATTCCTTTTGTGACTCACCTTTGCCTTACTTTTTAAAAGTAGGTTATCTATCTAATGTCAAACAATTCTGTTGTCTACCTTGGATATTTAGGCTCTATTCACATCTATACATACTATCAGATTGTGGTATATGAAAATAAAGAAGTATGTGCATTGTGTTTCATTTGTGAAGGTTATGAGAGTAGGTTTTTTATCGCTGTCATAACAAATTACCACAAGTGTGGTAAATTAAACAACACAAGTAATTATCAGACAGTTCTGTAGGTCAGACGTCTGACACGGGTCTCCCTGGGCTAAAATCAAGATGTCAACAGGACTTCCTTCTTTTCCAAGCCTCTGCTGGAGAATATTTCTGACTTTTCTGATCTGAAAGGTCTCCCTAATGCCTTGGCTCACAGCAAACTTCCTCCAGCCTCAAAAGCAGCAAGAGTCCGTTGAATCGTTCTTGTGCTGCCATCTCTCTGATTATTTGCAGCCAGAATGGGTTTCTGCTTTTATGGACTTATGTAATTAAATTGGGCCCACCTGCATATTGCACGATAATCTCTTTATGGCCAAGTCTTCAACTTTGATTATATCTGCAAAGTGTCTTTGGCCTTGGAAGGTAACATATTCACAGGTTCTGAGAACTAGTCTGTGGACATTTTGGAGTCCATTGTTCTGCCTACTACTAAGAGTAAGTGTTAGGAGGAGAAAGAGAAATAGAGAATAAATGGCAGAATTTTTTCTTGTTTTATTAAACAAGTGAAAACCAAAAGTTTCTCTTAGACTATACTGATAGACAATGCTGTGGATGTATTAGGAAAGAATTTTTGCAGGTTCAATAAATCTTTAGGATACTCTCTGATAGACTTCAGCCACAAGGCTTTTGTATTTTGTTTTCCCTCGAAATGGTAAGCCATGAGCTATCAATTATAATGCAAGCATTTTAGCCACCAGTCACTATAGGATTTTTCCTAGAGACATTGGTCCAATTTTCCATGGTAATCAAAATGGTAAGCAAGAAAGATATACAGATGACAAATAAGCATATGAAAAGATGGTCCACATCATATATCACCAGGAAACACAATTAAAAAAAAAATGAGATACTAGTAGACATTTATTAGAATGACCAAAATCTGGGACATTGACAATACCAACTGATGGTGAAGATGTGGATCAACGGAAATGCATACATTGCTTGTAGGAGTGCAAAATAGTACACCCACTTTGAAAGGCAGTTTGTAGTTTCTTATAAATATAATCATTCTCTTAGCATATTCCAGCAATCATTCTTTTTGGTTGATTTTAACCCAATAAAGTTAAAATCCTATGTCTATACAAAAACCTGCACACGGAGGTTTATAACAGCTTCATTCATAATTGCCAAAGCTTGGAAGTAAGCAAGATATCCTTCTGTAGGTGAATGGGTCGATAAATTGTGGTGCAGCCAGACAAAGGAATATTAGTCAGTGCTAAAAAGAAATGAGCTCTCAAGCTCTGAAAAGAAACAGAAGAATCTTAAATGTATACTACTAATACTACTAAGTGAAAGATAATAATCTGAAAATACTACATACTAGGTTTGTCCAGCTATATGGCATTCTGGAAAGGGCAACACTGTGGAGGCAGCAAAAAGAATAGTGGTTGCCAGGGAAGTGGGTAGGAGGAGATGAGCAGACAGAGTGCTGGGAAATTTTTGAAGAGTAAACATACTTTATGATATAATGGTGGATATGTGTCATTATACTTTTGAGCAAACCCATAGAACCTATAATACCGGGAGCAAACCCAAAGGTAACTTTTAGACTTTGGGTGAGTATGCCGTGTCAGTGTAGGATGCGAAATAAGCTTACCATCAGATGTTAACGCCTTCCAGATCAATATCATTTGCAGAGTCCCATTTTCCTTGGTTTAGAGTAGTGCAAATGAAAACAAAATTAGAGACTTGTCCAAAACTCTGACAACTATCCCTGAATCTTCCCTAGGCCACAGCTGTACAGCAAAAGTCCCTACACTCTCTTGCTAAGGTGGTTTTTGATAACAGAAATGCTTTAGATTTTGTTGACTGAATAAGGTGAAGTCTGTGCCATAGCAAATGCCTCCTGCTGTACCTGAATCAACACAACACCTTTCCAGTTATGGAAAGTCAAATACAAGAAATTAACCGACAAGCCACTTCTCTAAAACAGAGTGATGTCTCTTCAAGTACATTCTTTGATTTATTTGGTACCAGCTAGTTTGGTCCATGGGGCTCTCACTAAGGAGTATATACATTGGATTGGCCAAAAGGTCCATTTAGTTTTTTCCATAAAAACATATTTTTCATTTTCACCAATAACTCTTATTGATTTGGACATTTTGATTAAATTGGCTATCTCCCACGTGGTATAACATTGACTGCTCTCAATAATGTCTCAGTTTGATGCTACCAACTTCAACAGGTCTACCTGACCCGGGAGCATCGTCCAGTGAGAATTCCCTAGCACAGAACCTAACAAACCACATTGACACATGCGATCAGTCACAGCACCTGCTCCATACACTGCACAGATCTCTCCTTCGTGTCTCAGGCACATTTCCACCTTTCTTGAAATCATCAATCATAATATGCCAAAATGTTGGATATTTTCCATCTTCAATATTAAAATGGCTACAGAAAAATCCGCCAATGTCGATAAGTTTTTTCATGCATGCTGATATGACGACTGCCACAACACAATCTAACGAAATTGTTTTGAATGAAGTTAAAGGCAACGAAACACTACTAGAGCCATCTTATGGGAAAACAACAACAACAACAGCAACATATGAGCCTTTTGGCCAGCCCGGTATTTCGGTCTCTTGTACTTCGGATCCTCACCGTTGTAGTCTCTCCAGCGCACTGTGTGCTTTCTCTCTCAAGGGTCTTCAAGATGCGTTCTCAACATCGGCAGTACATCGTATTTTCTCACTACACTGGGAGAAATGGAAACAAGACAGACAACAAGATAAACAGAAAAAATATTTCCCTAAACGTGGCATCAAAACCTATGAGATTTATAATGAAGAACAAATGAACCCCAACAGGGACTGAGAATGGCACTAATACCAACTTTTGGGTCAGTCACTCACATACAAGAGGATGACCAAAGGGCGGAGGTGCTGAAGTAATTGAAAGAGCTTCATTAAACTGAGGTGATTCTAGTGCCTTGATAGTCTGCAAAAGGAAACTTGAAATCTAAACCAAAATCAATTATAAATGCACTCATATTGAAAAATGAAATGTAAGAAAAATGGTTAGTCACAATCACCCAACAAGACATTCCTAAATTAGGCAGCTGCTTAAGCTATAGTCAAATGATTTTCCTGCTTTGGTTCTGCATCTACCCTGTGAGAGCCTTCTTAGCTTCTGTCCTCAGAGTGCTTCGAACCACTTTCAATTTAATAAACTTAACCTTATTAATGTACCTCAGTTTGTGTGTTAACATGGGTCAGTTCAAAATTACACTTTTTCTTCCTAAGCCCTTCTTGAAGCCTGAAATTTCAAACTGAAATATTTAGAAGGACATAACATAGGGATATACTTATGCCATTGATCTTTCCATATGCTTGGGTGGTGGATAATGCTTTAGCGTTGACTCAGTACAGAATTTTGTTCCAACCAGATCTTTATTTACATGCATACTCAGTTTCATTTATGTAGTCAGTGTCCACCTCTTTCTAAATAATGCCCTTGGAGAGTCACACACAAAAAACCACAACAGGATGTTGGGCGGTACTCAGATCCTCAGTTTCCTTTGGTTGAATAAGTTGTAGAGAGGAATAGAATTTGAATATTTAAATTTTTCCCGATGGCTCGTTCTTAAATCTTTTCTTGTGTTACAAACCTTTTGTCCTGTTCCCACTTTCTCTATTCCAGATCTTCATTCCCAAGAGTAGTTTTTCATAAACCCAGGAAATCTGTTAAAAAGTAATTCAGAGTTTTGAGTTTCTGGGCAACTGGTATAAATTTGTCAAAGGAAAATAATTTAGTATACCCAAATTACACATTGATGGAGAACCTAACACTAGTCCTGGGAAAAGAGATTTGGTGAGATTCTACTTCTGGTATATCTGCCTTAAGTCACAAGATTGTACGCAAAAGTGCAAGAAAACCCCTCACTAAAGGCCTCAGCACTCCTTAGTATTTCCCAAGTAGCTCCTTTTCTATCTCCTCTCTTCCTCCTTCTTTCCTCTTCCCTTTCAACTTCCTTTTGTTTTTAGTAATGGAAAAAAATATGTTGTTTTATTTAAAGTATACAAGTGTACTTGAAATTACCTCGGGAATGTTAAAGGATATGCTTCTAAAAGAGTCTGATTTAAAAATGCCAATCACTGAAAGACAAATACCATATGATCTAACTTATGTGTGGATCTAACGAACAAAATAAAGTAATAAACAAAATGGAAACAGAGGGCTAGATACAGGGAACAGGCTCACAGCTGTTGGAGGGCCAGGCGAGGGGAGACTGGATGAAGGAAGTTGAAGGGATTAGTCAAAGGCCTTACGTGCATGACCCACAGAAACAGACAATAGTGTGGTGACAGCCTGAAGAAGGGGCCCCAGAGATGTGGGGGCAGGGACGATGGCTGGGTGGAAGTGGGCAAAAGGGGGATAATGGGGACAACTGTAATCATGTAAACAAAAATAAAGTTAAAAGAATGAAATAAAGTAGATGTTTAAAGATAACTAACTAACTAAATAACTATGTCAGTATTGAGTCCAAAATAGTTGAAGGGAAGGTTTTAGTTAGTCTGTCCAGCTCAGGCTTTTGGAGTATCATAAGTGGTATGTAGGTCTCTTGTTCTGACTGTTGGAATAACAAACAAGGAACTTAGGAAAACATTAAGAACAAAGTGTTTAATAATTTCCATTCTTTTTAATGATCTGATTTTTCTTTTCAATAAAAAAATATTTCCTTGCTATAATCTCAGGTGTTCAAATATCATTGAAATTATTCAATTTTTTTTACCAGGTTTTTGTTAAAATTTGTCAATTACATTGTATTGACTGATTGAGCTGTGATCTTTTTCCCCCAAAAGTAGACTGCTAAACATTTGAAGATACTCTGCTTATATCGAACAAGTGGTTTTTACTTAATCCAGGTATCCTACCTTGCTATAAATCTTAATTCAGATATCAGTTGGTAAATAAAGTACAGTATGAGTAATATTAAAAATTACATAGAATTTTCCTGTTCTATTGAATACTTTTTTCCTTTCCATTCCTTCTAGCAGTGGAAGCTTATATAACATTTTATTTCATTCTTTTCTGAAAATACTAGTCAAAACTATTTGGAGGAAAATACTTTAATGTACTATACTTTTAAGGTGCCTCAGCTTTTCTGCTTGTATTAGGTGTGTAGCAAAAACAGCATATTGCATGGAATAATCAGAAAGAAAATTCTGCAGAAAAAGACAAACGCAATTGTCTAAATGTTATTTTAAAAAAAATTCTCAATCTCAAATTTTGTAACACTTACTTATATGGAATATACATAGTTTTCTTAAGCCATACCAGAAAAAAATACATAGATTTTTACTGAAAAAAATGAAGATAGTATAAGGTCAAGATAGAAAATTAGTATTCTTCCTTAAAATGCAGTCATTAGCTTTAAATAGCACTTTAAATTGTTTTATTAGACATAAGATTACTACAAGTATTTGCTAAAAATACATAATGTATAACTTCCTTAAGAGAAATACACTGTTATTGATAAAGCAATTCTGACTTTCTAAATTAATTGTATACCCCTTAAGTCTGTTCCAATGTATAAATTAAGCTGTGGAAAGCCACACAAAAACACTGAGGGACACCATTTGTTGAAAGTAGTTTATGTTTATAATTTTTCTCTGTAATATTGATTGCAATAACCATAAACCAATCCACCACTTAGGTCAGTTACTCCGAATTTTGAGTGTGCTTTACAAGCACCTGGAAGGGCTTGGTAAAAATGCGGTGTGCTGCCTTAGATATTGGCAAGTGACCACTAATTGAACAGTATACTAGGAGTTGATAAACTAGACCTTCTAGTAAAGACTGGTTCAGACAATATACAATAATAGAACAAATACCATTAATATTTGTTAATAGTCTCAATTCCCACCGAGGCATCAATGTGGTTGGAGATGATAACATGTCATAGATACTCTACTTCTTTTCAAAATAATAAGAATAAGGATGGTAAAGTTGTTACAAGCCTTGGCACCATTCTATTTTCATGCCATGTTTCCAGGAGCCTCAGGTGGACAATTACAATTGTTAAATTGCCCAGGATTTGCTGTGGGAGAAAGAAGGTGAGAAATATGAAACATGGCAAGAAAGGCTTTTGGAGGGGCAGCCTACCCCCAAATTTGGATTCAATCAGAATTTTTCTGTTATTATGTTTTGATAGCATTTGTTTTCCATTTGAAATTCCATTTGAAGAAAATGGCCAGAAGTTGTGTGTGTATATACACTTAACTTTATGCTGAAAGGAATGAAGAAGGGTTCTTTTATTTAGATGATAAGACAACATTGTTTCCATATCTTCCTTGAGAAAACAGGCATAATGATTTATAGGTACCAAAGCCAGGGACAGTCTGCAATATGAATCCTCAATAAAGCCTGTGCCAATTAAATTAATTTGTAATGTGTACTAACTATAGAAATGTCTCAAGGTGCATTCCTCCAGCACGTATGATATATCTATGAGAGGAAAGTGTTAGAAAGCCCAGCTTTGCATACAGAAACCAGATATAGATTACTCATGACTGAGAGTGGTTTCTGGCTGATCTCTAAATGAAGTAGTGAAAGAGACCCAATAATCAATTTCTTATCAAGTGTCTCTAGCTTTAAATCCTTCTTTTTCACCCATAAAAAAAAGGGCCGGGGTTCACTGGCTTCACAGAAGTGTTTTTCCTGTCTTTCATATATTTGCCACAACCCTTGCCTTCCCAAAAAGGTTTTTTCAGGGGTAATTATCTAATGTTGCTTCTTCTTAGACTTTTATCTTAACACCTTGTGCATTTCCTCCAGGGTCTGTTGCAATCTGCAACTATCGGGTTGATGGACTGAGTGGCTTGTTAGTTCATTTATCTACATTGTTAATTGTCTGCAATTTTCATAAAATACAACTGTGACAGGAGAAACTCCCAGAAACTCGGTTCTCCTTGCTGACACAGTAAAGAATTACAGATCAGCAACTTTATTAGAGTACAAGCAGGGTTTATTGGAGACCAATTCTCATGGAAGAGAACAGGCCTAGCTAAGGTGTGGGGGTGAAAGGTACAGGTTCAGGGCAAAAAAGGGTAAAGTCAGCGAAAATAAGGATGTCAAAGGCCAAGGTGGCCCGAGTCTGGGTGGCCAGATCCAAGAGCAAGAGTCCTTTGTTCTGAGGACTTCTACAGTTGGCTGAACGGGGGTGAAGAAGTTACTATATATTGATTGACAGGTAAAGGTGGTGCCAGCTTTCCCTGGGGTGAGGGGTGGCCTGTGAATACCCACAGGTGTTAATGGGCTTCTTCTTTTGGGCACTATAAGCCTCTTCTGGACTTTCAGACCTTTGAGTGAAAGCCCCATTTCAAAGGCTTTCTTTCCCAGATAATGGAGACGATACATAGAATTTCAAGGACTGCCCTCCCGCCATGTTAACATGGTGTTTCTTGTGATGTTGAAACACCTGGCAATGTTATCGGACCAGGCTCAGAACTGCTGAAGCAATGGGTGAGACATGTCTCCCTCCTCCTCCCTACCTTGGTCTGCTATCTATCCTGCCTCACACAACCACTGGGCAACTGAATTAATGTTCTTGTTTAACAGCCTCATCTACAGGATGCACCCACAGCAAACTCAGTAAATAAGTGTTGACTAATGGAAGGAATGAGTATTTTTTGAAGGTACATTCAGTAATTTAATGATATGAAAGAGGATGAACTGTATCTTGTCCAAAATAATAAGTTGTTTGAAACAATATCTTCTTTGGACTGTGCATCTTAAACCAGGATGTAAGGGGCAGCCCAGGAGAATGCGTACCAAATGATAAGTGATACTTTTTAAGCAGATTTTTTCCTTCAAAGATTAGAGGGAACAGTAAGCTAAATTACTTAAAATATAATGTTTAAATTACATGTGGATACCATTAAGAAATGAAATGCAAATTTATATAGATCTTTAAGGTAAATTTGAAGGAATTTGTTGTTACCTGACCAGATCACAAGAGAGTTATATATCATCTTTCCTCTCTGTAGAATAGTAGTGGGTAAACCATTTTGAGAAGCATATTTAGGGCATTTGTTCCCTCTGCTACATCAATTAAAACTTCTTATAAGAAATAAAGCTTTATTCCCTTGGAAAACCCATCAGCTATTTTCAAGAAGATTTATTATAATGTATAGGAATTTCAAATGGCACAGTTTTACTGTTTCTGTTTTTAAAAATAGAAGCATCTAAAAGCCAACTGATGAATGCAAACCAACAGGTTATTCATGCATGCTGTCTTAAAAGGGCCAGATTTCTCATTGTTAACCTGCACTTTAAGTGGCCTTTGCTAGAAATGCAGGAATTGCCCTCCGAGTGCTATCGATATAAAAGCATCGCTGTGTTTACTGCTGCAGGAAATGTTATGGTTCATGTCAGTTTTTAGCTCTCCTTTAAGCAGCTGCTTGGCCAATTTGAAATGTTTTGCTCAGGGATGACTAGGGTAAGACTTTGAGTGTGTTTTTCTCAGGAGAAATCATCAAACATCACTGAAGACAAATTTTTCTGAATAGGAAATCCTCATTAAGTCATTTTCACTCCCATTTCAGTCCTGCTTATGAAGTCTGGTAATCACAGAGGAGAGGAAGAGCAAAGACAGTTAAGAGTAAAAAAAAAAAAAAAAAAGGAAAGAATATATTCATGCTACAAAAAGAAGTGAGGTGGGAATATGAAGAAAGGGGAGCAGATGGAAAGCAAAAAGAAAGAAATATCGGGTGATTGAAGTAGAAGCTTTGAATGAAGACAGTCAAATGAATGCTGAAGATGTTTCCTTAACTTCTTAAAAAGGATTATTTTTGAGAAAGAGACATTGTTAGCATTACCATTCTGATAAAGGTCCCATCACAACATGATGGAAGCACACATCTGAAATACTTTTAAGAGCCCTTTGTCATTTTAAAGTTTCACAACAAGGACAATCTAAATAGTTTCATAAAGGCTATTTTTTAAGAAGGAATAAGAAACTGGTGTCACATTCTGAATTAAGAACCTTCACTGAAATTTGACCAAAGACAGGGTATGCCTCTTTTAATGTAAATTCTCTGCAGAGTTGATTGAGACTTGAAAAGGACTTTGCTGTAAGTACCTTCCCCGGATTCTGATGTCACATGTAAGACTTGTTGGCTGATTCAACCCCTGAGTCACTAGGGAGATCCACAAATATGCATCCCCCTTCCCAGTTACCATAGACAGTCAGTCTGAGCAAGGGGCTGTCTCCCCCACTGGCCAGGATGGTGGCAGAGAGAGGTTCTTACACTGAACGTGCTAAAAGCTGGAAATATGAGTGGATAGAGCCCAAGCTCGCACTAAAAAGGTGAGAAGATGAACGCATAGAGCCCTGAGTTCTCAGGAAGATCAATGGATAGGGCCGTCAGCATGTCAAAAGCTAGAAAGGTGAATGGATAGGGACCCAAGCACACCAAAACCTAGCAAGATAATTAGATAGGGAAAAAAAAGTCCTCCCCTCCCTATCTGTGTAAAAACTGCAGGCTTGAGCAGAAAGAGAAGATGGTCTTTGAGATGGGAGTCCACCATTCTCCCAGGTCCAAAGGCGCTTGAATCAAACCTCTTTCCTTTCGCACCAGCACCTGCCTCAAGTGTTTGGCTTTCGTTGTGGCAGGTTGTTGAACCTCCGTATGTTTGTCTATGCCTAAGCACTTAAACTCTACATACAGAAGTATTCTTCATGTCATATGGAATGATATGGATAGTCTGGGGTCAGGGACCCAAACCAAGGTCCTTCTGCCCAATGCCATTTGTGCCACTAAAATGAGACCGAACTCAGTAAAGCAGAGCAGAAACTTTATTCTTTGATTGAGGAATGGAGAAGGATGAGCTCATGTTCTAAGGGCAACTTCTTCCTGACAGGGAAGGAGCCTTCTGTTTTCACAGGCTGTGGAATGGAGTCATTAACTTCCTTAAGGCATGGGTACTTGGTAGTACTCGGCCCTTTTGCATAAGGTCCTTGAAATTGGGCTAGGAACCTAAAAGACTCTCTGATCCTTAGGCTCAGCTAAGCCAAGTGGTAACTACACCTGACCTGATGTACTCTTAACTGGGGATTTCAAACAAATTGATGTTTATTTAAACACGACTGGTATCTCCAGGTGCCGAAGACTGGAAATGAGGGTCCTGAGTTAATGTCTGACTTCAATTTCATATGTAGTCTCAGCACTCTACTCAGTTTCTTCACAGCACGCGCTGTAAGCCTTAGCCCTTCCCCTTATTTGTTGTTCAACCCCTGAAGCAGCCAGAAACTGGTCATGATTGCCCTATTCACAAGGTGTGGGTTTCTGTTAAATTAAAGATAACAATTTGACCTAAATTCTGTTTCAACTCCTAATCCCTAAGATGTATTATTACTGTAGGGAGTCCACTAGTTATTAATCATGAAGGGACTAAAAGGAACTAGACATTGAGGGTAATAAAATGAGGAGCATGAGCCTGTTTGCTCATCCCCAAGGGGATTAACACTCCTCCCTTCCCCGTACCCACTCTGGTACTAGCTTACTGAGGGCACAGGAAGAGATGCTTGTCCATAGAGGCCTGTCGATCTAACTAGGGGTTAGACCCATGAAAAAGCCCATGAAAGCTTAGGAAGTTGATTGGTCATTTTGGAAAAGCACCTGATCCATCCCAAACCTAAGCTAATATAGTCCAAGGAGAATGAAAAAGCTCTTTCTCTCTCTCACTGGGGAGCACATGACCATGGGGGCCTAGCAGATGGCATGGGCTCCCAAGAACTAAGCTTTAATATGCAACAGAAACTGGCCAGTATTCACTGGCCTTTGTTCTGGCCTTGCTGGAGACACAGTGGGACTTTTTCCATGGCAGGACAGAGGGAGATGGGACATTGGAAACCCACAGGGCAACTTCTATTTCCACCTGAATAAACCTTGCTACATCACAATTTCCTATGCATGAGTCCTTGGAATGCTTTTCTCACAATCCCGTGAAAGAATCTGAGTTCCACTAACAACAGAATGACCCCCTGGCTGCTTTTCCGTGAAACCAGAGAGCAGAATGCCAGAACAGTCCTCAGCTGCAACGCAGAAGCTCCACATCAGGGAGCTACTTAAGCGTTTGTGGTCTTCTGATAAAACCACCTGGAGCACTAGCAGGTGTGGACGGTCTGTTTATTACTCACATTGGAGGCGAGTACATGGGTGGCAGCAAATTGGTGCCGGAGAGACCATACCTCCCTCCGTGTAAGACTTATTTTAAAGAGTCCCAGACAAAGGAGGCATGCAGTCTATGTGTGATTACAAATTACATTATGTCTGTGTGAAGGAAAGGTTAAGTAAGAACAGTCACAGGACAGGAAGCCAGTCCCAGAAGGGGATAAGGAGGAAGTTGCGATCCATTTTCAAAACAATACACATTCCTTCTGGTTAGCAGCCATCTGACCAGCCCTCAGTCATGGGAAGGGGCGGAGCCATGTCCATTGACCACACACTCCACCCCGCCATTGCTCTTCCACCGCACATACTTCGTGTTAAGTCTTCTGGCAGGGGGCCTGTGTGGTAATCATGCTGGCACATTGCATCCATATTCTACAAATAGAGTAAAGGCTATACGCTAAGACTCAAAGTGCAGTACCGAAGTCAAAGACACCCAGGAGGAGGGAACGCCACCAATAGTCTGTGGCAGTGACATTCTTGCACAGGGTTGCTGGCAGCCACCCCACAAGTTTCAGTTTCATTTGCAGTTCCACTTCGGCATTCAGTACATATGGGTATGGGCTGTCGTGTTTCTGCCTGTAATGCTGACATTCCCGCCCCTGACCCGCGACACCCGCCACTATTCCAAACTACACACCTGCACTTGGCCTGGTACAGCAAGCCTGCTCTCTCTCAAGGGAAAACACCTTCTAACTCATCTGTTTGAAGAGGGGTCAGAAGCCTGGCAGCCTTGCAGCCAGTCCCAGCGCATCGGGTTCACAGGGTTGGGAACTCTTTGCAGGGCCAACAGTCGGAGCGGTTGTTCACAGCAGCCAGCATTACTGCCCACTGGGGGAAAGTGTTGCTTCCACAGATTCCAACCAGACAACCCCCAAGAATTTGACAGAGAAAGCAGATAAACAAGGTCATTGAGCCCTACAACAGCAGTCCTTTGGACTTGAAGAAATGGTTTATTACCTTTATCTCATGTCTGCCCAATCAGCCCCCAGGATGTCCCTGAACCCTTAACCCACTGTGACCTGTGATTTTTGCCCTATACAATCTGCATCCTGCATGCCATTGGAGAGATTGGGCTTTTATGCATTAACTTCCCGTTCACCTGGGTGGAAGCATTCATAAGAAAATAGCCCCTCTCTCTCATCTGCAGTTCTGAGGGTTCAGTGTTTGGCTCTTCTAGCGCTGGGTGGAGTTCTTTCTATTTGGTGCCAGCAACAATCCAGGGCTGATATTAAAGTTCTGAATCTAATTAATGGGGAAGAGGTGAGGACCTGGGAGTTGTAACTCAGTGTGTGTGTCATTTATTTGAATGAAGTGACTAAATGTGTTGTAAAAATAGACTAATAAGAGTCAGAAAGGTATCCAAAATCTGCTGTTTTCCATTTTATTAGGGTATTTATTTTAATATTGATTCCTTTATTGTACAAGAAAAAATATTTTTGTATACATCATTATTGCGCTTTTGAAAGATATAAAATTGACAGAGAAAAAAACTGTTCTCTTTATTCATGGAGAATACCATTGTATGAGCAGTAACAGCTTCTGTTTGGCTTCCACAGTGCTCAGTCAAGATTGCTTAAACCTGCTTAAGGAAAGCTCAATAGTGCATTAAAGGAAGAATCAGGCATGACCCTTATTTCATTTCCTACTCACCAGGAGGTCCTGCAATCCCAGGCAGACCCTGAATGAATGATTCATGCCACATCGGTGACCCTAGGTCTGTTGAGAGGTGGTACTTTTGATTGCTATTTACCAAGGCGACCTCCCACAAAGAGACCTTGATGGGGGTGACTCCTCTCTCATCAAAAATCTCCCACTAAATCCCCTCTGACATTAAAAATGCTGTGTCCTTCCTTTGGTGAGTTTTCAAAACTGCAGACCCAGCACCTCCTAGTGAACAGCTATAACCCTATCTACGATAAAAAATAACCCAACTGTATTTTCCAAAGTGTGAAGTTGAGAATTTTTTTCTGGGATTGGTATATAAATCATATTTTATAAATACATTCTACATGGTCTTGTTGATCTTTTCCTTGCCATTGAGTACCTGAACCTCCTGTAATAGCACTTGAAATGTTTCGCTTCTTAGAAGAAAAGGATATATTCAGTAACGGTAGAGTCAATTCAGTTTAAGTCACTTATAGGAGGGTCTCGGTTTTGTGGCACCAGTGCCCTTATTAGAGTTCTTCATGGATGAACCAAAAACCCAAAACTAATCTGTTTTCATTCATTAAAGATTTTTCTCCTCACATTCACATGTTTGCGATGACAGCCAAACTCTTGCCCCACCCCCCAACAAAAAAGATATGGATTTCGATTATTAGTTACCACGTAAGGTATGCAGTTTTCATCCTGAAGATGATATAAGTCTGAAGAGTATTCTGAACACTCAAAGAGCAGCCCAGCTTACTGACCCCCCCACCTTGACCGCTGCTGTCTGTGCCCCGCCTCGCTGTGCTGCCAGCGCTCTTTACTGACCCCCCACCTCGACCGCTGCTGTCTGTGCCCCGCCTCGCTGTGCTGCCAGCGCGCTTACACTTCAGCGGCTGTTGCTGTAGTTCTCATTGTTCTTTGCGTCCGGGCAACCCGCCTCTATTCTCACCTGGCATCCGGGAAGGCTTGTCTCAAGAAGATAGGGCACAGCAGAACACTGTGCAAAGCAGTTTTACTAAAAACCTACATGCATCCAAAGGCTTTGTCTGTTCTCACTAAGGTTTTCATTGACACACACATTTAGAAATTTAAATGATTGATTTTCTGCAGTCCTCACTTCTACTGACTTCCCACTTAAGCCACTCTCAAAATTAAGATTCAAAAGAGTTTTCATTTATTTAACAAATATAACACATTTTCTATTACTGAAGATAGTAGGTATGACTGTTTTGGCAAGACTCTTACCTGCATATTTTCACTGGGTGAGCTTGTGGAAGAGGGAAAATTTCTAGCTAACCACAGAAACTCTAAATAGAATCTTTCTGGAACAACTGCTATGTGTAAAATTAGTTTTGTTTAAAATTCACATCCAAATACCATGCGAGTCTATTTATCACATTATCTTCCTTTTCCACATCTAATAATCATAAAACAACTCTAAAGCAGTAATTCTCTTTATCTTCATTTTACAATCTACTGCATAATTTGCATTAGCAAGCTGAACAATCACCATTTTATAGAAACAGAAGCATTTACAATGAAAATATCTGTAGGCCAACTATTCAAAACTGAAGTATTTATGAAGACAGCTGTAGAGTAAAAAAGTGAAAAAAAATCTGTAAGCGATAAAAGTTTTCACTCTGGGAAATTATCCCTGGTTTCCTTTTTCTAATTATTATGTTATCTGTTACTCTGTAAGGAAAAACGACAATTCTTAGTGGCTCAAAAGAATCACTTTTATTCTGCACAATTTTTAGGGTAAGGTATTGCGAAAGAACTCATCTAACTAGTTTGTCTCTGACTTACACAGTGTCAGCTGGACAGATTAGGAGTGGGGGTGCCGATGTCATGCAGGGCTCCTTTACCTCATGGTGTGATATTTAGCCAATTTGGCCTCTCCTCTCCCCCAAGCATCGTATCCTTCAGGGCGTCTCTTCACACTTGCACATTTCTTCTCACAGTGTGGATGTCTCAAAGCAGCTGGACTTCTTACTTGGTAGCTGGTTTCCAAGAGCAAGTGTTTCAAAAAACAGCAAGTAGAAGCTGCCAAAGCTTTACGGCTCCTTCCTTAAAACTGGCACAGCATCACTTCCCACTTCTTCTATTTGTCCAAACAGACAGAAAGCTCTTGCAGAGATCAAAGGGTAGAGAAATAGAGCCCCACCTCTCAATGGGAGAAAGGTCAAACACTGTGGCTATCATCAGTCTCCCATAGCAACAGATTTCTCACACTAGTCTTTACTGTCCTGAAGAATGACTCTAAATGAGAACTGATAAATTGTAGTTAAATGTTGGAAAGCTTTTCTTACAATTGTCACCTTTAAGAAAGGACTGCACCAAAAGCTTTCAATGCTCATAATTAACTTTGACAAAGCCAAAATCATGAAAAATTTCAATGTAAGTGACTAGAAAAATTTAGTCATTCTTGTTCTTCCAAAGAGTAAATAGCTTGCCAATGATTTAACACTCCCTCTCTCACCGGCCCCCTCTCTCCCTGCCTTGCCCCTTTGCTTTTATGTCTTTTTCCTTTCTACATAATTGCCTGGAAGAGAAGCAGTCTGCAATTCTGTTTTCAATCTACTGCCAAAGTCCATCAGATACATAAGTCCGAAGCTCCCTACTATTCTGATGACTTCGATTCCTCACGATTCCATAGTTCAGCACATATCCAGCCCAGAGGGCAAAGCCAGTCTCCCTTTTTGACAAGTATTTGTCATGAAGAAGGAGAGACCCTTTTCTTTTCTCTTCAACTTAGCAGAGTGAAAAGTTTTGACACCTGTGCCTGCAGTTCATAACTCAGTCTTTCCTTCCTCAATTAATTCCTCTTTTAAATAGAAACGTACAGTAGGTAATGCAACTTTTTATTGTAAGATATTATCTAACATATCTTTATAATATGGGATGTATAATGTCTACTTTTCTTACTTTGGAGCTTCAATAAAATTATGAGTCAATATCCTACTACATCAGTCTGAACCTCAAAGGGGTATGGTCTAAAAGTCCAGACTATACCAAGGTGGAATTTAGGACCAGAGTAAAAGCCAAAATCACCTAGAAAAAAATTTTTTTAAAGAAAAACCTATGAGCACATAATGGGAAGTGCCAGCATTTATATTTCTAGTGAGGAAGGGGAAGGAGATTTGAAAGGAGATCAAATGTGAATATAGTTATAAGAAAACATTCAGGAGAGTGTGGCATCATGGAAATTATAATGATTAGGATTCTCAGTTTAAGAAAAATACATTTCCTTTAGCTTGTCTAATGCAACAGGGAATCATTAAAAGTGTTATGAGGTTTATCATATTTTTGTTATGATAACAGAATTGAGGTTAGATATATAGCAGCCATACAGTGATTAACCAGAGAAAATGCCCAAACTCATCTTGATGTGCTACAGTTGTTATCACACTAAATATGGCATCTATGGTATTAGTGGGAGGAAACCAAAACCTCCACTACACTCACCCAGAAGAAGCAGAGTATCTGCTACCCAACTTGTCTATACATGCAATACATAAGCAATATTCTTGCCTTACTGCTGACCTTGAAAGCCTAGAGGTTATCTGTAAAATAAAGAGACATTTTCTTTTATTAGAGGAAACAGAACCTACTCTGCAGCTTGTGGAAAGGTAAATGGGATATGAGAATGTGGATTGTATAATACTCTAGAAAGATTTGGGCCCTGGCTGGTGTGGCTCAGTGGATTGAGCGCGGGCTGCGAACCAGGCATCACAGGTTCGATTCCCAGTCAGGGCACATGCCTGGGTTGCAGGCCACAGCCCCCAGCAACCGTACACTGATGTTTCTTTCTCTCTCTCTCTCTCCCTCCACTCTCTAAAAATAAATAAATAAAATCTTTTTTTTTTTTAAAAAGAAAGATTTGGCACCAAAGAGAGTCAAAAATGGGATTGTAACTGGAAGCAGGCATTTACTAAATAAATATTTGTTTTTTCTTTAGGATGATAAATATTAGCATATATGCATGTACTGATTAAAAATACTTAAAAAGAGAGTGCGATTAACAAGGTTAAGTTTCAAAATTCTTTAAAAGGCAAGAAGTTTTGAGGAAACGCCATACCATTTTCCACAGTGGCTTCACTAGTCTGCATTCCCATCAATAGTGCACAGGTGTTCCCTGTTCTCCACATCCTCATCAGCACTTGCTGGTTGTTGATTTTTTGATGGTAACCATTCCGGCAGGTAGGAGGTGATGCCTCATTGTAGTCTGAATTAGCATCTCTAGCCCATGGACATAGATAACAATGTGGTGAAGGGGATGGGGGTGCAGCGTGGAGGGGGGTAAAGGGAGGAAAAATAGGCGTCTGTAATAGTGTCAACAATAAAAGAATAATAAAATAAAATGGTTAATTTTATGTAAAAAAAGACAAGAGGTAATGGGAAAAAAGATTATGTACTGAGCAACTAGCTTTTGATTGAAAAAACTCTTTCTTGGACATGGAAAGTTGAGTGAAGGTGAAAATATGCAGTTAATTTTTTAGTTGAGGTTAGGAAGATAGAGGTGAGGTAATTGTACATATATTAATTTTATTAAATATGAATGATTATCTTCAGTTGATATAGTGATGGAAAGTGGAAAGTCAAAGTAAATGTGGAGTGTCTTGAGAAAAATAGTACTAAGATTACCAAGCTATATTTAGCATCTACTTGTTACATGGAATTAGTGATTTTAATGTTAATCCTGTCTGCTTGGTTATGTGATTTGAGTGTGACTGAAATAACAAATTATTGACTAATCTGGATAAAATGGGAAATGAAGACAGGAAGTTATTGATAGATAGAAAGAAATTGATTATATGGATAAAGTACATGTCATTATATGTTCAAAAATATTTAAGCAGAAATACTTCAGTGAGTAGAGAGAAAGAGTAGAGAACTGTGATGATAAAATAGAATGTATAGTTTCAGGATTTTGACATGAGTTAGAACCTGGTAGTGATAAGTCCTAAGATGCAACCTTGGAAGTGAGCGTCTGGAAGAAAATGTGCTGGGAGAGGACAGAGAATTGCTCATTGGTGAGAAGGAGGTGAGTAAACTGAGACCAGAACCCCGGCTGTGCCATTCACAGCGGTGTTTACGGCCCCAGGAAGGGTCGCTGGAGTTCATAGGAAAAGAAAATCTGAACTAATTTGATAACTACACTTTTCATTGAATTGGTGGGATCACTTGTTGAAATCTAGGCAGAAGATCAAAACATCTGAAGATGAACAGGAAAAAGAGTTTGATATCTCTCCTTGCTGTGAATAACAGGCAAGCAGACTTTCAAATTTTATTTATTTATTTATTTATTTATTTATTTATTTATTTATTTTGCAAGAGGGTAGAAGATTAGAGTTCTGAAATATCAGTGATGAAGAAGGAATGCAACTTTCTTACCCAATTTCTGGGGGGAAAATAATACTTGAGGTGCTAGTCTAGAAGGTAATGTTCCCAGGCCACAGCCACACATTTTAGTTAAAGAGATGATGGGGGTATTTTTGAGGTGCGACTGAAATATAGGAGAGTTTGATGATCATGTTTTAGGGATCCAGAGGGCTGATTGAAAGGATTTTTAAAGAAATAAATTGTCAACTCACATTAAGAGACGGGAATAGGAGTGGATGTTGGGAAGACAATTGAATAAAGGAGAAACTTAGCCTTCCAGCAAGGGCCGGGGTAAGCAGATCTGGAAAGCATGACAGTCTAAACCTGATAGTCTTTTAGAAGTCATTTGCATTGGTCTGAGTCCACTGAGAAGCACGCGTACTGGGACAGAATTAGATGTGAAGGAAAACTTGTTAAAGGAAGGCCTGTGAAGGATGAAGAGAAAAGCAGGCAATTAATAGGCAGGGGAGAATCGTCAGATCGTATTGTGTGTCCAGCCTGTGAAGGGAAGGATAGAAAGAGGGAAAGTTTTTTGTTGAAAGAGCCTCAGACAGCAGCACTGCTTGGAGAATTTTGGACATAACAATTGAGGCGCCCCCAAAGTAAAGACGGCCCGTTAGAGGAGTCCTATCTGAAGCAGACATAGTGCAGTTCTAGAGCCTGCCATTTCTTAGTTGATTGCTAGAAACATCGTCTCAGTATATGGAAGGTACCAAGGAATCTCGGCCTCCAGCTTAAGTCCTTGCAGAAGCATGGCGTGAAGAGGCACTGGCAGCACACCTCCACGTCGGCCACAGCTGAACATTCAGTTCCACTGCCATCAGATGCAATGACTTTGTTTCAGGGAAGCTCTTTGGGAGATGTTCCCTGCGATAGCACTTTTTTTCCCCCAGAACAAACCATATCATAAACTTTTAAAAAGTTTCTATTACACTTACATTTTAGTGGAAAAGACAGGAAAGAAGTATTCAAAAAATACATAATATAATTATGCAATAGAGTACGTTCTATGAAGTGTCATTATGTCTTTGAAAAAAAAGATGAAGATAAATGACTGTTGTAGTGCAAATTGATTAATTTACAACTTTTTGAACAGCCTTGCCCTCCCAAATATTGAATTATTGATCAATGTTAGCACACAGAAAACTTTCAAGTGACATTGAAGACTTCATCTTTAATTGTATCCCATTCAACTTTAATTTTTTTAATCAATGACTTGAATATATGAAAAGACAACAGCAGGTGGTGGAAAGCTGATGGGGGGATGAATATTTTGGTTGCAACAGATAAAAGAATCAGACTCTCCAATGATCTCAAGTGTTTGGCATGTCAAACTAGTAGAAATTAAATAAAGTAAAGATTTTTGTCACAGTTCCAACATTCTAAGTGCAAGATGGTGCGAATCACATCCCATTCTGCTGTGCCCAGAAAGAACACTGGCGCCACTGCATTCAGACTTAGATGCTACATTTTTAAAATATCATTGAAATCTGGAGGAGCTTTTACAGGATAAAAACAGGACAAGCAGGTGATTGGAAGCTGTGTCCCATACTTAATGCCAGCCAATAGAAGCTGGCATCTCATTGGTCTTAGAATTAAATCTTATACTTGTGAGCATGTTCCACAGGGCCGTCTATCTGCTTTTCAAACACCCTCCTGCCTCACGGACTTTTAAACTTCTCCCTCCCCAAACATTCTTCTCCCTCCACCCCTGACATCAGTGCAGCCAGTTGCCTCAGTGTTCCCGAGGAGGTGCAAAGGCATGTGTAAGCAGATACACACGTGCATGCATGCAGACAGACACATACACACACACCCTCTCTCGTATTAAGGCTTGCTTCTCTGTGTCAAACATGGAACCTGTCACATTCGACTCATCCTGGAAGTGTTTATTCAAGAATCGGTATGAAGAATATTTTCTGAAGAACATCCTTAACCTGACAGAAGAAGACTTTTGGAAGATGAAGGTAGAAACTGAGTAATTGTTTAAAATAGTTGGAAGGCCTTTCTATAGAAGATGTAATTAAGTTGTTTGAGGGAAATAGCAGATGGCAGAACTGAAGGGAATAATTTAAAGCTACTGGGTCAGAGTTTAGCTCAACAATTGGCAAAGCTTTCTAAGAGGAATAATTATCTAAAGAATAGACTACTTTTTGAAATACTGAATTGACTGTCACTAAAAATGCTCAGACACCTTATCTTTTATTCCTTAGGAACATTTTCTTTTCACATTATAACATCTCTGAATTCAAACTGTTTCTTTGATGTCATACTTTCTTAAAATTACTATTACATTTATAATTTTCCACGTATTACTGATCATCAGAATCTGCCAGCATTACTGTTGAAGAAAGTTGTCATTTGGCTGAAAGATAACCCGAGTATTACCACTGAGGAACCAAACGGCTGCGGGAAGACGAGTGTTGCTGCTGGTTAGAAGTTTAGTAACATTCCTGAAATAAGCTAATAATGCTATTTTTCCAGTGTCATTAGTAACACAGAGGATAATCTTGTACAGACAAAAATAACACCTTTGACTCTTCAGTTGGTTGACTCCAAAAAAGATTTGGGGAGTGCACAGATTTTAGAATTATTTACCAAATTATTTGGCCAGTTTTTGATGTATGCACAAAAAGTAACATATAAAAATGCATAACTAGTTAAGTCTAAAAGAAGGCTTTACTAAGTGTACAACTTAAGTGCTGAGAAAACACTGTTGCAGATTAATTGGCATTTTTTTAGATGGTACATAAACTAACATATATCTAGCAATCAATTTTACCTCATATCTATAAAGTATGATTTTGAATCTAGATTATGCCATTTTATAAAGGGGTGTTGAAGAGCATACATTGGAATTATAAGGATAATTGAAACCTAACATATTTTCAATTGTATTTTGCCTTAAATTTTATTGCTTAGTGTTAAAGGTTAAATTATAACCTACCAAAAGAGATGTTGATGTCCTGCCCCCGTCCCAGTTAATGTGACCTTATATAAAAGTAGAGTATTTGCAGATATAATCAAGTTAAGATGAGGTTCTATTGAACTAGAGTGGGTCTTAATACAATATGACTGGTGGCGTCCTAAGAAGAGAAGAGAGAGGCACAGGACAGAGGTACAGAGGGAAGAGGTGCATGTGAAGATGGAGGCAGAGATTGGAGTTATGATGCCAAAAGCCAGGAGCCACCTGAAGCTAGAAGAGGCGAGGAAGGATGCTCCCCTGGAGGTGTCAAAGGAAGCCTGACCCTGCCAAAACCTTGATTTGAAATTCTAGTTTCAAGAACTATGAAAAACATACAGGTATTTCTATTGCTTTAAAATGTGTATTAGTTTCCTAGAATTGCCATAAAAAAGAATAAAAACTAAATGGCTTAAAACAACAGAATTTTATTCTCTTTTAGTTGTCAAGGTCAGAAGTCTGAAATCAAGGTGTTTACGAGACGATGACCTTTCAATAGCTCTTAGAGAGTCTATTCCAAGCCTTTTTCTTAGCTTTGGTGCCTCCAGTATTCTAATGGTTTCCTTAGTAATGGCAAAACTCCAATCTCTGCCTCCATCATCACAGCCCCCTCTTCATATCTTCTTCTAAAAGGACGCCAGTCATATTCGATTAAGGGCCCATGCTACTCCAGTAGGACCTCAACTTAACTGATGTACATTAATATGCATGACCACCCTGCTTCCAAATAAGGTAATTTTCTGCGGTATGGGGCATTGAGACTTCAATATATTTTTTTTTACAGGACACAATTCAACTCATAACACTTTGTAGGTTTGCAAAAATTGTTATTTTCTATATTTAGTGAGCTAAGAATCTCAGAAGCATATTTTTAGTTTTATGGTATTGAAAACATGGTTTCTTGTGCATACCTTTTAATGTATGTTATAAGAAAAAGTGTTGAGCCCTGGCTGGTGTGGCTTAGTGGATTGAGTGCTGGCCTGTAAACTACAGGGTTGCCGGTTCGATTCCAAGTCAGGGCACATGCCTGGGTTGCGGGGCCAGGTCCCCAGTATGGGGTAGGCAAGAAGTAACAACACATTGATGTTTCTCTCCCTCCCTTCCCTTCTCTCTACAAATAAATAAATAAAATCTTGAAAAAAAGATTCTGAAAAAAAGATAAAAATGTTGATTTATGGTTACAAAGTATCTACATCATGTATTTTGAGCCTTAAACACTCACAAATGTAAACTATGTTATTTTATCAGGAGACTGATGTCACTGTCCCAATGACAAAGAAATAATAAAAATATTCTATCACACCATACTTTTAATATTTGAGTGAATTATTAATAATTAATTAGCAAGGCAGTCATATTTTCTCATCTATTCTTTTAAACACTAAACATTTTAAATAGATAATTCAAAAACATGACAGTTATATTATTTTCTTTTAAATAATCATATTCTAACCTGAAAATAATAAGCTGTCAACTTGCTGCAGGTATCATATAATCTTGCTTGAATCAGCTATTTTCAAAGATTAGACTGTCCACTGGTATTCACTTATATTCTCAGTTAAAAGAGTTTAAACACCTACGTCTCATATTTGTAATGCTACTTTCTTCCCCCAGTTGTTAAGTGGTTTGATTTTTCAACATCGTTCTCAAGAAGTGCCATGGCTTATATAATGACAAGTATGCATCTTTCTCATAATGCTTTGGAATTTTGGTTGATAGTATGTTGTATGTGTGTAAAATGCCAGTTGTGATCATGAAATCTACCCACAGTAGGACTGAAAAAGAGCATTTCATTCAAAAGTAAAGTTTGAGTGGTTTTGTCTTCATTGGTGTGGCACTGCAAACTTCCCTTCCAGTAGACCCGTCATCATTCAAAAGGTACTAACATCTAACTGGAACACACCCTCTGTTACCTAGAAATGAAATTTCTTGTGTCACACTTACCAATTCACTTCTCAGGTTTGGGATGAAGAAAAACACTAATGTAATTCTTAGTAACACAGAAGCTTCCTGGGCTTTAGGTCTATTTCTTGCTTTAAGGTCAAATCCCTGTCTTGCTACAGAAAAATAAATAAATAAATAAATAAATAAATAAGTAAATAAGTAAATAAATCAGGGAGAGTTTGTTGCCATGGAGAATGAGATGAGCTGTGTGGGAAAGGCGCAACCTTTTTAAAGAATGGTTGAACTATGATAAGGGAACCTTGAAAGATTTATCCAAAGGCTGTGCCACCCCGTGGTCCTGCAGAGAGAGAAGCACGTAGTTGTTTTTCTCTGAGCTCCTGTAGAGTGAGGACGCCTCTTGATAGCCTGAGAAGGGAAGTGGCAACAGTTTCTCTGACTTCCTGTTGTGCAGGTTGAGGGCCTGAAGTGATTCCACTTCTAAACAGGTCCTAGGACTGCCGCAGGTCCCATGCACCTTCACTAACCTGGTGTTAAAGAAATTTAACAGTTTCCTTTTCCCCAGCCGGAAATACAGAGGCTAGCCGCATTCATTACAATGTACCCTGTAAGGTACAGAATACCAAGTATGTTTTGATTAATACTTATAACAGAAATGCCTTTCTCTATGAAATGTCAAGAGAGGTCCTCATAAATCACTAACTTTCCTTGGAAATCAATCAGCAGATAAATTGAATATTAATATAGATCACCTTTGTTTATTTTCTTGAGAGATTCTTATTCAAGTACATCAGAAATACTATCAGCTATACTTTTACCATTCAAGGGAGTCAACGATGAGAGTAAAATATCCCATTGATTATTACTGTCTATAGGGAGCATATGGCAAGGATATAACCTGTTCTATAGATCTTCAAAGAAGGAACATGAATTATTGTGCAGAATCCATGAAAAAAAACTAGGCTTAAGGAAGGAAAGGATTTAATACTTTCTTCTTTAAAAGAGGAGTTCTTTTCAGTGAAAGTCAGTTCTCAAGAGTAGATGTTTCAGGTTATATTTTCTGCATTAGCTTCTTTTCCCTTTTTCAACAGCTTCTGACTCTTTTGGTGAGGTCAAAGGGAGGGTCGATGTGGTTTCACAGCAGTCCTGCAGGTGCCTATCGCATGATCAGAGTTAAGCAAATCATTGACTCCATTCTAGTCCATCGTGATTGGTGTCTCAGGATCTTCTCTGGGAGTTTTCTGACAAATGTGTATGACCACGGATGCGGTGTGCACGTAGAGGGCGCAGCTGAGAACGTAGAGTGTGAAAACATTTTTGCTACATAGAATGGGGCAATCTGAGTGGGCACGAGGAAGAAGAAACGGAAAAAAATAGCACAGAAAAGAACCTGGGGCCTTGAAAACATCATTAATCTCTGGATGAAATCATACCTGAAGTAACACATGTCTCTAGACTTAGTGACTCTATGAAAAAGTAAATTTTCAATTTTTAATGTAAATTTGAATTAGGCTTTATGTCACTTTGAACCCAAAGCAAACTTACGACCTGTTACTTGACTTGCACAAGAGAGATTTTAACAACAGCATCATGACAGACTTGCTACTTTTATGGTTGCAATTACTGAAAATTGGAAGGATTTTCTCTTAAAATAAAAATGAATATAGAGTTTATATAATGACATCACTATCATTTACTTGGGAATAAAAGGTGTATTTTATTAACTATCATGGCAAGAATTGCACATAACTCATACATTTTATTTCATTGTCTTAGCTCTTAAGTTCAAGTGTGTTTATTGGCACTGTGAATGTAATTCATCATGTATTGTGGAGAGTAATAGTACAGCTGAAAATGAATGATGTGGGGAACTGCTTCTGGAGAATATTTCCAAGGAGATGAAACTAAGGGCAAAAACAGTAGCACTAGACTAGCAACCTAAAGACCCACAAATCCAGAGATCTGTGATTCTATGATGCCTATAACTGCAAATTAAATCACAAAAACTGGATTCTTCTTCTTGTTTTTTTGTCTGTGTGTTTTTATAGGAATACATTTAATTTATTTTTATTCCTATTATGTCTTTCTACACTATCAATAAGTGTGATTTTTACTTCTGAAGATTGTAATTGCCTCTCTAAAGATTCATTTCTATTTCCCTGGACTGTTAAAAAGTTCAACTTACTTTGATGTCAGTTTCAATATTTGGGCAACTTAAGGTTATTGTGACTCAGCTTTCTTGGTATAAATGGAAATCAACACTTTTTGTATAGGTTTTTACCTATTTTGAAAAGATCAGGCAAATAAAGTGCCCAGCACTTGCTTCCACATGCATGAAATGAATCTGACACATTATATGACTAGATGGTTTGTGGTATATCCTCAAATTTTCAAATTTTCAAAGCTATATTGAGACTGGAGAAGAAAAATAGCTGGTACCTACGTATTACAGATTCCAAAACATTTTCACACATATCTGTTTTCTTTATCCAGCATAGAAATGAGTTCAGCAGCACTATTCTCAACATACAGAGGGAAGAACTAAGTAAGCCTCGGCAAAGTGACGTGCTGCATGCAAAAAGGAAGTGCAAGGTTCAGAACCCAAACTTAGGTCTTCTGACCCTCGGGCCTGGGCACTTCCTGCTATGACCTCATCACGACTCTTACGGGAAAGAGCTCAGAAAGAATCTGCACAGACCACGCATGTAGTGTTAAAAAGGAAGAGCTTGAGCACCCTAGAAGTCAGCAGGAAACCCACGCTTGATAAATCACGAGTCAGTATGAATGTGTGTGAGCAAAGTCCAATGACTGTGGTGTACTTATGTTCACCGTGTCTCGAACATAGGAAGCTTCGAAGAATTGGAACACTTCTACTCTATGCATAGACTTGGATTAAAGAATATGTAGGGATGGAATATAATGATGATTACAATGAACATATTTTGTATTAAAAGAATACCTTAGTTCTTTCATGGTCACTTTAGATGTGTTTTTGTATTTTTTATTCTCAGCACTGCCTTATACTATGCTCAGAAAATACCTTCAAATGTAAAAATATAAAAGAGAGAGAGACATTAATTTGTTGTTCCACTTATTTGTGCCTTCATTGGTTGCTTCTTGTATGTGCCCTGACCTGAGATGGAACTCACAATGTTGGCGTATCTGGATGATGCTCCAACCAACTGAACTACCCAGCCAGGGCTTGGTGCTTCTAGTACCATTTATTAAAGCTAATTTGCAGGCTGTAAACTGCTATTAAAATTCACTGTATGATAGATGCCTCTCTTCTTTTTTGTTAATTCCATTTACTTTAGTACCTACACCCAGGCTCTCTGTCAGGCCTCACAAAGGACTACCTTAGGAGACGTCAGTAGCAAACTTTCATTTAATCCCTCAAATATATAAAGTGTCTGAGAGCTCTTTTTTTCAATTTTCTGAGACCTGCTGTTGTTCAGCGTTGACAGCACCGACGTGTTTCCTCTCTGTGTTGTCATAATTAGAAAACTCCAGGCCTGCTGTAAGAAAGTGGAAATGATAAGGGACCCTTTACTCAGTAAATTGCTGTGTAAGTATGCCTGAATGCAGGGAATTATGTCAATGAAACTGTTATTAAAAACAAAGAGTTTGAAAAAAAGAGAAAAACAACATACAAAGTTGACAGTTTTAAATTAAAATTTCTGGTGCTTCACACCCTAAACAGAAAATTTCTAAGTTCAAAAGACTTTTTAGTGTAGATTTCTGCTTCAGTATATATTCAAAGTATCTTATGGTCATTCACTAAATGCTGCTAATTGCCCTAAGGCAATTTGACCCTGTACCTCTCTAAAGTTCTTTTTTTGAAAGATACATAGTAGCCTCCAAAAACCTTTGAGATGAATAAGGTTTAGCTATGCCCACACAACCCCATTCCTGGTTAATGCAAGGTTTAAGGAGCAAAATTTGTCCCTCAAACAAATGTTTATGAAAGAAATATTTATTAGCAAACTGTTGGGTAATATCTTTGCACTTTGTCCTTTTGGGAGCCCCAATTCCACCTTACATAAAAGTTTATTCATAAAGTGGGTAGAGTGGGGTTCAGAAAGAAAGCCTTCACAGCCCTGGCTTGGGGGATCTAAGAAGCAGAGGACAGCCACAGAGAGATATTTTGCATATCTTTGGCAACTGGGCTAGTTTTATAGTTATGTTAAATAGGTAAGCCTGCTGGGGACCAGAGAGAAGGGTGTGACTGTAACCCTCAGTGTAGCCAGGGCTTGCTGCACCTACCAGTCAGAAATGGGTTACAGAGGAGGATCTGGGTGAGGATTTAAATTCAAGCACAGCAGCCATTCATGCTCTCAGTCACGTGGACTGGGAAGGAGAAGGGCTCCAGGCTGTGCCAGGAGTGGTAGTGAAGGAAGAGCCCTGCTGTCTGTAGAAAGGGGGTTTTGCCGTATGGTTTGACAGAGAGGAGAAGTGAGCAAGCAGCCACAAAGTTTATAGTGATAGGGGACTCAAGACTTGGGAAATTTTAGCTTAAGGTAAAAAGCTGTAAGTCTAGCAAGTAATGTGTATGTTAAGCTTTTGTTTCAGAAACTACAGATAAAGCCCATCCTGGCTCCCAGGAAAAGCAGCTGACCTCCTGGGGCACTGGCTGGGGACGTGTTGGTGGCAACCGGGCCTTTTGTGTGACCACCCCCCACCTTGGGAACACCTAACTGCAGAGAACAGGAAGGCTGCAGCTTCCCTCACCTAATCCTCCCTGAATTTCAAAGCCCTCACTGCACCTTGTTTGTTCTTCCCCACCCCCTTATGAAAGATCTGGCCAGGAAAGAGAAGGGAAGGTGGTTTTTTAGGGTATGAACCCGCCATCTTCTCAGGTGGCCAGCCATCTGAATAAAGCGCCCATAAAAGATTCAATCTCTATCCTTGCTTATTGGATTTGGTAGTGACCGGCAGCCCAAACGCCAGTGTCTTTTCCCGTTACAGAAGGAGGCCTTGTGGCCAGGACTAACAAGAAAGGAGATCCTGTTGCCTTTGAGCCGTGATGGTGCCTGCTTTAGCTGACTCCAGGGCTGCGAAGGACCGACTGCCTTGCAAGACCCCAACCTGCTACAATGGGATTTCACCTGGACACTTGAACTTGTGCTTTTCTGGATTATTACACAGAGGCTAATGACCACATACCCCAGATCCCAAAGGAGAGAGCTGCTGCGTGAGGATGGCAACTTTGGTACCTTCCAGAGGGACTGTGGAACTGTATGTCCAGCTGGATTAAGACCTGACAAGAACATGTTAAACTCCGGGAGACGTCTGTGCCAGTAATCTGGTGTGGAGCACGGGAAGTGCTGGGTCTCCTGGGAAAGGAGGGCTCCAAGCTGAGGTGCTCTAAGATCTCCCAAGGATGGAATGTTGTAAATAAAGACCTGCTCCTCCAGCGTTAATTGTTGGGTCATTCACCAAGGTGCCATGTGGATGGGCTCTGTTCTGCTTTATAACATCGTGGCACATACAACCAATTTTCTTAGGTAAGGTTCTGTGCCTTACTTCGAGGTGACATCTGGCATTGAGGAATCCCCCACAACTGGACACCAGCATAAAAAATACCTTTTACCTTTTTTTTTACCAAATAATATCTGACTGCCTTTAATTTTACTAGAAACATGCCATGTCTACCATTTATCATACCCACATATCAGAACATTGTCTTTACTGATAAAAACTCATTTTGAATATGCATTATGCTGAATAGCAAAACACTGGATTTTAATTAAGAAATAGATAATACTGCCTGTAGAGTATGATTTGTTTATAGCATGACAACTCACCTGGATTATCCCTTAACATAACTGCTCACGTCAAACATTTCAGAAGGTAGTAGTAAGTCATGTACTTCAAAATTAATTATAGGCTATGCCCACATGATCCTACTTTTAAACAGAGAGAATATAATTTATAGTGATAAGACCAGATAAAAAGCCTTATTAGTTAGTTGTGGTATATCAAAGATTAAGACACTTAAACACTAAATTTGAAAGCCTACTAATTCATGGATTCTTCCCTTCGTGAAGCCTTGCAGTGTTGTTAGAAGCATCACTACTCCCAAATCATCAAGACCGTGGGCTAACCTTGAGGAATGAGTTTGGAAAACTCATTGACCCTCAGACTCAGTTTACTCACTTGTTAAATGTGTTAAAATTCTCACCTTTCAAGAATGTTGCAAGAATTGGGTTTCAGCAGGATGGGGTTTGATGCAGCGCTTGGTCCTACATTGCCCAATAAACATGTTTCCTTCCCTTTGGAACTGATAAAACAAACAGTACCTGATAGTTCTGAACACAGAAGTGTTGCTACATACCTTCAGAATAACATATAGTTCAAAAAACGTAAGAGGTGTAAATAAGAAGACATCACCGTAGAGAGTCTGTTTAGTTGAATGAAAGCCATAATCTTTTGAGTTTTAGGCTACCTCCAGAAAAAGAGCAAACCAGACAAGAGAAACGTGTTTCAGTGAACCCTCGTGGGAGAAGTAATAACTTGCATTTAAGTCGGAAGGGCTTCGACCCACATCCTATTAGTGTGGTTCTCCATTGCCAGATGGCTTAAACTTTCCTTGCTGACAATTTTATCGTTAATCATTGTTTTTATTATGTATTTTATTATCCTGAAATTACTTGTGTAACACACAAAAAAATCATTGCTCTTTTTTCCTTCTTCCCTTTTCCATTTTTAAAATTCTTTAATGAAATGGAACTTGAAGAAGCCTCTCACTGATTGTTAATAGTTGACAAGCAAATGTTTGCACCTGTGTCTTTGAATTGATACATATAAAATGGGAATGATGCCGCTGAAAATAACAATCACTAGAATACCTGCATAATTCTGAACTCTAAATACATTCCTTCAACCACATGGGAAAAACAACCCAAACAAGAGTCTTATCAAGAAATACTTTCATAAGACAGATAGTATTCCATTTCCTTAAAGAAATCTTTAAAGTCCAAGGAAGAGCTTCTATTCAGAGACATGTAGGGAGCCACTTAGGCCTATACAGAGTCTCTGATGACTTTTTCCCCTCAAAAATTACAACTAAAATTACTCTGGGACTCTAAGTTTTTATAAGGACAACTTATTATTATTTACATTAAATAACTGTTAAATAAAATGACCAGATAAATTTAAATTAAGTGCTAGTGAGGATGTGGAGAAAAAATTCTGCGAAAGAGGAACCCTTTTGCACTATCGGTGGAAATGCAGATTGGTTTAGCCACTGTGGAAAGTGGTATGGAGAGACCTCAAAAAATTCATAATAGATCTGCCTTTTGACCCACTATCCCACTGCTGGGAAAATATCCAAAGAAACCCAAAACACTAATTCAAAAGAACATAAGCAACCCTATGTACACTGCAGCGTTATTTACAATTGCCAAGATACGGAAGTAGCCCTAGTGTCCATCAGTACATGAGTGGATAAAACAACTATGGGACATTTATGCAATGGAATACTACTCAGACATAAAAGAGAAGAAAAATTTTTCCTTTGCAACAGTATGATGGACCTGAAGAACATTATGCTAAGTGAAATAAGACAGCCAGAGAAACATAAATTATATATGATTTTACTCATATGTGGAATCTAACGAACAAACTGAACTAACAAGCAAAATTGAGACAGACTCATAGACGGAGAGCAGGATGACAGCTCAGGAGTAGGAGGTTGGGGGTAGAAGGATTAAGCAGAAAGGAAAAAGGACTCATGGACATGGATAACAGTGTAGTGACTGCGGGGGAGGGGAGGGGAAAATAAGGGAACTAAATGGTAATGGAAAAAATACTACAGGAAGGAAGGAAGGAAGGAGAGAAGGAAGGGAGGGAGGGAGGGAGGGAGGAAGAATTTTACTTCAATCTTACAACTAGAGGATTTTATGTGCGTGCATGAAGACAAGAGAGTTGAAATAAATCAGATGTTATAGGAGTATTTAGAGTATCATTCACCTTGCAGATTATTGTCTAAAATTTATGGGAGCTCAGATACCTTCTTCCTTGGGTCTTCACAGCCTTGCAACTGTCTAAATGAGATTATAAAGAATATTAATAACCAGCGACTCCCAAGCACTTACTGGGTGTCCAGGCACTCTTCTGGGCAGTTTGCTTGGGTTACCTCATTCAATCTCAATATTAAATTTAGTCATGAGTAATTGAGACTTTTTCACTCTATTTTATCATTTTAATTGAGAAGTTGAAAACCTGAACCTTGAGCTTCTTTATATTCTCCTTCACGGCCTTCAGCTTCGAGGACACTCTGTCCCACATCTTTTAAAACCAGTTCTCCAGAGTTTCTTAAAATGTTCTTCAACTTTGATTTCTGAATTAAGCTCTAATTTGCATTTCTTTGTTTTCATATTTCTCCCCTCTTTTCTGATATCTCCCTCCCTTGTTCTCAGCCTCTTATTCCTTCTTCCTTCCTCTTCCATTTCCTGTATCTTTTTGGTATCTTCCTCTTTTTCTCCTCCTACTCTTTCTTCTATACCCCTAAATCATGTTCTTTCTAAATTGTTTTCAGTCTGTTTAGCTTGCTTTTTTTTCTTTCCCAAATTGTTCTGGCAATTAACTTGTAACTAATCCTTTGATGTTGTTAAGTCGTATTTACATAAGTCTTTTGTCTCATATATTGTTTCATCTAGTTCAAGATCCACTCATCTAATCAAGCATAAGTGATACTAACCCCAAATCCATTCTGTTTAGGACGTTCTTGTTTCAAAGAAACAGGATGCACTTGCAATGGTAGGCCACAAGTGTTCACTGTTAACACTTGTTTCTATTTCTCTGTAGCGAAATGTCAGTCAATGAGAAAGAAGGGCACCCAGCTTGAGAAGGGGAATTCTCTTCTAACTTGAAGCAACTCCTAACAGTGACACATTAATACTATTGCAGTGTGACTTCCTTTTGGCTGTCTTGATTTTGTCAAAGTCGAGAACTAAAAATGAGTGAATTAAGAAAAATTTACACATTGTTATTTTATCTGAATCTATTTATTTCTTTGACTTCATGCCGCCCTGTTTTTGAGCAATCTGTTTGATTAACCTGATCACCATAGCTAGGAAAACTACATAATTCAGCAGATTTGAACTCATTAATCTTTTTTGAGCCTTTTCTGCATTGATGTAAAATATGAAGGTTTCTCTCTGAACTCTTGGAAGGCCGTTGGCTGTTTCTTGATGGATAGTATACACACCATCTACCTCATTCAATAGGAATCTGATAAACAGATGTTTAAAGCCTGATATAATCCAATAGCTTGTTACATTTCTACCTTTAATAATTTAATAGTAACAATGATTCCATACCTGTTTTAGCTGAGATTTTTATTATTAGATTAATATTGAGGTTGTAATGCGAGTGCATGTGAATCAGAGATAGAGTTCAGTTAAGTCTCAAAGGTAAACAATTTTGTTATGTATCATGCCTCAGTTTTTAGGAATGATTTTCCCACCTCTCAGTTCTTATGTTGGTTTATATTGATCCAGTGATTTTTACATGCATTTTATTTAATTGGTATAGTCCCTAGAAAATAACTCAAATAAAGTTTCAATGAAAACTTTTTATTATCTAAGCCCTTTTCCCTGATTAAATTTTTATGTGTCTTAATACCAATACTCACCTTATTATTAATATATCATGTTGTTTTCCTATAAAGGAAAAATAGTTTTATTTGGCTTAGGTATAAGTGACTAATTTTAAAATAATTCTGTTTTATATTTTTACTTGAATATACAAAGTTTAAATAAAAGAAATATTTGTGGGAACTTTTAAAAAATTTTTAAAAATGAATAGATTTAAAAGTTAATTCTAAGTTATTTTGCCATCATAATTTCCCTATCATGCCTTGTATGATCCTGCTTCATTGTAGTGTGTTTACCATCTAGCTGATTTCATGTATTCATGCCTACTTAGTTTTAAAATATAATCTGTTAGCTAAAACGGGTTCTCTATCAGCAAACTTAAAAGTTTAGTGAAGTGATATGCAAATTGTTTGCATCAACAGAGATTGTTTTCATTTCCGTTTTTCTATAGTTATAACATTAATATGGTATCTTGCTTGGTTTTCTCTGCATGCTCTGCATGCTCTAACTACTATAGATAGTACACCCCCTTTTTTTGAATATTGCCTTGGACTTAGAACAGGCAATGTACTCTAGGCTTACTGTTCAAAATGTTTACATTTAACCAGATGTCCCTGGGTATAAATAGCATTTATTTGTACATTTTGTGGACAAGATTAATACATAAAAATGCTATCATGTTTTCTGGGACCAATAATTGTGTCGTGTCTGTACTGCCAATAATCGCCCTTTTTCCTTGGAAGCCTAGCTGGTAGGGGCACACGGAGTTAGGTAGATAGGTTCACATGGACCAATGTCTCTGTAGATGTTTTGGTATAAGACCGAATTTCAGGGACCTTTGACCTGGACCAAATACCTCCTTGAATTATGTATTACAGGACCAAATATCAAGGTCCTTTTGGCATAGACCAAATGTCTCTAAATACTAAGATCTTTTGTTGTTCACCAAATGGTTTTATGAACATTTTGGTACTGGAAGACCAAATATCAAAGGCCTTTTGGTGTGAACCAAATGTCTCTGGATATTTTAGATAGAACCAAAAGACTGCTATTTCAAACAACCCAATTAGAAAATGTCATTGGACAGGAAGAAGAAACTAAGTATAAAGATCCAATGATTGTGGCTAAGTAAATTGGTATAATCACATTGGAGAGAAATATAATAATATGTGACCAATTCATATATCAACACATTCTTCAATTCAGCAGTTATATTTATATGTTTATTCACTGAAGTTCCACATATGTGAACAAGGAGACATGTACAAGAATGGCATTTGTATTACCAGAAACTGTAAATAAATTGTAATGGTCGTCAAGAAGACAACAACCCAAAAACATCAGAAATATTCTTGCAGTGATATAATATACAGCAATTAAAATACATAAATTAAAGCTACAGGTTTCAATATGGATAAATACTAGGAATTCATGGCTTAAAAAACAAAGTTATACAATGTATGTATAGTATGTATAAAATTCTATGTCATTTAAGAATAATATTAAAACATTCAAAGGAATACATATATAAGAATATTATAAAGATATTCAGGTAATTATAAGTGCCAAAATCAACATAATGAATTTCTTTGAGTGGTAGGAGGAGGAAATAATGAAGAAATAGCACATAGTAAGGCTTCGGCTGCTTTGGAAAAGTTATACAGATGAATATTGCATACAGCATTTTTAAAAATTATAAATGCTAGTTATATAAAGGAGTGAAAGAATGGATGAAAGAAGAATTTATAAGTTTATTCACTGAAGGAAAAACACAGTCTCTAACTGGAAGAGAACATATTAAAAAATGTCAGAGACATCATCGTGTTAAACTGTTACATTTCCCCTGAGGTTCAGGGAGCATAAGACAAGAGAAATGGCGGGGTTGCCGCCGGGCCGCTCTTTACCGAGCGCTCTGCAAATAGTCATAAAAACTCTTAAAATACCTCTCTCGTTCTATTGGCATCGATCCTTTCCCGGCATTTTGTAAAAAACACTTATTTACATATTGCACTTGTACTCTAGGGTCTAATTTCATGAGCTTCGGAACAAAAATAAATATGTTGCAAGATTACGTAAGCTCAAATGTTATATTTAAATGATCAAGAGGCACTGAGGCAAATGTCAGCAGGATTCACCATACTTCGCTAGGAAACCAGTTCCATATCGTGGTCAACACAACCCCAGACCGTCTTCCATTAAAATGTAAACACAGTGACATCCCTATGTTTCTTCTAATCTTTTTTTTCATGAAAACCGAGCCGTACTTACGCATGAGGCTGTTGCTAAGATTGTGTTGTGGCACATCTGCATTGTGATGACTGGAGGTCTTAGCATCGCATGCCAAAGGAGACAAAATTCATAACCAGAGATCCATCTGGAGAAGAGCGAGGTAAAGCAGAATCAGGAAGGGGAGAGTAAGAGGTGTGGCCAAAGGCCAAGGAAGGCAATGATCTTTTATTCCTGGCACCGTGCGTTGTGGATCACTGGATCGGATCCAGAAAGTTCATGTTGGTTTGAACCAACTTGGAAAACCTATAAAATAGGTGCAGAGTATTTAGTCACGGAGAGATGCCTTAGATGGCAACACTTGCATTTTCTAAAGTCTCTTTATACCTGGAGCATACTTTAATATAATGAAGCATCTGCCTATATTTACTAAAGAATGTTCTCTAGTCAGATATCATTATACTTTCTGAGAGTTAGGCAAATGGTGTGGATTAGAGCTGCAGCCTGGGAGTAACAGAGCCTGACATCACAGCTGTGCTCAGTCACTCACAAACTACAAACCTGACCAAGGGGTAAGTTCCCTAAACACTCCGAGTTTATTTTCATCATCAAAGTGGGGCCAGTAAGCATATCTACCTGGTGGTGCATTTGCATAGACTGAATTACATAAAGTACTTGGGATATATCTTGGACACCAGTAGGAAGTGAGAAGACATAGTTATTTTACCAATAGCACTACTATTTCAAAGTGAACCTATAATGTAAAGAAAAGTTTACCAAATCCCAGATCTTCACTCCATTACATATTTACTATTATTTTGTTTGTAGGAAAGAAGTAATTCTAAAGTAATCACCTCCCACCCCATTCCAGCCATCTCCCTGTCTTTTCTCCTTAATTCTCCAAAGAAATGGCCTTTTCACCATCACATTGCGCTGGTCTCGAGCCCTCTTCACCAACTGATTTTTCAGTGTCTGTGAGAGCACAGGTCTGCCTTGCTATGATTAGACTGAGATCCAAAACTTGCGTTTGTACCCTGACCTGATAGGCCATGTCAGAGCTCTACAGAATTATCTATTTTAAACACTATTCCACTGTGAGTTTCTATGGTGTCCTCTCAGAGCCTATCTGCCTCTCAGAATCACTGTTAAGAAATTATCTGAAATATATAGAACTTGAAATGGAGAAAATAGTTGGAGAGGGAAAATCTCTATGACAATTATTCATATTTTATTGGTATATCATCTGAGTTGAATTTAGTTAATGAAATTTAGTTTCCTGCTTATGGAAAGAAGCAATTTCCTTTGAGTAGCCACATTTTAACTATCTCTGTGTTATTCAGGCTTTGGAGGAATAAAAGGTAGGAATTGGGAAGAATGAAATAAAGGTATATGAAAAAATTGGCAATTTATAAATAATAGACTCCAAAATTATATCCATAAAGACTGACCTTTTTATTTAACTCCCAGTACTTCTATTTAAAACAGTATTCACCTTTATATCTTTTGTTGTTTAAAATGAGGAAAAATACATGTGTTATTCCAAAGGATTGAAGAAATAAATTTACTGTACATGTTGCAGAATTCTGTGAAGACATATTATAGAATTCTAATGATACTTTAAAATGATCACTACCCACAAGATGACTTTAGAAGGGGGAAGGGAGGAAAAAAGGAAGGGGGAAAGAAAGAGAGAATAAAATTGACCTGATTTATTTCTTTAAGATTCATTTAAAAGGAGGGTACCATTAAGGATAGATCAACCAGGACACTTTTCTAGAAGCCCTGTGTTTTCTTCTCAGAATTTGTTACTTAAAAAGTTATTAATTAAGAAATCTATTTGCAAAAACTTCTAAGTTTTGTTGTATAATAACCAAGAAATTTAAAATCATGTACCATGAATCATGTAATTGCTAATATTCCAGTAAAATTATTTGGAAGCTGAATACTAAAACAAAGGAAAAAAATAAAAGAACCTTAAATTGAGGTATTTTTTCCCTTATATTCTCTATTTGTAAATGTTTTATGTGGGTGAGTTCATATTTGCTAAAGATGGTGGATTGTTTTGAATTTCACTTAACTGCCAAACATCTGGGCAAAGCTGTGACCCATGAGCATGATATTTAATAAAATATGCGCTATGGATTTTATACTAATTTGGGCCCCACCAATGCCAAGGTCAGCTCTACAGGGTAACACTGCCAGTATTCATCATAGTTTGTCTTCATGGGTGGCCTTGCTCTCTGATGAGAATCTACAGTTCAATTGACATTGCTCACGACTACAAGGCTCAGACTAAATCCCCCCCCTCAAATGACAGGGATCAGCTGGCTTTACATTTATGCACAAAAATATCTCCTTCAGAGAAACAAAGAAGTAAAGAAACTCTTACACATTCCTCTTAGAAACTTTTCCTTAATTCCACTTAGCTTCCAAATATGACAGGCTATGAACTCATGGAATTTCTCTCAGTAGGATGAGTTTGATGAGCTTGAATAGACACCTGAAAAAATATCTTCTCAGAGACTTTTTTTTTTGTTTACTTATCCATCACCCTTTGCATTTCTCAACAAGAATTCTAGGAAGAATTTTCTCAGCGTGGTGCTCTGAGAAGGTAGTTTTTGGCCACTGTGCACACTGCACACTCATGGAGAATACTCTGTAATAATGGACACAGTGCTAAATTTGACATAAAAGATTTTGTTTCAAAGCTGAAATTGATGATCTCAAAGCTATTTCACTTCAGATAACTCATTTAAGTTGTGGGACTTCTGTTGACTATTCTCTAAAATGAATGTAATTCTGTCTCACTCACAAGGTAATGTCATTCTCATTTTCCCCCACCCTTCCTTAGCCTAGAGCAGTAACAGATGCCTGCCTCAATTTCCTACTGTCCAGTCCACAAGGCAGTGGGGTCCAAGGCTGCTGGTGTACATTCAGGACCCATTCCCATAAGCACACAGGGTCTGGAATTATTTGGGGACCGAGTTTTCTTGTACCAGACATCACAGAGCTAATGTCCTTTTTTTTTTTATTTTAACATGTGAGTTATTCTCACATAAAAGTCTTTTACAAGTCAACTCTACTTATTGAGTAAGAATAGATTGTATATATTGATTGTGAAAAGTTTTCAATATAGCTATATCCCAAGTCCAGGAAACTCATATCCTACTACCATGTAATTTTAAGCAAAATTTGAAATGACATATATTATTAGAGTAGATTATTCAGGTAGAACTGGATTTCAAACACTCACCATCCAAAATATATGATAAAACTGATAGAATCTGAAACTATGAAAATTTCTACTCTATGACATTACATTCTGTCCCATGAAAGGTGTTTTGTGTGGTTCCAGGAGTGATATCCATGACAGAGGGATGTTTCTCCTGACTTTCTTATGCGAGCCTTCCATATACAATAATTTATGCAATAATGTCATCGACTTTTACTCCAGGACCAGATTCATCAACATAGTTTCAGACTTGAGTTACTCTAATGTGTTTTAGGATTTTAGGAGTGTAACATATCCAATCTAAAGAACAAGAAGTAAAGAAAACCTTTCTCTCTGTTATCTCCTTACATTTTCTCTTTAGTTTTTAGGCCACAGCATTATGTATTGTTAGGTTGATAGTATAAAACTACATCTAATATAGGTCATTAAAACTTAAAACCTTCTTCCAAATTATGATTAATATCTAGATTGAGTCCCATGACTCAACAGCTTTTGAATTCTTCTCTATATGCTCTAGTAAGTCTTAGCTTCAACTTTAATATTGTATTTCAGAATTATTTTATTTATTTATTCTTAGAGAGAGGGAAAGGGAGGGAAAGAAACATTGATGCACAAGAGAAACATCCTTGGTTTCCTCTTGCACACACCCCAACCAGGGTCTGGGCAGTGACCTGGATTTGAACCAGCAACTTTTCCCTTTTCCTTTGCAGGACAATGCCCAATCACCTGAGCTGCTAACCGAGCTACCCCATCTGAGCTAATCATTTTAGGCTTACATGCCTACGGACAATTGTTGAACCGGCTCCCCATTGTGCGACCACAGCCCCAGTTGTTTCTTAGTGCCTTTCAATTTCCTTCTTTCCTACTCTTTAATTTATTAGATCAGATATAAGAAATATATTGAAATTTTTTAACTACGAAAACTATTTTTTATAAGGGTGTTTTTGAGGACATTTTAGTCCACTGTATTTTGTAAAAATCAATAAAGGAAACCAATTTTAAAATGGAGTCAAGAATCCCCAAAGGGGGAGATTTCGTGCACTATACCATTCAGCACACCTTGCAGACTCCAACACGGGGAAAGCACACTTACCTTTATCATCAGGAAGAAGCTTACTTTACTACTCTAGCAGGGAGAAGGAAGATTTTCTCTTTGCCTAGCAACAAGCCAGCCAATAAAATACCACATTGATTCAGCCAATGGGAAGGCACTATACTTCACACTCCTAGTTTCCTTCCATGGACATTTCCTTCCATTTTCCTTTCAACTTACCCCTTTTTTTCTTCTGTAAAGTAACATTTCTTTCTTCCCTTTGTTCTTTGAGCTCAACTATGGTTTGATACAAATTGCTTATCCCAAATTGCATTTTCTCTGCCATTCCTGATTACACTCATTTTACAGGTAAACTAACTGGCTATTTTATTTTTAAGGTCAACAATTTCTAATTCCTTTTGGCAAATTCAGAATTATCTTTCCATATATTATATAGTCCTATTATTGGAGTATGTAATGTTCTGCTACCGAAGGAACTCCATTTCTACTTTAGGAGCAGAGGGTTATAGTCATTAATTTTTGCACCCAAATAGCCTGAAGGTTGTGTTATATAACTGTCCTTACTTTATTAACATTCATTCACATTCAGTACTTACCAAGGAATAGGGCACTAAAAAAGAACCTCAGCATTAGCATATATGCATATATGCACATATATGCATGGATATATATGTATATATGATATATATCAGCTTAAAATATTTTGTCCTTATGTAAGATCTCTCCAAAAGCCATTTCCTTGAGAGTAGTGCTTGCAATAATGGGGGGACATTCAACAGCAATGGATGTCTACCTGTCTGCCTGCACGTCTGTGAACAGAAGCATCTGTGATCAGAGCACAGATGTGCCCTCCTGTCCTCCCCACACCCTGCACCTCAGCATTTGGATGACATGGTTATTTTTGCCCACCTTCGTCTTCCACGGGCTGTGTGCAAGGTGCTCCAAGAATACATGCACAACCGCTGCCAGGTGGCTGGAGTTGAGGGATGGGTACCTGTTACCGTGCTAAATGCTAAAATTGACCAAAATTAACCACAATTTACTGCCCAAGTCTTCCCCTGGAAGTAGCAAGCCTTCAGCAGATGTTACAGTTCCAAAATAATTACATCAGAAAGATTCTGCCATTCTAATTGTTGTCTGGGGGACGACAGATCCCTGATGCTTCCTACTGCACCTTCCCAGAGTCCTCTCTTGAGTTTCTTTCTAACAAATATGTTTTGAAGCAATTGCAGCACAAGCATTAAAACTAAATTCCAAGCAGAAAGTTGATTGTAGAACATGGATTAATTATTTCTTTAATGTACACTGTTTTTAAAATTGCATAATTTTGAAGTCAAATGAATGATACTGTTTAAAAAAAGGAAAAGAAAAAAGTCTCTAGACTATTCAGGTATGGTTTGTCATGAAAATAATGTGAGGAACAGTCTGTATGATTGTTACAGATTTAGACCATAAACACAGAAAATAAAACAGGTAGCAGACAATTAAGGATATAACAGTTGTATTAACCGAAATTGGAAACAAAACAAAACAAAACATCGTAGTCTCCAGGGACACATCAGAGTCTGGAGGCCTTTGTTTTGTCTCCGCATTCGGGTCCAACAAAGCAGTTAAGTCCAGGTACTGTCTTCCCTGAGTCCTACGAGAGCTGTCCGCCACGGGCTTCTCTGTGATAAATAGAAAGCAGCTGGTGTCTCAAGGATGGCTATTAATCTCCTCAGAAGATGAAAGCAAGTGGGAAAGCTGAGCAATGCTTTGTAATTAGTGATTCATACACTCCTAACTTAAGAATAAAAGATCTTTGAAGCTGTGTTTGCTTGGAAGAGGGATGAGTTTTAATTGATACATAGTTACCTTAAGAAATTAGACTTCACAAAATGGAGTCTAACTTAATCAAAGGTTATTATTTATGAGGAAAGGGGGGTGGATGGAGGTGGAAGAGTGTATGGGGGATAAATGGTGATGGAAAAAATAAAACAAATTAAATAAAAAAACTGAACTCAGCAAAAAGTCCCAAAGTATATTAAGAGATTCCACTTAAATTTTTTATATTAACCACAGGATAAAGGTTTTCAAATTTAAGACTAATATATTTCCTTTTCTTTTACTACAAGATAGAATTTTGTATTTTGTCTCATGAAATTATATATTTTCACTGATTACATGTATATATGTGTGTATATACCCTTGCATTACCTCGTTGTTGACTGATTTACTTTTTTCCCAATGTTCTGACTAGTTGATAAAAATTATAAATTTGTAAATTTAATATTGATGTATAATGAGAAAATAGTGCCCCTGCACTGACATTTATCATTTCTCTACAGAAGCATGTTTATTTAATCTAATTATACAAGTTGGCAGATATTTTTGTAAATATTTTGCATTTTGAAGAGTAATATGTTGACCAAAATATTTTTAGATTCAATAAACTTATATCTCACATAAATGTTCTGATACTTCTTATGTCCAAATGATACGGTGATTATAAAAGTATAGTTTTACTTAAAAGTAACCTTAAATATATAGTAGTTTTGGTCATTTTACCTTTTTTAAATTAAAATACTGCAATATCTGTGTACACATATGGAAAGCTGTGAATGTTTTATAGTCCACTAGTAGTTAACCATGAAAAACATGAGATCATCTGAGTTTCTTTCTCCTAATATCATTTCCCAACGCCTTTTTGCAGTATTTATTGATGGGTATAAAGGAGGGGAGAATACCTTATTCTTTATTCACTGGAATGTCCTGATTAAATTTTAAACTGCAAAGATTAATACACAAATTAAATCTTTTCTGTAGGAAGTTTACATTGATTTTATTTGAAGCTGCAGAACTCTAATCGTAGAAGCTACATCTTCTAATAAAATCATACAAAGAAAATTATGTTGACATATGCTTCTGGAGGTCATCAAAGGTGTATTCTAGATCTTCTGATCAAGATTACACCTAATTTTAAAACTACACATTTTGTAATACATAGAGCTACTAGCTCTCCAGGGTGATGGTTAGGATTGGAATGATCAAACCCCAAAGCCTTGCCGGCTGAAGTTAGATGGTTGGGATAGAGCAGAAATTTTTAACCTGCGTGCCACAGGAATCTTTAAAATGTGCAATATTTGACTATTTAGTCAGGGGCACTGACCTCTTTTATTGATACATTAGGTAGTTGAATAAAAATATGAAAACAGCCAATGCAACAATAGTCATTGATATGAATGAATCAAAATTATATCATTGTTTTGTTAGATCAGCCAAAACTATATTCTGGTATGCTGCAGAAGTTTAGTAATTAGTTCATGTGACCCACGGGATGCAAAGGGTTGAGTATTGCCGGGTGAGAGAGTTGGAGGACAGCTGTCATCCACTCCTTCTCACATTTTGCTTTGAAGTTTAGTTGCATAGATTAGACTTATCATGGTGATACATTAAAAATGCACTATTGTTATTGGGACATGAATGAACTCTTAAAATTCATTCATTCATTCATTTATATAAAGACATCTTGTGAATCCACCAACCACACCAAGAGCTAGACTATTTTATAAAACTTATATTTACATATTGGAACCATTCTTGCCACATCCCACTGCCACCTATAGAATGATTTACTGCTGTGGCTCTTTTTGGTGGTTGTTTAGTTGTTCTTGTTCCAAATTATATACATCAGGTAGTGTTCTAGGGTTATTTCCATCTTTATTTGTTAAACAGCCCTTCATTTTGCTAGCGACTAGCTGTGCCATCTCTACCGCAGTCTAATGCGCCGTACGTGTTCAAGTCTGTTGGAGGCACTCATTTTGTTCCATCGATCAATTAGTTCATTCCTCTACAAATGCATACTGTTTTAATAAATTTAAAAAATAGCCTGGCTGGCGTAGCTCAGTGGATTGAGCGCGGGTTGTGAACCAAAGCATCGCAGGTTCGATTCCCAGTCAGGGCACACGCCTGGGTTGCAAGTCACGGCCCCCAGCAACTGCACATTGATGTCTCTCTCTCTCTCTCTTTCTCCCTCCCTTCCTTCTCTAAAAATAAATAAAGTCTTTTAAAAAATTAAATTAATTAATTAATTAATTAATTAAAAATAACTTTTTACTGAAACTCATTCAAGAAGACATTTTAATTCCTTCGTCTAATTCTATTCAAGAAGAAAAACAGAGTTTCAGGTCATGTGGCCACAAAAGGAAAATGATGCGTTATTTTAAACAGTGAACAAAAGCCATTTTAAAATACTATATAACTGGCTGGGATTTGAAAGAAAACCAAAATCAAAGAGGAATACAATTTTATGTAACAGTACTGAAATCTCAGTATTTAATTATTTGTGTAAAATTGTGTCTAGAGAAATGTCTTCAGTTAAATGTAGAGAGCCTCAGGATTTCTTTCCTTGTTGGGTTGGCATAGCTTTTACCTAGACTGTTTTTGTTGCAAAGTAGGAAAGGTTGGGAAAACACAAAACAAAATGAAACAGAAAAATAAGCTTGTACAGGAAAGTGACAAGAGGCCCTGAGGCATTCAGGACAAAAGGTTTCATAACCCTTGAAAGAGGGGAAATATGTTGAGGTGAGTTCAAGAATCCACTTTATTTTTTCTCCTCGGAGCCCTTTCCAAGTCTTAAGTGGTACAGAATGAAAAGCTAAGAAACATGGTAGATGAAAATCAATGTGATGCAGAGAAGCCACAGAGCTTTCAGCAATTTCACAGAAAAAAGGAGGGGAAAAAATAGAGAAAAGAAATTTAATCCTGCCTGCCTCAGCAGACAAAGCTTGTGTAGCTAAGATCCTGGGGAAAAGAGAAGTGCAAAGATGGTTAAACATGATACTGCCTGTCTTTCTCTTCACGTTATTTTCTAATTGTTTTTTTTTTATGTCCATTTTACTTTTAATTTTTTTAAAGATTTTATTTATTTATTTTTAGAGAGGGAAGAGTGGGAGAAAGAGAGAGAGAGAGAGAAACATTAATGTGCGGTTGCTGGGGGTCATGGCCTGCAACCCAGGCATGTGCCCTGACTGGGAATCGAACCTGCGATACTTTGGTTCGCAGCCTGCACTCAGTCCACTGAGCTACACCAGCCAGGGCTATTTTCTAATTGTTAATGTATGCTGGGACAAATCCTAAGAACCCTAGTTGAAAGTAGCTGAAATATTATTGAAGCTTTTGAGAGTCTCATACTGCTGAACATTCATTTAGCTTTTCTGAAAATAAATTGGTGTTTGGCTTCTGGCAAGTTGGAAAGGGGTGAATGCAAACTACAGTGGATCACACCAATTTCCAAACATCACGTGTATGGAAAACAGCCTCTTGCTTGATGGTGGGTTAAGGTGACTTCCCCTAATATAGAAGCCTGAGAAAGGATTGGGTGAATGCTTTCTGGAGAGAGATAACATCATCAGTCTCTACTATGTTTCATAACACAATGCCTGACACATAATGAAATATTATCAGGCGCATTCTAAGGGAAGGGCTAAGAAAAAGAAGTAACAGAAAGTTTTGTGAGGTGGCTGAGATACTGAAGTTTTCAGACATGAACTTTATTATAATTTGGATTAATATGTTATGGAAAGATATGAAAAGATAGAGAATTTCACCAGATTACTATATTATATGTAAAAAAAATCAAATGGGAAATTTAGGACAGAAGATCAATACAGTGAAAGGAAGAACTTAGGGATGGGTTAGGAGCACACTGGAGAACTGCCGGTCAGACTTGGGAACTAGGATAGGATAGTAGAGGCTCTTCGCCCTAAAATACAGAGAAGGAAAAAAAGGAAATTCAGAGATGAATGCAAGAGACATATGGGGTGTTGGAAAAATATGTAACTTAGCAAAAGAATTATCAGGAGTAGAGGTGAGAAAAATGGAAAAATAATGTTAAAAAAGTTAATGGCTAAGAATTTTCCGAAGTTGATGAAAGACACAGAGTCTCATATACAAGAAGCACAACAAACTCTATTAAAAATAAATACAAAGAAATCAAACCTATGTGCATTGCAATGAAACTGCTAAAAAGTCAAAGACAAAAAAGAAAACACCTATTAAAATCAACAGTGATAAAAATGCATTATATTCAAATGAGCACCAGCAGTGTATGAAATTAGTAATCATCAAAAAAGGAATAATTTCATCTCTAAAAAGCTCATTTAAAATAACTATCTATCTAGAATTCTATTCCAAATGAAAACATTATCCACAGGTGAAGATGAATAGATATATTTCTAGTCAACAAAAATGGAGAGATAAAAATTCATCACCAACAATTCCTCACTACAATAATGCTAAAGAGTATTTTTCAGACAAAGGAAAAATAATGGCAGGTTTGCTCATGGAAATGTAGAAAAGTAGAGCAAGTAATATTAACTACCGCAAATCTAATGATATATGAGTGACTAATGGTGAATCAAAATATTAGATCTAGAAAATAAGAATCATAATGATTTATGGAGCTCAAAAATGTGAAAATAAAATGTATGAAGATAGTAACACTAAAGGCAGGGGGAAGTAAAAAGTGATAATGTGTTCAAAGTTCATAAGATTATCTGAGAATTGATGATACTAGTACTTATTTATATCAGAAGCTAATAATTCAAGAGTGCATGTTGTACATTTGTAGGATTAGCATTAAACAAATAATAACATTTTATAGTAAACAATCCAATTGAAAAAATGTAAAAATAATGATTCTGCAAAAAAAGGAGAAAAAAGAGAGAGCTAGAACATATTGAAAATAAAACAAATAGCAAAATGTCAATTACAAATCTAAATGCATCAATTTACATAAAAAATAAATGGGCTAAGTACTCCAATATAAAGTTAAAACATATTCTGTGTGGGAAAAATGCATTTAAATCAAAAGAAATAGGAATGTCTAAAATAAAAGTATACAAGAAGATATATCATTCAACAAAGTTTTTAAGAGAGAAATTTGGTGGATCCACAAACAGAACAAAATAGACTATAAGCTATGAATTATTTCTAGAGATAAAGAGAAATACTTCATCATATTGCTGGGGTCAATAAACTAAAAAAAGGTAATGACAATAAATTTGTATGCAATTAAGAACATAATGTCAATTGTAAAGCAAGAACTTGCAGAATTAGCAAATATATTATCAAAATGGAAGATTAGAACTTGCCTCTCTCAGCAAATGACTGAGCAGACAAAAAATTAGAAAGAACAAAAAATATCTGAACAACCCAATTTGCTAAATTAACTTTAATAGTATGCGTAGAATATACAACACACCTGTAGGATATGCATTTATTTGAACTGCATAAGAAACATTTAATAAAATTGCATATTAAATATGAGGTATGTTTCAATAGTGAAATATGTTATAATTTATTGTATTAAATGCATATGATTGAATTATCTATTGCAGCAAAATAAACTACCATAGCTTAAAACAATAAACATGTATCTCCTGGAGTCTCTGTCTTGAGGTTCTTTCAATATGGCAGCTGGATTTCCAAAACAAGAATTCCACGGTTTCTGGTACCAGATCTGAAGGTAATTTTTATCAGCATCTTGTATCAATAATAATGCAATTTTCATTTAGGAATTCAGTAATTCACAACAAATCCATTTTTTGTCAGTTCACGAACTGTGGCAGACTCTGGCCAGCAGAGTCAGCCTGTTATAACTGAAGACTAGAATAAATGCACAGGCCGCAGCAATCCTGTGGAGAAAAAGGGGACAGCACAGCTACTCTCTCAAGGGGAGAGAGAGCCTCTGAGGGCCTCAGCCACTCCCTCCAGAGGAGAGTGCCACACCCTTGCCTAGACAGGCTTTTGTTGTTTTTCTAGGGTCTTACATCAAAGAAAGACTTATTATCTATTACATAGAATATTATTGTCTACATTTTAGGTGCATTCAAGGAAATGAAAATAACATGCAAAGGAGAATGGCGGTGAGCTGATTAGCTCTGTCCTTGGGAGAATTCACACAGGCTTTGGAAATTACCTTGAAGATAGACAATACACATTTGTTGTTTCAGACCAGGGTGATGGAGTTTTAGCAAGAGCAAGCCATAACAGTCAGTATGCATTTTCTAGGCCTGATTCCCACGGAAAAACTCGGTTTGAAGGTCTGGCTCCTGCCCACCACTTTGCTTCTGTAGGTTTTCCATACAGAACTGAGTGACATTTGCCAGACCAAAACAAATCGGTCCCCTACAATGAACTTCTGAAATCAAGAACTATAATACTATAGATAAATACTGGACTGCTATAATCAATGTCACAATGCATAGAAAACAAAACCAGACAATCCACAGGAAAAATAAAAGTATTCTTGTTAGAATGGTCTTCCTTGAATTTCAGAATAAATATTATGTATAAATCTATATAATTAACCTTTTTTGCTTTAATGCATATAATTTTTTCATTTCAACTCTATAGGCACAGCCAGATTTTAGAGATGTTCAGAGTACTAAATTAGTTTGAGTTACCAAAGCTTGATGCCCTACAAAAATGGAGTGCTTTTTATTTTGTAGATTTTGAAAGGCATGAGGGGGGCTGTGGTGAATGGAATTTTTAAAAAGCGGAGTAGTAATTTTATTTATGTTTATTGTGATACTTCAAAAATTAATATTTTATTTGCTCCATATATTTAGATTGAGAGTTAAGTTGTAGCATTGACAGGAAAGGAGGTAAGTCTTTATCTTAATAAATATACTTAATGTAGTGCCCAAAGTTATATAATATTGGATTGCCCTGAGTTCCTTCCTATCTGCCTTATTAATTAATTGTCTTGAATTAATTTTCTTGGGAGAAAGTTGAAGAGAAAGGGAGATAATCATACTAATGTAATAGCATAATCAATCGTTTGGAAGTTTGCATTTATTAATTCGAAGTGAAGATAAAAAATGGTGTTTATCTAACTTTGGCTTACTTAATTTACAAGTTCTAACCTTTAGGATTTATTCATTTACTGTCTAACGTATATTAAAATCATTATAAACTGTCTTCAGCATCAGTAAACTTACGGTGGCGACCCTGTGCTTTATTTTAGTCAATATAATGTCTATTCTAAATGACATATGACTAAAGTAACAGCATTTCCCTCCCTTGAGATCAAAATTTGATTATAAAGTTGACCTTTAAATGTCCCATTTTGTTAGGCAAACAACATTATTTGAAATTAGTCATAGGTTTCTTGTTTTGTGCAAGCAAATCTTGATTACAAGCCTTTCTATAAAGCTTCTATTCAGTTTAATAATTCATACTTCTCTGCTTATCAGCTTTAGAATTCTAAAGGAGGCATTTGCCTATAAATCTTTCCCACTGCTGCATTTTATTTTAATGCACAGCAACAGAACACTAACATAATTGGTGCAATCTGTTATTTACAGATATGCGGTGAGACGCAGGTGGCAAGCTCTTTTTTAGTGTTGTAAGAAAGAGAAAGATCTTCATAACTTTAATTACGTGAATAAAGATTGAAGCTGGCTTAGGATAGCAGCCATTGTCACAATGGGTGTTCTCTAATTTCTGCAGCAAATCTTTTCCATATCCTTTTCAATTCCACTCTCTACCAGATGCTTATTTTGTGTTAAGAACATCTATTCTCTAAAAAGTGGCCCCATAAAGAAATATTGTTGGGTTTTATATTTATAATCCTAAACCAAGATCCAGAATAAATTGGTTTATGATTTTGTTATATTGAAAAATTTCTATGAATGCTTTCTGAAATACATGATTCACACCATAGGTTTTGTGCCTCTGACATAACTTCTAAATTTAAAATATCAAAATTAAAGCTTAGATAGAGGCTCCATTTGCCACAAAAAAACTTTGATATGTTTCAATAAAATGGAAATGTTTAAAATATCACTCTAATAAACATTCAACAACTCTTCGACAAACAGACTCAGTTGAAAGCTAGATAGTAAAAGTTCACACTCAATTAACTACAGTCCTTGGGGCATGTGTAATTTGGAATTCAGAACTTCTAAAATTGTATAAGGTAAAGTGGTCATATATTACACATTATATACAACTCTAGCCCTCATAATTGTGGGGCAATTATGTACAGAGATTTATTTTGGTTCTATCAGGTTTTGCATTGATTTCTACTTTTTGGTATTTGGAGTTTAGAAGTTGTAGATAAGTGACTACGTTCCTTCTTTTTTAAGTATATTTTATTGATTATGCTGTTACAGTTGCCCCAATTTTCCTCCCTTTGCCTCCCTCTTTGAGGTATCTCCCTTCCCTCCAGCAATCCGTCTCTTCAGTTCATGTCCACAAGTTGTACAGATAAGTTCTTTGGCTTCTCCATTGCCTATATTGTTCTTAACATCCCCTTGTCTATTTTGTACCTACCAATTATGCTTCTTAATCCCTGCACCTTCCCCCCATTCTCCCCCTTCCCCCTTCCTGCGGATAACCCTCCAAATGATCTCCATATCTATGATTCCATTCCTGTTCTAGTCATTTGTTTAGTTTGTTTTTGCTTTTATTTTTTAGATTCAGTTGTTGATAGTTGTGAGTTTATTGTAATTTTAATATTCATAGTTTTGACCTTCTTTTTCTTCAGTCTTAACAATTCATACAATGATGGCTTGGTGATGATGGACTCCTTTAGCTTTATCTTGTCTGGGAAGCACTTTATCTGCTCTTCCATTCTAAATGATAGCTTTGCTGGATAGAGTAATCTTGGATGTAGGTCCTTGCCTTTCATACCTTTGAATACTTCTTGCTAGTCCCTTCTTGCCTGCAAAGTTTCTTTTGAGAAATCAGCTCATAGTCTTATGAGAACCTCATTGTAGGTAACTCTCTGCTTTTCTCTGGTTGCTTTTAAGAGTTTCTCTTTATCTTTAACCTTTGGAATTTTTATTATTATGTGAGTTGGCGTGGTCCTCTTTGGGTTCACCTTGTTTGGGATTCTCTGTGCTTCCTGAACTTGTATGTCTATTTCCTTCACCAAATTAGGGAAATTTTCTTTCATTATTTTTTTTTTTCAAATAAGTTTTCAATCTCTTGCACTTCCTCTTTTCCTTCTGGCATCCCTATGATTTGTATATTGGCACTTTTGGAGATCTCCCAGACTCTTCTTATTTTCTCCTTGATTTAAAAAAAAATCCTGTTTCTCCATTCTGTTCTGGTTATTGATTTCTTCCTTACATTCCAAATCATTGATTTGAACCCTGGCTTCCTTTCCTTAACTGTTGGTTCCCTATGGGTTTTTCTTTATTTCACTTAGTGTAACCTTCATTTCTTCCCTTACACTATTGCTGTATTCAGTGAGTTCTCTGAGCATCCTGATCACCAGTGTTTTGAACTCTGCATCTGATAGGTTGGCTTCTCCATTTTACTTAAGTCTTTTTCTGGGGTTTTGTTCTGTTCTTTCATATGGGCCATGTTTCTTTGTCTCCTCAATTTGGCAGCCTACCTGTGTTTGTTTCTGTGTGTTAGGTAGAGCTACTTTGACTCCCTATCTTGGCCCACCTGTTAAGTTGAATGGGGGTGGAGCCTTAGGTAGTCACCAGGGCAGGGCAATCCACTTCACGGCTTTGTGGCTCTGTATGTGGGGGATGGGTCAGAAAGGGGACAGTGCCACTGCCTGGCTACTGGAGGCTTGTTCAGCACTTGCCCAGTTCCAGTCACTTCACCTCTTTCCCTTATGCAATGGTGCCCCTCTAGCCGCTGCTCCAGCGGTGGTCTCCAGAGTGGGTGGGTTTGCACATGTTCTAGGACCATGAGAGCCCTTTAAACAGACTCTCCCCAGAGACTGGCAGTTTCTTCCACTGCCCTCAACCACCACTGGTTTTTACAAGCAGAAATTGTGAGGTTTTATTTTCTTGATTCTGGAACCCTGGACTGTGTGGTCTGGCCTGGGGCTGGGATTGCTCATTTCTAAGGTATCCCTTTCCATTTTTACCCACCACATGTGAATGTGGGACTGCCCTTTCCACCAGATGATACCACCTCCACTTGTCATTGCCACCCCACTGCCACCACACTGCTTCCTCTCCGCCACAACTTCCCTTTTCCACCCCTCCTACCCCTCTGGATGAATATGGCTTCTTCTAATCCTTGGTTGTTGGACTTCCATACAGTTTGATTTTCTGGCAGTTCTGGGTATTTTTTGTTAGTTGTGATTCTTCTGATGGTTGTGCAAGGAAGTGAAGCATGTCTACTTATACCTCCATCTTAACTGGAAGTCCATGACTACATTCTTTAATAAAAAATAAGTTGTTGATACTCTGGCAAAAGACATATGTTTTTGTACTATTGTTTTTGTTGTTGCTGTTCATTAACCTATATAGAGTGTCAAAATAAATACTTATTGATACTTATTCAATAAATGAGTTGAATAAACATGGGAGCAAGTTGTATTCATTTTCATTTCTTGAGTAAATAGCATTATCCAGGGATCTGGGGAACTAAGATGTACAATAATATAATAGAGTGAAAATATAAAATAATAAAAATGATATGTATTGAAATTTACATTGTGCCACTGCTTCTCTCCTGAGGAATTTTCAAAACAAGTTTGGTATAATATGCTTATTATTAACTGTATTAACTGTATTAACTGTATTCACTTTGTGTGTGTGAAAACTGAGGCTTAAAATGGATATGACACTTGCCATTATGTCACAATGGTAATATCAAAACTAAAATTTGAACAGGGGTAATTTAACTTTGGATCTCATAGAATTAAGGAACTAGCTATTGTGAACATGTCAGAGTAGATAATAAAAATGTCATGTGTAATAAAGGTAAAAAATCTACTGAAAACAAATGTTTATACATAATAGATTGTAATTGCTCTATGACGAAAGATGGCTGCACTGAGGTGGCAGAAGAACATAATTCTTGATGTATATATATAGCATTTAGAGAGTCTGTGATATTAAGAGAAATTATGAAATAGGCTCAAAGTCCTGAATGAGTGATTTCTAAGGATGTTAATATGCAGAGCTGCAAGAAAATCCTGTATCATGGTGCTGATGAAAGAAAATCCAACTTCCAGCAAATCCTAATTTTATAAAAAAATAACTACAAAAACAAATATAACATAATAAAACACCTTTATTGACTCCATATCCCCTGTATACTTCTACTTATGTATTTTCTTTTATGTAAAGCTTATGAATGGAATATATAATATTATCTGTGTTTATCACCTCATACTTGGAATTGCTTCTTAAATATTGTCACCATCATTCACTATTGTCAGGATCATCAATTATGATCATTTACCAAATCCCATAATCAGTTCTGGGTCCCCATTTCATTGTCTCTCCCAGTAGTATTTGATAAATTTGGCGATATCCTTCTTTAAATTTAGTAACACTGGCTTATTATATGCATATCTCTGATCTACTTTTTCTCCTCTTTGCCTTGCTATTACTACTCCAGATTTTTTTGTTGGAATCTCTCTACTTATTCCTAAATGCTGCAGAGGACAGAGGACCATGCTCAGTTCCCTAAACTCTTTCCACACACACACACACACACACACACACACACACACATTAATGTCTTCTCTTTTCCCTTTCTTATTATTTTATCCAGCCTCATTACACATAACTGATCTTCAAATTTATAGCCTGATATGCTACAGAACCTTACAACTAAGAACTTTACAACTAAATATCTGTTGACATTCCTTTTAAATAATCTCAATATGTCTAATACATGCCTGCTTTCTAGTATAAACAAACTCTAGTTTTCCCATCTCAGCACTCACCTTTTATCCAATTCCTGAAATTAGGAAGTCACCCTCGATTCCTTTTACTTTCAATCTCCTCCTGAACCCAATCCATGTGTCTTGGAAAATCAGCTCTTGAAGCCCATGTTGCTTACACCACTCGTTTTCTTTATTGTCGTGATCACCTTCATCCAAACCACCATCATCTGTGACAAGATCCATCTCCATCAACGGCAACCTCAGTAGTCTGATTATTTCTAGTCTGGTCCAGTCTCTGTACAACCACAAGAACTGTCTTTTAAAATCTTAGATAAGATCGTGTACTTCATGACACAAAATTCTCTGAGGGTTGGCATTGCATTTAGAAAGGAATCCATTTTCCTGACTCAGGTTGCAAGGCCTCATATGATTTTATTTCCAACCAACCTAAACTCCTTCCTGCTTCAGCTATGTGTACTCTTCTGCCTCCTTCAAACTAACCTTCCTTATTTCCTTAACAAGCATCTGGTTCTTTCCTGACTTAAATATTGTATTCGTTATTCCTAAACCACGGTTTTCTTCTTTCTTGTCCACATGGTGCCCTTCCCATCCACTCTTCACTGAGGACCCTCCTTAAATATCACCTCCTCATAGAGGCCTTCCCTGATCAATTCACACAAAATAGAAAAGCCACCACAATTTTATCACTCTCTGTTTCCATATTTTGCTTTGTTCTTTCCTTATATTATTTATCATCACTTTAAATTAGCTACATATGCCTCCTGATATAGTGATTTATCTAGAAGTGCCTGCTGCTCAGAAGAAAGGCTATCCATACATTGAGAGATAAAAAAGAGTTTTAGAAAGAGTTTTTGGAATGTTTATCACTAAAACTATTATGCCAGTGATGTGAAGGACCAGCTGCACCTTAACCAAGATATAGGTTGATGTAACCCTCCAGAACATACCTACTCTTAGTAACATATGTTGGTAAATAAATAGATATGTATAAAGTAATATCATGAAAAATGTTTAGTATTTTAAATATGTATATTTTCCTAATGCTTATAAATGTATTATTGTGCATAACTGAGTAATTGTGACATTGTTTTTATTTTATTAGATATTGTATAACTCAAATGTGCCACACAAGAGAATAGCTCTTAAGAGAAAAATACAGGTCCCCTTCCCTGAGGTGCTCTTGTAGTAGTAGAAGTAAAATATTTAAATACTACTGGCAACTAATGATATGAACAGAGTACTAAGAAAACATATATATTTATATACAAATTTCAAAAGACTGTGATTGTGGAGATCTCAATGATGAGGTATAATGAGAACTCTTAATTTCAGGCTTAAAAAGGACTTGCAGTTTTAAGAAATAGTTCTCAAATTAAAATTTATAATTCAAATTAAGACATCCATTTATATAACAACTTATCAGGCCCTGGCTGGGTAGCTCAGTTAATTAGAGCATTTCCTGATATAGGATGGTTGTGGGTTCCAACTGATGTTTTCTTTTCTCTCTCCCTTCCTTTGTCTCTCTAAAATCAATAAATAAAATTAAAGAAATAAATACAACACATCAGTGTATGTGAACTTGTATTTCCAAAATATATTACGGTAATTATGGTACAATCCCACAAGAGCAGCCCAGGAAGAATGACCTAGGTTTGCATGCCATGGGAGAACTGTTGGTTTTTGCAGGTTACACTTGGAACATCTTGGAACGATTGCCTAACTGCTCCAAACCGGAATCTTGAATGACTCGGTGTGGGTGGGCATCTTTGTTGAGGTCAGCACTGTAAAGAGAAATGATCAACGTACTGACAACAAATAACAACCAGTCTCTGGTTCTGTATAATTCTCTTAAGAAAATATATTATTTCTATTTTAACCCATTTATGTGAAATGTGTTATTTCATTTAAGGTGCCATTGTAGGAACAGTCATGACCATAACAAATGACTTCTTAGGGTTTTGCTACTATTCTCACAAGAAGATTTCTCAGAAGAACCTGATTTATTTTTCTAGCTCTCTCAGAGAACATTCTGTGCGTGAGCAGTGTGTCTCTATTTCTTCTGTTATCTGAACCACAAGAGTTGAATACAACTCCCCTTCTCTAAAATAATAAAAGTTTTTAGATAAGTTGACACTTCAAAGAACCGAAGCCTAAACTTTTTATCCATTGAATATTTTAGAAGTAGTTTGAATGAGTAACACCTAAAATAAAGACAGATTATAAATGCAATATAATATTTTCATCTTGTCCTTAAGTAAATATAATATTAAAATAAGAAGTATAAATAAAAATAAAATCAAGAAGAAGTAAAATAATTATTGCATCTCTTATTAAGCTCATGTTCTGTTTTAGGCACTGGTTAAGTGGTTTACAGTTTCTCCTGTTTAATCCTTATAACAACCTGTGATATATATTCGTACCAAGTCTGTCCCTTTTTGACAGGTTAGGAATCTGAGGCATGGAATAATTATGTAGTCCCCCATAATCATTTAACTAACAAGGAGATTGGTATTCCGGTTCAGACAAGCTGACACAAGAGCCAGTCTTAGCATCTACACCGTTCTTTAATTCCCATTCACTCATTCCTTCACGTTTTCTTTCTGTTAAGATTGTAACTGAGACCATGCTCTCATATTCAGATTGCAATAGATAATTCTCATCCTGCCCATTTTAGCTGAGTCTTCTTGGCCAGATTATATGCTCTGCCTGCTTCAGTTTGTTCATCCACAAAAGAGGGACAGTAAAAAGAATGCTCCACATTGGGCAGTTAAGTAAGGTAATAGATGTTAAATGGTGCATGGCATGAAGGATTACTCAGCTAGCGAAGGATAATATTTTTCATTTAAGAAATGTTTATGGGGCACTAACAAGACACCTTGTTTATCACTAGGCAGGAGACAGCTACTAAAATCACTTGTGTTAATGACACATATTCTTTCTGCACATTTTAATGTCTCTATCTGTACTTAACATTTATTCAACAAGAATCTCCTGAGCACTTAATATGCACCAGCTATTAGGTACTGAAAAATGAGATGCATGTGTCCAGACCTACTATTAACACCTACTTGGACATGTCTGGAAAACTGATTGGGCAAATCTATTTCACATCCATTTGTATGAGGCAAGGATACATCGTAAAGGAAAAACAATACCTAAAACTAACTGGTTGTTCAATAATGTCAGCTTTATTTAAGTGCTGCTCATGTATACATGCTAGCCAATTCAATCCCACAGACCTCTCTGCAAGTGAGACCCATGGAGTATGAATGGTTTGCTAAAGATAATGTATCAATTATGTGGTGAAGTCAGTACCCAGATGGTCAGAAAACTGGGTGCCTACACTCTGAACCACAATACCATACAATTTTGAACTGGGAACAAGATGTCATAATCCAGGGTTGGAAAAAGTTTCTGCAAGTAGCATGATGTTAGACACTTAATTTTATCCATCAATATCCCATAGACTTCTGCTGAGTTCTAGTGAGAGGGCAGTATGCATAAAATGATTTATTTTTTTATTTTTATAGGATGTTCAATACTTTTTTTTATTGTTCAACTACAGTGGTCTTCACTTCCCCTCCCCCCATCCCCCCATCCCACTCATCCCCACCTTGTACCCTCAAACCCACCCCCTTTGGTTTTGTCCATATGTCCATACATGTTTCTTGATGCCCCCCTGTTTTCTCCTATTATCCCTCTCCCCACTCCTCTCTGGTTACTGTCAGATTGTTCTTTATTCCAATGTCTCTGGTTATATTTTGCTTGCTTATTTGTTTTGTTGATTAGATTCCACTTATAGGTGAGATCATATGGTATTTATTCTTGCTGAAAATTTTATAAGACTGGGATTCAAGAAGCTCTTCTACGCAACCTGTTTCATGGGATACACCAACCAAATCAGAGAGGTATTCTACTTCTAGAATTACAAGAGTATATTCTACTTCTAGGCATTACATTCTGTAGGTATTACATTCTGTAGGTATTACATTCTGTACCTCAAGAAGGTATTACAGAATGTCAGAATGTAATACCTCTAGAAGGTATTACAGAATGTCACTCAAACTTGACGCCCATAAAAGGCTTCCATGGGTGTGGTGTCTGGCTGGAGGGAGCAGTGCCTGGAAAACAGAGCAACTGTGTCCACTATGGACAGCACTGGACATTTTGGCCAATCTGTCAACAGTTGCCCAGACAGAGCAGCATCGGTGTCAAATATGGCAGTAACTAGCAGAATCCATCATGATATGTTAAATTTAGCATAGGGAAAGAAGATCAAAGCTGAACAAGCAAACCATAAGTAAATTAGGCCTCAAGGCAACTCTAGTGAGTCAGAGGTGTTAATGAGCTCAGGTGTGACATCCACCAGGATTTTCAGAAATACTCGTGGGATTATTATAGCAGGCAGAAGAAAGCCTTTGAACGCAATGCTGATTTACATGTATCTTAGTGTGGCCTTGCACAACAACGTTTCAGTCATCTGCAGACTGTGTGTGTGTGATGATGGTGGTCCCATAAGCTTACAATAAAGCTGGAAATTTTCTGTTGCCTAGTGACATCATAGCTGTCCTAACGTAGTAGCCCCCTGTAATGTCGCAGCCAAAGATTGTTAAAATCAAGAAAGCTGTGGTAGAGATGGCAAACATCTTTAACTTGGGTGCAAAGAAAGTTGACAATGAGGAGCTCCTGGAGGTGGTTCCTGTGGAAGTTGTTGGAACTGGAATAGAACACGTAGCTGAAGAAGAGTCCAAAGGAAAGGAAACTGCAGGAGGAAAAAAAGAACTCCCAAGAAATTCCTCAGTGAAGGATTTAGCAGAAGCTTTTGCAGATCTCAACAAGCTCTTTAAATGTCTAAAATTACAGCCCTGGCTGGCATAGCTCAGTGGATTGACCTCGGGCTGTGAACCAAAGCATCGCAGGTTCAATTCCCAGTCAGGGCACATGCCTGGGTTGCAGGCCACGGCCTCCAGCAACCGCACATTGATGTTTCTCTCTCTCTCTCTTTCTCCCTCCTTTCCCTCTCTAAAAATAAATAAATAAAATCTCTAAAATTTTTTTTTTAAGTTTAAAAATACGTACCCCAATACAAAAAGGTTTTCATTTATGGAGAAGAGTGTTCATGGTGACTGCAAGCAAATCTATAAACAGAAAAAAAAGTACACTTAGCAAACCCCTGTGGGCATACTTCTGAAAAAAGTGACGCGTCCAAAAGAAGAGCCTCAGGCAGATCGTTCATGAGGCCATATTCAGGAAGAAGGCATTGTTTTTACAGGAGATAACAGGTCTATGCATGTTATTGTCCCTAAGGACTTTGCAGAGGAGAAGATGTGGAGGTGGAAGACAGTGATTTTGATGATCCTGACCCTGTGTGGACCTAGGCTAATGTGTATGTTTATGTCTTGGTTTTTAACAAAACAGTTTAAAAAGTAAAAAATAAGTAAATAAATTTAAAAATACAAAAAAGCTCCTAGAATAAGGATATAATGAAGGAAAAGATTTTTGCACAACTATACAAAGCTAAGTGTTAGTATAAAAGAGACAAAAAATTGAAAAAAATATGAAGTAAAACAGTTACAGTAAGCTAAGTTTAGTTTATTATTAAAGACAGAAAAGTTTTAAGATACATTTTGTGTGGCCTAACTGTACCCTGTTTATAAAGTCTACAGTCGTTCATGGTCCTGTCTTTAGCCCTCAGATTCCCACACCACTCACTAACTCACCCAGAGCCACTGCCAATCCAGCAATTCCCATGTACAGGAAGTGCCTTAACACAGGTAGACCATGGTTATCTTTTAAACTGTATTTTTATATTGTGCGTTTTTATGTTAAATATGTTTAAATAGACAACTACTGCTGCGTTATAATTGCCTACAGTAATGAATGCAGTGCCGTGCTGTACAAGCTTGTAGCCCAGGAGCAATAGGCTATACTCTGCAGCCTAGGTGTGTAGTGGGCTAGATCGTCTAGATGTGTCACCACACGCTACAGTGCTTGCACAAGGACAGAACTGCCCACTGGTGCGTTTTCCAGAACGCTTCCCTGTCGTTAAGTGACGCGTGGCCATAACCCGATTTTGTAAGTCAGGTACAGCCTGCTCCCTTAAGAAATCCACAGTCTTTTTGGCGAGACAGACATACAAATATTCACTTGAAACGTTGCTGTATAATTGAGTTCCACACAAAGTTCAGCAGTAACACAATCAGTGAGGAGGAGGATTAACTTTCTATTCAACGTTTCCCCTTGTTTGCCATCTCTCTCCGGAGTCTCCTTTTATTTCTGTAATTGCCGCTGGAGTGTTTATACTATACACATGAAGCCTAAATCTTAATTCGTGAAAGCAAGTTTCTTCTACAATTATACTTTTGCTTCCTCTCTCATTCTATGCCATTGTGAGAACAGAAAACAGAGCAGAAGAAACAGAGTTAATTTAAAATTTTTGTATTACTCATGTTTTATAGAATCAAATGCATTATCCATATTTCTAATGTGCATACTTATTCTGTAAGGCACATAAAAGCCTTTCTGTGCTCAGGGACACTAGATGGTACTTTACCACTGCAGTTGGAGGTCAATTTAAACAACAAAATTGCCCCCCAAAAAGCAGAAAAATGCAAAAAAATGAGGCAATTAAGAAACTGCAAGAGATATGAAAGCCGAAACACAGATTTTTGCCTTGCTCAGCCTTAGCTGAAAATGCATGACTGGGAAAACACAAAAGTTCCTCACCCTGTGCACTTTAGTGAATGAGTTCAAAGTATCCCAGGTGTTGATTTGGGGGTTCCACATGCATTTCAGAAAGTGGGTGAATTTGCAAATGCAGAAACCTCAAATAATGAGGATTGTCTGTATTGATCAAACAATATCACATAATTAATTTCCAAAAATAGTTTTGCTTAAAAACTTACTAATTGAGACCTTAATGATAATTAAAATCAAATATATTTTAATCAGTTAAATGAGGTTTCTTTGCTCACAGCTGATAACACATTAAATTCTTTAAAATCACTTGTTTATCATGATATAGTAGTGACTCACAAGTTACTTAATATTATATAATTAATGAGTATATGTGCATCATAGAGGTGTATACATATACATGTATATGTATGTGCAGTGGTTCACCTCACTGCATGGCTCGTCAGCCAACCAACTGCCTCTGAGGTGGCTTGGTACACAACTGTTTCTAACTGGTTGGTCCATATTAGATGGTGGTAAGTTTACCTAGTCACGTGACATATCTTGACATTATTAAAATAGTTTCATATGAATAGAGTGAAATACTATACTTCTTGTTGTACCTGATATGATGTTTAATTATTTTTTCTATTTTTCTCTTAGCTTTTGTCATTGCAGTTTTGAAATTCTAAGATCCAGTCCATTTTAAAACAGTTAACACAATATTCTGTATCGTGACATTTTAGCACAGATCCTTATAATAAACTCTCATCAGCAAAGATAAATTGTGTCTTTCTGTTATTGGCAATAGGATTATAAGTGATTATTGCCAAAGCAATTAAGGCTCAAGCATCTGAGTGAATTGGCTGAGGTCACACAAAGGTGACATAAGGCACAAACCCAGTGTCCTGATTTCAGGACTTCTACTCATGCGTGACGCACAGCAGCTACTCCGTTCTGTTCATGCGACCACTCTTAGGATCGCGATATCAGGACACGCTTCACATGGTTCCCGTGAAAAGTTAAAGTTAGTTGCGTGTTGAAAACCCACTAAAGAAGAAAAACTCAATTTCACTCTCAGGCATGGGCACTGAATAGAAATTATTTCTGTAATTTCCTTGCGTTTTCCTTGTTTATGTAATCCTTTTTAAAAGACGACTGCTAAATCAGAAGAGGTTCAGCATACTCAAATTGATTTGTGGGGTAAAAAAAAAAGTTCCACTGTCTACAAATGGAAGATCAAATATTCACAGGTAAAAACTCATCGTTAACCTCAGGCTTACTCTGTAAAACAAGGCTTACAAGGACACAATACTTGACTTGATATTGACCAAGAACCAGGCTTCCCGATGAGGCAGAGGAGACCTGAAGAGGTTGGACTCATGACATAATGCTTGCGAAGTGCCTCGAAATGCTGCCCGTCCTGCTGAGGCTCCTGATGCTGCCTCTTCTGATGCCAAACCTGCTGTTGCTCTGTGTTACCCTCTTGTTCACGCTACTTTATGCTCATGTCTGATGAGCCAAGGAACACACTCAAAATCTATTTCTTCCAGGGACATAAAAGCATTTTTAGCAACCAAATTATGAAATGCCAGGGCTCGGGATCAGTAACCATGATTGATTATACTCCAGATCTTGTGTCTGGAAGGGGGCCTCCCATAAAAAAGAAAAGCCATGAATCTGGAACTAAAAGACATCCATCCTCTAAAGCATTGACTGAGAAACAAAAATTTAAGGTATCTATGCAATTTGAAGACTGGCACAATATTTTAGTGGTAGTCATCATTACAATTGTATAAATATTATCTAAATACACATATAAAACTAGATTAGAATGAGAAGTAGAAAACTACATCCTATTTCATACTGACAGGTAAATATGTATCTAATTGATTTTTACAACTTATTTATTTATACACACGGAGATGTGCATATTATATTTTAAAATTCTAGAAATTTTCTTTATTAATATTTTCTCATTTTATGTTGCTTATTAAAAATACACACCAGAAACATTTCATGTGTATATTTATGATATTGTTTATTCATCCAGTCACTCTAATTATTGAATTGAATCCATGTACTTACAGTTACATATTTAGTACTTATCATGGAGTGTATACTATAAAAGGCATTAATAGTATAATGATGTACAAAGCAGACATCACCCTGGCTCTCAAATAAGTTATCATTTACAGGAAAAGGAATAGAATTCCTAGAAAAAAAATATGGAAAAGCTATACAGCATTGGGCAAAAGTAGGTTTACAGTTGTTTATGTGGAAAATAACAATACATAATAAGTAATAGAGAAATAAATTCTGTTTCATGTATTCATAACTGTAAACCCCTTTGGCCCCACAAGTCGTATTAAGTTCAGTAGTAGATGTCAGTATAAGGTGTATGAAGTTACTTAGAGGCACAAATTCAGTTTCTTGAAAAATGGAGCTTTTCCTCGATGAGGGAATAAGCCCTCACTAAACCCTGGTCAACTTTAGGATCCTCCCAAATGAAGAAATAAGTTGGAGAAGTCACAGGGACAGGGTTACTAGTGTGCACAAATATCAGCAGCTGAGAATACGGTATGTTCAGAAAAAATGCAAGTTATTGCAATTGGTTGGTGCACAGACTGATACAGTGGGAGAAATAAGAATAAAAGTAGAAGGGAAGGGAGGCTGCAGATTTATGGGTCTGGAGAGGAGATGAGAGGAAATTTATTAGCACTAAGGAAGCTATTTGCTCGTTAGCTGCAATATGGAAAAGCAATGGGGGGTTTTAAGCAGGGATGAAGATACTCAGATTTGATTTTTTTTTACCTGAGCCCACAGTTTATTTTATTTTACTGTTTAAAACTAAATTTATTGGGCAACATTGGTCAATAAATAGATTGATTTTTATGGTAATCACTCTGGTGCACATGAGTGGGATGGTCTGCAGGGGGCAATGCTGGAGAAAATCTTCTGGTTAGAAGTTGTGGATATTTTGGGCCTCTTTAGTGACAATAGAGATTAAGGAAAATAGTCCTTATTTAAGAAATACTTCAGATTTAGAATAAATAACATTGAGTGATTGATTAGAATAATGGATCTCTTGGGAAGGTACAGGATTATTTAATATTTTTAAATGTCAATTTCCTTGTCTATAGAATTAAAAATATGAAAGTACCTATGCTATGTGGTTCTTGTAAAAGTAAAATAAGAAAATCTGACTTTTCATTGTCTATATTTGGAAAGAGTTATGCTAGGATAATACCCAGTTGTCCAATTTAGGCAAATAGCTGATGCTTTTGTGTAAAGCAGAAAATGCAGAGAGAGAGAAAAGGATCCTGAAGATGATGAGTTCCATTTTATGTTTTTTAATCTCTATCGTTATCATTTCTATCCAGTCTCCTACATTTTGATTTCCCAACTGGAGGCCTGGGGAGAGCCAGTCCGTCTTTTGCACTTCTGAAATAATACACTGGTGACAGAGTGATTTTAAACTCAGTATTGGACCATGTAACTGCCTGATTTCAAAATTGACAAACGGCTGTTCTTAGGATCTTTGATATTTGTTTAGAATGAAATAAGTCCTTAAGACTAGGATTCAAATCCTTGGCATGGCAACGAGGCTGCTCCAAACTCCACAGCTTCATCTCCCAACTTTCACTGGAGAGTCGAACACTGTTTTCCAGAGCTTTCTATGTTTTTTCCACTGTTTCAGAGTCTTTAAAATAAGACATCATCCTACTTCTCATCATCCCTAGGTCTTTCATTGGAATTTTCACGTTCTTTTATTTGTTTAACTAGTTTTCATCCTTTGGAGCTCTTGACATCTACATTTTTTATAAAATATTTATTGAATGCTTACTGTACACTAGAATTTTCCTAAGCACTTTATATGACATCTTTATACAACTATATTAATAAAAACAATTATTATTTCTATTCTAAATATATAAAAACTGAGGCAGGGAACTTAAATAACCTGTCTGAGGTCATGCATATGCTAAGAGTGAAGTAAAGATTTTGAGTAGGAACAGGATATTTGCATAGTCTCAATGTATCTTCCCCAAGATATTTATTAAAATGGAAAATGAAGCTTTCAGTAGAGGAAGCCCAAAAATGCCTTAACCAAATGATCAAGTTTAACATCATAAGTAGTGATATCTGATATGATGTACTGGGAAAGACACGTCATCACATCTTTGGGACTTGTTCAAATGTGTGCCAGTCTAATAAATGGGAAAATACACCAGACACTCCAATTCCAGACATTTGACAAAAATAACTAACCAGCACTCTTCAAGAGTATCAAGGTCATGAAAAGACTGGGAAAACTGATGACATATCACAGATTGGAGTAGAGGAAGGAGACACAATTATACAATGTGGGATGCTCAAACGACAAAAAAAGAATTTGCAGGGAAAAAAAACAGTAAATTTTGAATAAGATCTGCAGTTCAGTAGTGACTGGTACTTCACCAAAATTACTTCCCTGGTTTTGTGAAAAGGGAACATTAGGACAAGCAGAAGGAAGTATGTGCAGGGACTCTCACTAGTTTTGCTAAGTGTTCATAATTTAAAATTTATTAAAAATTTAAAGTTGAAAGAGAAAGAAGAGGAGGAGGAAGAAAAGAGGAAGAGGAAAGAGAAGCCCAACTGGAAATTAAATGAAACCTTTTACATTGGACTCACAGAGGTAGCAGAAGCATAAGGATTCACATCGGCAAATACTCCCTTTTTAAATACTGATATTTAAAGTCTTTATTATTGACAGACACTGTTAAACAGTATAGTAGGCTTCTTTTATCTGGTAGTATCAGAGACAAAGGTATTCTATGAAAGGGCACTCTTCTGATAATTATAAATTCTAAACAATCCCCCACTTACTTTTACAAAGCTCGAGTCCCAGTCAGGAAGGCGGGTCTTTTTGTATTGGTTGGCCCTCCTTTGTAGCTTTGAGACTTTGGCCAAGTTACAAACAATGGCTTCTTTGAAACTCAGTACAATGAAAATGACAATATCTATGGTACTTAGTAAATTCTAATTAAAAGTTACCCCTGGCCTTACACATTGATATTAAGTCCATGCAAAATTTATGAACACTTGAACATGTTTTTATATGAATATTTACTCACACAATGTATTTGTGTGTGAATAACTTTATCCTTGCACTAAACAGTTCTCAGTTTATTACAGTCTTTGTGTCTTGTTCTTAATTTTAATTTTTTTTCTTTGCTTTTTTTGCCATCAGCTTTATTTTTGGTCAGAGTTATCAATGTGCCTTTCATCAAAAGTATTAGTCAGTTTTATATCGGTCACAGCACAGGCTGAGCACTCAAGAATTTGGCAAGTGACTGAGTGAATGAAGAAGCATGTTAATGAACAAATTAATGCTTCTGATATTTCATGGATTGTGAAACTAACATGAGGAAAATTCAAAGTTCACTGAGGCATTGGATAATATGTCCAATTATGCATTTTAGAGGCCATTTGTGCTTTCTTGTGGGTCCTTTATTTTATATCAGAAAACCACCTTTGTTCAATAAGAAATTACTATATAATTAGCAGATACATTAATTTTACATTGAACTTTAACATCATATTAAAGATATAAAAATTATGTCATTTAATTATAATTATTATGCCCTTGTATGTTCTTAATTTTTAAAATATATATCACAGTTAAATTCTTGATCTAAAATCAACTGAATTAATTAAGCTTTATAAGTATATTTTTATGCTACAAAAATATAATGATGTATAAGTATTTCTCTCTTTCTTAGAGATATAAATTTAGAAAGTAGCAGACCAGATTTAGAACTATAATGCAGATCTTTTCACTGATTTTTTTCATTATATTTTGTCATCTCCAAACATAACCAGAGACATTGAAATAAAGAACAAATTGACAGTAAGCAGAGCGGAGGGGGAAGGAGATGATGGGGAAAAAGGGGAAGGGTCATCAAGCACCCATGTGTGAAGGGCACATGGACAAAGCGAAAGAGGGGTAGGAATGAGTGTGGGAGGTGGGGATGCATGGGGCAGGAGCAGTGGGGGGTGGGGAATGGAGACAACTCTACCTGAACAACAATAAAATGAAAGAAATATTGCAAATTGATAATTTGATATTTCAGTATAATTCTTGGCTCATAGCTGCTTTTAATGAACCATCACTGCACAACCCACCTCCCAATTCTGTCCTAGAATTCTTAGTTTACTGAGCAGGGTCACATCTGTGCCTTCCAGGAATATGTAGGAAAGTCCTTTTAAATAAGAGGAACAGGGAGCAGCTGTCACCAAGACAGGGGCCAGTACAGCTTGTCTTCTCTAACTGCTCCCCATGCCCAGCCCTTAAGGGTATTTCGGCATTTGCTACATCTTTGCAGCTCAATTCAGAGTTCAAAGGTCATGGAAATGGATTGCTTGTCCAGACCGCATCTCTATACATTCTTCAATACTCTCTTGATCTATGGGCTCTCTCCGTTACCAGTGATTTTATTCTTAGAAGGAAACATTTAAATCTGATATTCTGACATTAATGTCTTTTATTCTCTGTTCACTCAAACCCCACTCTTGTTTTGTTCTCACTTCTGTTCTGGAGCTCTGCTTCCAGAACGAATACCAGATGTCTACTGCATTATATAGTAATAGTTTGCGTTTTGCTGAAAAGTCTTTGTTACTGTTAGGCTGCCAAGAGGCCATTCTATTGTTGTTTCTACAATTTAACATTTGGATGGGCAGATGGGGTGGGAAAGGGTGTGCCTAGGATGGGGTTATGTAATGTATCGATCCCTTTACTGCCTACACCAGACTGTTAAACAGAAACAGTAAAGGGAAGAATAGGATATGTATTGCCATACCAAACCCCCAGTATGTGTCCTTAATAACATTTGAAAGTATTTTTTATAATTATCTCCATCTAAGCTTATGGCATGTAATTTATATATTAAGTAGGCTACCACAGTCTTGTAAAATGCAAGAGTCAAGCAATGTATCTTTTTCCATGAACCATTAGAGTGAAGTGTAACTACATTAAAGGACCTTGATTAATTTTTATACCAGCTTATTGCCATAGTGATGGCTCTAAATAAGCCCATTTTAAAGTCTCTACCGCTAAGGAGGTATAGCATAGGGGGATTCAGTTGGGTAATTGGAACAAGCTCCTACTTTAAGTTCTTCTAAATGCTGACAAAATGACCTTTCTAAAATAAGAATCTAATTGTGTTATTCCTGGTTTGCCACCAGTAACAGTTCCCCATCACATTCAGGATTCAGCTGCTTTAGTACTTCAGAGAGACGGACACTACCTTTCTCTTTTTTCTTACTCAGCTCCCAAAAGTCCATGGATTCTACTCCTGAGCCCACTGATTTACAAAGAAATAATTTTTACTGCCTACAAGATCAAGCTGTTTCATGCCTTTGTTGATTAAATTATACAAAAATGGTCTCCTCTTTGCCATGCTTGGGTGGCTCAGTTGGGTGGAGTGCCATCCTGTGCACCAATACACTGCGGGTTCCATGCCTGGTCAGGAACATACCTAGGTTGTTGGTTTGATCCCGGATCCATGTTTCTCTCTCTCTCTCTCTCTCTCTCTCTCTCTCTCTCTCACACACACACACACACACACATACACACACACATTGATGTCTCTCTCTCTCTCTCTCATTCTCTTTCTTTCTAAAACTAATAAACATATTCTCTGGTGAACATTTAAAAAAATTTTTGGTCTCCTCTTTTTCCTCCTAGTGTAGTTCAAAAGAGCTTTCAATATCAGCTCCATAGAGCTTTGAAGCTTTCATTGAGCCATCTCCGTAGACAAAGCTTGTAACAATTGGCTCCATTTTGCTTGGATTTATAACTATTTTTATCATTATGGTGAGTGTCCTATATTGAAAATTGAAGTATACACTTCAATTTTAGTATATAAAATGTTCATTTAATATATCTGTCTCCTATTAGGTAGGAGAAAACTACTTTTGGTAGTATTTGTTATTTGTTTTATCTATTATTCTATTTCTTGTGCCCATTATTGAGCCTGGCACATATTGAACTGTGCATAAAATATGTTTGCTCTTTATTCAACTCTAAAATATATATACTATTTGAATTTATTCTTATTGTTGTATGAGAAGGTGGCCTAGTTTCACTTTTCAGCACATATCTGTCCAATTTTCCCAACACCATTTGTTGAATAAACTACCTGTAGCCCGCTTTATGTGTTTGCTTTGTCTATCAAATACAAGTTGACTGTAAAGGTGTGGGTTTATTTCTAGGCTCATTATTCTGTTCCATTGATCTATGTGTCTGTTTTTATGCCAGTATTATGCTGTTTTGATTACTATGGCCTTATGGTATAGTTTGATATAAGATAGCATGATTCTTCAACTTTGTTCTTCTTTCTCAGGACTGCTGTTGCTTTGTGGGGCCTTTTGTGGTTCCATATAAGTTTTTGAAATATTTGTTCTGTGAAATATGTCTTTAGAATATTGATAGGAATTGCATTGAATCTATAGATTGCTTTGGGTAGTATGGGCATTTTAATGATGTTAATTTTTCCTATCCATGAACACAGTATGTGCTTCCACTTATTTGTATCTTCTTCAATTTATTTCCTCAATGTCTTAAAATTTTCCAAGTACAGGTCTTTTATATCCTTGGTTAGGTTTATTCCTAGGTATTTTATTCTTTTTGAAGCAATTGTGAATGAGATTGCTTTCTTAATTTCCCTTTCTGTTAGTTCATTATTGATGTATAACAATGCAACTGATTGCTGGACATTAATTTTGTATCCTGGTTCTTCAATGAATTCATTTATCAGTTCTAGTACTTTCTTGGTGGAATCTTTGGAGGTCTTCATGTACATTATCGTGTTATATGCAAATAAAAAAGTTTTACCACTTCCTTTCCAATTTGGGTGCCTTTTATTTATTCTTTTCTGATTGCTGTGGCTAGTACTTCCAGTAAATGTGTACTAGATTTTATCAAATTGTTTTTCTGCATCTGTAGATGTGATCATGTGGTTTGTATCCTTCATTTAGACTTGAACCCATAAAAATCCTAGGAGAAAACATAGGCTGCAAAATCTTTGAAATTGCTCATAGCAAATTTTTTTTATCAGATATATCTCTCCAGGCAACAGAAACAAAAGAAAAAATAAACAAATGGGACTACATCGAACTAAAACTGTTTTGCACAGCAAAGAAAATCATCAATAAACTAAAAAGACAACCCACAGAATGGGAGAACATATTCACTGTTACATCTGATACGGGATTAATATCCAAAACTTATAAAGTACTTACAAATTTCAACACCAAAAAAACTAACAGCCCAATTAAAAAATAGGCAAAGGACCTGAATAGACACTTCTTCAAGGAGGACATAGTAATAGCCAGTAGACATATGAAAAGATGCTTAACTTCTAATAGATACTCATAGGATAAATGAAAATTAAAACCACAATGAGACACCATCTCATACCTGTCAGAATTGCTATCATCAGTAAATCAACAAACAATAAGTGCTGGTGAAGATGTGGAAAAGGGGGATAGTTTTGTACTGTGGGTGAGAATGCAGACTGGTGCAGCCACTGTGGAAAGCAGTAAGGACATACCTCAAAAAATTAAAAATGGATCTGCCTTTTGACTCAACAATCTCACTTTTGGGAATATATCTGAAGGAACCCAAAGCACTTATTCAAAAGAACATAAGTACCCCTATAATCATTAAGATATGGAAGTAGCCCAAGCATCCATCAACAGATGAATGAACAAAACAACTATGGGGCATCTACACAATAGAATACTACTCAGTCATAAAAAGAAGGAGAAAATGAAGAAGAAAAAAAGAAGAAATTACCCTTTGTGACAATATGGATGGACATGGAGAACAGTATGCTAAGTGAAATAAGCCAGTCAGAGAAAGACAAATACCATATGATTTTACTCATAAGTGGTATCCAATGAACAAACTGAACTGACAAAGGAGATGGGGACAGAGTTGTAGATGAAGAGCAGGACAACAGCTAAGGTGGGGAGGTTAGGGGCGAGGGGGATTGAGCAAGAAGGGAAAGGGACTCATGGACATGGAAAACGTGGTGATTGTGAGTGTGGTGAATGAGGTGATTGCTGGGGGGAAGAGGGTATAAGGGGACTGAAGAAATTAAAAATAATAATAAAATTGTGAATTTAAGTTATATATATATTCTTTGCCATAAAGCATGCCAAATTTTCCCATTTGCCATATTGATTTGGCTTGAGTATCTGGACTTAAGAAGAAATATCTTTCAGTGACTCTGTAAGCCTGTAGTGTGACTATGTGTTTACTTAATCCAGATGTTTACCTACTGTGGTAATTTCCTTTTTCTCTTAAGAACATTAACAATTTAATCTTGCTCTCAAAATCTCAGTCTAATTCTCTCCCCACAACTAGCACATTGTGCATTTGATTAACGGGATGAGCTTCCTATTTTATTGTCAATTGGCCTAAAATAAAAATACACAAAATTCTGATTTGCAAAATAACCTTAGCCTCATTTCTATCCCATGGAAAACATTAAAAAACAAAATAATAATTTTTGAGAAAATAAAAAGAAATGTTGAATGAGGAAATGACTAATAATTTCTCCAAATTATATAACTCCATTGATTCAGGTTACAACTTCACTCCTTTTGCATGTCACATATATGCCTATATTTGTTTTTCTAAATAATATTGTGTACACTAAAAATATTCATATATATAGATATATATATATTTGAAAATTTCTTCATCAGTTATTTCATCATGAAATACTAGTAAATGAGCATATCTTCATGGTTCTCTTTATTCCAATCAATAAAAATGAATATCTCTATTTCATTTAAACATAAGATAAATAAGTTAAACCAACCATTCCCTCAATTGTATGAAATAACTTTATACACATAAAATATATCAGTTATAGTGTTCTTTAATGACTACAGCTTATTAAAAAACATATGCCTCATTTTGAGTCAAAACACATTTTTGCTGATTTAGAAGGGAACAAAGATTCAGCAAAATTTTTCTCATGACTTGAGTTTTATCTTTAAAGATGATTCAGAAACTGACCTTAAAAAAGCATCAATGTTTATATGTTGGTTTTAATCTCTTTGCCTTGGCCCTAGCCAAGAACTCTCATTTTACTTGCAAACAGTTCTAATAATTTTTATTCCAAATGTGTATGTGTGATTTTCAAATGTCACTGCAGGAGAACTCATAAGAATGGGTAAGGTTCAGACTAACCTGAGTTTTCTCAAATATAAAATTCATATCTAATATAAGGAAACAGACATATCCTGTTTATAAGCTTTTAGAATGACTGTGGAGGCTTACTACACATTTACCTTTGGTGGATATCATCATTTCATTATCAGTTTCACTGTGCAAAGCCTCAGGGAGAAAGCCATGCCTGTCAAAATTCTCAATGATTTCATGATGTTTTGAATTTCATATATAGCAGTCCTTCCCTGTCTGTGGGGGATATGTTCCAAGAACCCCAGCAGATACCTAAAACCTAGGATAGTACAAAACCCTATATACACTATGTTTTTTCCTATACAAACATATCTATGATAAAATTTAACTTATAATTGAGGCACAGTAAGAGATTAAGAGCAACATAATAAAATAGAATAATTAAAACAATATGCTGTAATAAAAGTCATGTGGATAATAGTTATGTGAAAGTTATTATGCTGCCCTCACCCTTTTTCTTGTGATGATGTCTGATGCAATTCCTCCATGATGAGATGAAATAAGGTGAATGACGTAGGCATCATGACCATGTTAGGCTATTATTGACCTTTTGACAGTATGTAACACGCACTTGACAGCTTCTTTAGGGTATACCGCAATTGCCAGCATCACTAGTCATGCACTATGGGGCCATTATTAAGTAAAATAAGGGTTACTTGAAGATGTACCAAGATATTGCAATAGTCAGGCTGAAAGCCAGGTTAGCTAAGTGCCTACTGGGTGAGTAGCACACACAGTGTGGATATGCTGGAGAAAGAGATGGTTCACGTCCTGAATGGGAAGCTGATTTCATCAGGTTACTCAGAACTGCACACACCTTTAAACTTATAAACTGCTTATTTCTGAAATGTTGCATTTAATAATTTTGGACCAAGGTTTACCACAGATAAATGAAACTGGGGAAAGTAAAACCATAGATAAAGAGGGAATGATCTGTGTGTGTGTTTAGGTATTTTTAACTTTTACCTTACTCTCCTACCTTTCTCATTTTACTTTGTTTCAACTTTCAACATGTCTAACTAAAATTATATTTTAAAATATATTACACTATAATTGATTAACTGATGGCTATTATAAAAATAATGAATTATCTTCCAGAACTTACATATTTTTGTTTTATTCAGAAATTCACATGGATCTAGAGTTGGTACCATCTTTGTAAGGCAAAAGTCAATCACACATTAATACAGCAAGAAGATAAATTAGTTTCTAAGGAGCAGTAGATTTTGTATAATAAAAAATTAATAATTCACAGGTTAGTAAAGTGACAAACTAGATGAGCCTCTGAAACGTGTTGAGGAAAATTATCTTCTCTATGGGACAGTAGCCCCACCAACAGGTTCCCCAAAGGCAAAAAAGTACCCACATTGGCCATCACTCACAACAATGTAATATAACTGTTCCCCATCTGCAACCTCCCCGAAACAAACAAACAAAGCTTGACCCATGTCAGCTCCTGATTTAATTTTAGGAGTACAGAAGTCCAAAATTTCACCTCAAGATTACTGAAATCTGATTTTCCCAGCTGATACTCCATGGTAATTTAATGTTCCTTCTTGGGATGGCTTCCCGCAGTTTGAGATGCGTGGCATTAAAATGTTTCCAAAATATCTACTAATGTTCATAATATTTTGATGCGAATATAGAAGTGTCACATTCGATGGCTGGTTAAAAATAGTATTTGTGTGTTGTTTTGGTTTGATATTTCCATTTGCTCTTTCTTACATGTTTCCTATCTATATTTGCTCACCAGCTTTTAGGATTTGTACTTGGAATATCTTTGGCGATGAGACACACTATTCCTGTCCTTGCAGGCACTTGAAATCGAGCAGTTTTGTGAAGAGGGAGGAGCAGCTTGTGGCAGCAATGTCATGAGTGTGAAAACAACACATTACTGATGTAATTTAGCTGCTCATTACACTGATTTAGTCAGCTACCTTGATTTTTTTTCCTAACTGATATATCTTGGGTGAATTTATTGTGTCTCAGAAAGATAGATTTGCAACAGACAAAGACTATTTAATTCAATTGTCTCTGGTTGCAGGTGAGAAAACTGACTCCTAGAGGGAGAAAACTAAAGCTGTTTACCCAAAGTCTCAGAAGTACCTTGTAGAGGTACCGGCAAGTCTAAAAAACCCCTCAAGAATCCTGATTACAGTCTGTCAATTCTCATACAACATGGATTACATTATCAGTAATAGAAGCAGTTTGTATTAAAGAGAAAAGATCTCTAAATTTCAAAACAATGGGTTGAAAAATGAAAAATTCAAACAGTTATCTATTTTTTGTTTCTAATTTTTGCTGCATCAAAAGACCAAGCTATTTCATTTATTCCCTTGTCTTAGTAGAAAAACAACTCAAATGACAATGAGTTAGAGAGAAACCTGTATGAATTAACATGCATATTATTGGAGAATTTGAGCTCATATATTTATATATGAAGAAAGGCAATGTATATAACAATAATCCACTAATTTGATTAAAGTTATAGTAATTAAAAGCTGATATAAGTTATACAGTGGACTTCATTTTATTTAAAAAATACAAAACAATCATAAACACTTAACTATTTCAGCTTAAGAATATTACATTTTATCAAGTACTAACTTGAGAAAACTTGCAACTGTAATTCTTTCTCTACCTCATAAAGATGTAAATCTTCTGCAGCTCAGGAAAGTCTTTCTTAAGGACCTGGGAGCCATCTCTTCTTTGAAATATAATCACCAAGAAAGAGGGCCCCTGTGCCCTGATCTCTGTGTGAGAACTAGTAGGAACCTAACCTCCATTGGCACCAATTAGCAAACACATCCACCAACCGGCTCCCTAAAATCCTCCAGTAGTTTTCCATTAGCTTGTCGCAGCGTTTAAAAATTCCTCTGTCTTTTGTTTCAGAGGAGTTGAGTTCAATTTGTCACCCTTATTGCAATACTCTTAAACCCTATCGAAGTGGTCTTGAATGAAGTTTTTCTCAACTGTTTAACTCCGTCTGGTACACTTTTTCTTTGACACTTGAAATAACTCTGCTGTTTGTTAGACATAAATTGAATAACAAACTGTTTTTACTGGTTTCCCATTGACATCCACAATTTGAGTCTTGGTTGATGCCAGTGTTCTTTGATACCAAATAGAAACATTTTAAAAAGTATTTTGTAAATATGAAAAACATGCTTTAAGTACTTCAATGGTGATGGTTATGCTATGTTGACACTAGATAAGAACAAGTATTAGTGATGCTTATTTAAAGATAAAAATACAAAATAAACATGAACGTATTAGGTTTAAGGCTCGAATGTTCAACCTCTTGCATTATCTAGACAACTATTTCGGGGAGATAACAACAAAGCATGCATATTATAAATAAGGGTTAAAGCCATGTCAAATTGTTAGTCAAATACCAATGTGTTAACATGAAAAGAGCACAGTGGTTCTATTCATCCGAAGTGGTTTTCTTTGTGTCAGTGTGTGTGTGTGTCAGTGTGTGTGTGTGTGCATTTCTGGAAAAGCTTAGTGAAAGTGATGTTATTAAAACTGGTGAAAACCACGTCCACTCAAAGGATTCAGGTTCTGTGGATGACCCCAGCAATGGTGTGACTGACAAAGGATCTCACAGGTTTTCTTCATTTTTGCTTAATAAAAATTGATTGTGCTTATCACAGCTTTATCCTGTCATTTTATTGCAGGAGCTGAGGTGGCATTTCTGGATAAGTCCTATTTGCAGCCGCTTAAAGCCTTCAAAAATGTGTTGGCTTGAAATTCATCATCATTTTTCTCCTCATTTCTAAATGAGGGTTTTCACTGAAAATTTGGTGAAATTCCAGTCTTCATTTTTTGAGTTACTGAAGCAATAAAATTAGATATTTTTCACCTGCATGTTATTTCAGGTACAATTTGGAGTATGTTTCTGGTGAAGGTCATTGGAAAAAAACTCTGTGTGAGCATAGTTCCAAAAGTGAAACTATTTTTACTTGGCATTATATATGTAAAACTTTCTGCAGGCATTTTGATTTTCAAATTAAAACCAAAAACAATAAAAAACTCAAATAGAAATTTCTGTTTATTGTTCAATGACAGTATCTATATCTGTCAATTTTAAATTCCTGGTGGAGTCCTTTAGCATCACTGCACACCAGATTCTTTATCTGTAAAAAGTATAATTTGGACAAGATGACTTCTACACTCCAAGAGATAGTAGGAGAAGATAGAAGTTGGAAAGTAAATATGTAAAAAATATTTTAAAAGTCATAATATAATCATTTGATCATTATGTATTGTTTTATAAATATCTAGGAGTGAACATTGCAAGATGATAAAAATAATGCTAAGAAGGCATGTCATTTTGATGATGCCCTGAAGATTTTCGATATTGTGTTAATTCTTTCATGTATATTTTAGCATACTAAGTTGCATCAAGATAAATTTGCTGCCACCAACCTAATGCCAAAAGAAACCGTTTATCTAGGGAGCCGAAGAGAAGAAACCTCATTCAAGAGAACAGTCTGCAAGTCCAGGATAGGCAGTCACCAGGGAAAAAGAAAAGTGTGCTCCCCTGAGGCAAAGGGCAGGCCCACTTATACAGGGAAAGTGCCCACCCTAGTCCCTGATTATTCCATTTGTATGCTGACAGAGGAATCCAAATTTGCATGATTTGATTGGCCCAAATAACAGTGCCCTGATTGGTTGGAATAACCCATTCTGATTACCCATTCTGGAGCTGCTCTGACTAGTGGGCAAAGATGAAAAAGAGGTTATATCAGCACAGCTCTGATTGGCCAGGGTAGGTCTCAGTTCATTGGTCAAAATAGGATTCCAGGAACTTCTCTATAATATGCATTTCAGATTACAGAAAGATAATTCGGGAGGTGTGGCAACTCAATCTGTTACTTTTCCCTCTTATGCATGGTGTGTGAGAGGCCCTTGTGAACAATGGCTGCCAGACTGATGGTGACTTTAGGCCCAGTTAACCACAAGGATTACTTCTTGGCAAATATGTTCATTCTCAGGGTTCACAAATGATAATGGGACACAAAATTATAATTTAATTCTTAAACATTTTCTTCTAAAGTACCTGTATTAGGTGACCTGGAAATATGAGCATCTGAGGTATGGCACATTACTTTAAGTAAGAAAATTTGTTTGAGGTCTATTTTTTTATTCTCAAAAATGGTAAATATTGGGATTTTTGCCTTGTCTTTGCATTTTGCCATCAGTGATGTAGATTGAGTTTGACATCTGAGCTGTTGTTTCCAAGCAAAGTACAATATGGATATGGCCCTCCCCGCTTTGCCTGTTTCCTCTCTGCAGGTTTCTGTTATTTATTAGTGACATAATAAGTCAGCATAGGACAGGTATTTTCTCTCTCTCTCTTTCTCTGTGCCTTTTAATCCTGTCAATTCCCTGATTGGTAGATTTCCATGAATCCTTTATTCAAAACGGTTTGAGAGTAGTTACTTTGTGGTAGAGCCTTGAAACCAAGCTGTATGCTGATTTTTCAAAATAAGTATATTGTCTCAAAACAACCCAGCTTTATCAAGGGAATAAATCTAGGCTTGAATCTTGTGAAAGTGGCCTAAACTCCTCAGATAAAAAACAAGATGGTATAGAATATCAGAGAGTGAATTTAAAATATCATTGAGGTGAATGAAAAGCCTTCAATTGCCTTTAGGGAATTTCTGTTATAAATTTACCATGGTTCCATGGTTTGAGGACAATTAAAAGAGATTAAGATGTATTTATATCTCATTCTTGTATAACATACAGAGAGAATCAATAAACAGTTTACAGAGGTGACAATTTGTCCAACAGTCAAGGAAGCAACCAGTGACTCCCTTCTCCACCTAAAGTCCCATGGCAGATGTGTTTATTTATAAATAAAGTTCATCTTTAGCCATATAAGAGATCTGTGCTCCTCTCACTTTTTGTTTGATGGCTTAATAAATATCTTTAATTTATTTTACATAATTACACATGCTAAGCAATTGAACTACAGTGCTCACAAATCTTTCACACTAAAGGGTTACTTTAAGACTCGGTTTAATGCCATGAAGCTTGCAGACCTGTGGACATGTTCTTGGGATGAGCTATGTTAACTTTTATTGTTTCTTGTTTTGACAGCACAGGGGGTCACCTCATTATGGTGAAGGAAAGACCACAATTCTTAAATTAATCCTTATACTTCTTGATATTGTACACGATTTTGTTTGTGTTGTGTGCGTGTGCGTGTGTGTGTGTGAGGAGGAGCGGGCAGAGAGAGAGAGCTGGCACACAACTTCAAAGATCAATGTCTGAGTGGCATCACTAAACTTCTCTCCATACGGTACAGCAGTCAGTACTAGAATTGGACGTAGTGTTGCGCTTTTGCTGCACCAGTGAAGTTATGTTTGCCTTACATACGGGGGCACCGGTGACCACATTTATCGTTGTTGTGAAGTCACACATTTATTTGGACTATTGGAAGTTCAAGGCAAGAAATAAAAGATTCAGAGGATATATTAGTGTCCTGGGGATCCCATACCAAGGTACCATATGCTGGTTGGCTTAAGTAACAGAAATATATTGTCTCGTACGTCTGGAGGCCAAAAACTGAGATCAGTTGTCAGTAGGCTTGGCTATTTGTAAGGGATGTAAAGGGGTCACTGCCCCATTCCTCTCTCATAGCTTCTGGTAGTTTGATGGCAATTAATGGGCATTCTTGAACTTGTAGATCTCTGTCTTCATCTCAAAATAGTGTTTTCCCATTTCACGAATGGATGTATTTCATCTTTTCTTATGGCTGAGTAGTCCATCATATATATATATCACATCTTCTTTACATAATCATAAATTCAAGGACACTGGTGGAGAATATCATGCTAAGGGACATAAGTCAGGCAAAAACACAAGAAGCATATGATTTTACTCCTTTGTGGAATATGAAAGTGAAAGCAACAAATAAACAAACAAGAAAAACAAACAAACAAAAACTCAGAGGTATAGACAACAGTATGGTGGTTACCAGAAGAAAGAAAGTTGGGGGGTTAGTGAAAAGTAAAGGGGGTCAAATACAGAGTGAGGCAGAAGTCGGTTTACAGTTGTGAGTTTGCAAAACACAGAGTTAATTCTTGTACTATCATTTTAATTATTGTATTATTTTCTATATGAACAATGGTAAACCTCTTTTTGCCCTCCCCCCACCCTGTATATGGTGATGGATGGAAGTTTTAAATCTGAGTGGTGGGCAAAGAATACAATGTACAGAATTATACAATCACATAATTGTACGGTTGAAACCTATATAATTTTATTAACCAATGTGACCCCAATAAATTTAACTAAAAAGAAAGTAAATAAATGATACATAGAGAGATAGCTAACTAGATAGCATTCGCCAAGTGCATGTGCTTGTTTCCAAATGCCCCTCTTTTGTAGAAACATTCGTCATGTTGGATTTAGGGACTCATGCTACTCCCGTACAACTTCACCCTAACTAATTGCATTTGCAATAATTCTACTTCCAAAGAAGGTCATATTCTGAGGTAACGTGGATCAGGACTTCAACAGAATGAATTTGGCGGGGACACAATTCAGTTCAAAGTGGGAGTTTTCTATTTGGTTTTCCAAGTCTTGTTTCTGAAGCTGCAGTGTGGGCAGCCCCCAACAAGATTCTAACAGAAGATATCAGGGATAGGATAGGATGTTCAGGGGAAGTGAAAATTAGTGATAATGTTTGTGACAAGACTTTATGTTTCAGAGAAATTTTAAATTCAAAGACTAACTAAGAGCCAATACTGAGGTTTCCCATATACCTTTGTGCCCACACATGTGTAGCCTTTCTCACCATAACATCTCTCACCAGACGTACGTGTGTTACAATTGACACGTCACAACCTGCCGAAGTTTGCAGTTTACTTCACAGTTCACTCGATGTTGTACATTCTATGGGTTTGTACAAATGCATCATGACATGTATTCATTATCACAATATCATGCAGAATACTTCCACTGCCCTAAAAATGCTGTGTACTCTGCTATTCATTCTCTCACACCTACCCACTGGCAATTACTAATTTTTCAACTGTTTCAACATTTCATGTGAAGCATCTTTCCATATAGCTATATAGCTATTTACCTTATATATATTTCCTTGGTGAGATATTTGTTTAACACTTTGGTCCATATTTTAGTCAAGTTATTTGTTTTCCTATTCTTGAATTTTAAGTGTTGTTAGGATACTTTGGCTAACTCTCTTATTAGGCATGTCTGTGCAAACATTTTTTCCAAGTCTGTGGCTTGTGTTTTCATTTTTTTGATACTGTCTTTTGTAGAACAGATTTTTAAAATTTTAATGAAGTTCACTTCATTGATTTGTTCCTCATGGATTTTGCCTTTGGTCCTTTATATAAAAAGTTATCACCAAACTCTAGGATGTTGAGATATTCTATTAGTAATCATCTAGAAGTTTTTAGTTTTGCATTTTACATTTAGAGCTATGACACATTTTGAGGGTTTTTTTTTTGTGAAGGGTATAAAGATTCTGTCTAGAGTTATTTATATATTTTTCCATGTGACTGTGCTATTTTCCAGCAGCAGTTTTCAAAAATACTAATTTAGTTTCATTGTATGCTGTGTTCTTATGTCAAAGATCAGATGACTACATTTATATGGGTCTATTTCTGGAACATATTCTGTTCTGTTGATCTATTTGTCTATTCCATATTGTAATGGCTACTGTATCTTTATAGTAAGTCTTGAAGTCTTGTAATGTCAATTCCAACTTTGTTCTTCTTCATTATTATGTTAGCTATTCTGGGTCTTTTGACTTTTCATATAAACGTTAGCATCAGTTTGTCAGTACACATAATATAACTTTTGGGGGCTTTAATGGAGATGCATTGAATCTATAAAACAAGTTAGGAAAAACTGAGATCTTGATAACATTGAGTATTCTTATCCATGAACGTAAACTACTTCTCTACTTAATTCCTCTGATTTTACTCATCAAAGTTTTATAGTATTCCTCACAAAGATGTCATATGTATTTTGTTAAATATATACCTACATAATTCATGTTATGTCAATTATAACATAAATTGCATTGTGTTTTTAATTAAAAAATCCCATTTGTTCATTGCTGGTATGTAGTAAAGTGATTGCCTTTTGTAAATTAACCAGCATTCTGCAACCTTGCTATAATCACTTGGTCCCAGGAGTTCCTTTGTCAAATCTTTTGGACTTTTCTAAATAGATGTTCTTGTCATCTGCAAAGAACGTGTTATATCTTCCTCTCCAATCTGCATCCTTGTATTGCATTGCCTTGCTTTACCTTGCCTTGTCCTGTCTTCTGCACTGGATAGGACTTTTAGTACAATGTTGAAAAGGAATGGTAAGAAGAAACAGCCCTATTTTGTTCCTGTTATTAGTGGGGAAGCTTCAAGTTTCTCACCATTAAGTATATTGGTAGCTGTAGGTATTTTTGTAAATATTCTTTATCAAGTTAATGAAGTATTCCTCTATTTCAGTTTCACTTGGAGTTTTTATCATGAATGGATGTTTGATTTTGATGGAAGATTTTTTTCTGTTTCTACTGATATGACCATGTGATTTCTTTTTTTAGACTTGACGTGATGTGTTACACTGATTTCAAATGTTAAGACATCCTTGTATGTATCTGGGATAAATCCCACTTGGTCATAATGTTTAATTGTTTTAGAACTATGTTAATTTAAGTGTATTATATTAATATTTTGTTGAGGATTTTTGCATCTATGCTCATGAGAGATATTATTCCATAGCTTTCTTTTTCTGAAGTGCCTTTGTCTGCTTTCTGTGTTAGGGTAATGCTGGCCTCATGGAATGAGTTAGGAACTATTTCCTTTGCTTGTATTTGTGAAGGAGATTGTGAAGAATTTCTATAATACAGTCCTAAAAAATATGGTCTAATTCACCAGTGAACCAATCTGGGCTGGGTGCTTACAATTTTGGAAGGTTACTAATTATCGACTCAATTTCTTTAGTAGGTACAGGCCTAGAGGTATTGTCTACTTTGTTATGAGTTTTGTAAAATTGTGTCTTCAAAGGAATTGATCCATTTTATGTAGATTATTAAATTTGTGGACATAGAGATATTACATTGTATTTTATTATTAACCTTTTAATGTCCCTAAAATCCATAATAAGGTTATATATTTCATTTCTAATCATTGTAGTTCATATTTTCTCTTTATTCTTAGTCTGGCTAGAATGTTATAAATTTCATTGATCATTTCAAAGAACCAGCTTTTGGTTTCATTGATTTTTCTCTATTGATTTTCTATTTTCAATGTAATTAACTTCTACTCTAATTATTATTATTTCTCATCTTCTGCTTAATGTGAATATAATTTGCTCTTTTTTCAGTTTCCTATGTGGAGAGATGATAACATTTTTAAAAATATTAAAGGAGACTTTAGGACTATATAGTTTGTGTTTTCTCCATACCCTTAGACTAGTTAATTTTATGATGCTTTTGTAACACTCAGGTCATATAGGAAATTCTATATGATATTTTTGAAATGGTAAGAAAGATAAAATAGCAGTGTGGATGAGAGTGGAGGAGAGTAAATAAGAACAAGAAAGAGTGATTGCCTGACCTGAATACTTTTCCATTTTAAGCATAATATGGCTCAAGTACTGTATCTGATAGAAATCTCCCTTTATGAAATAATTCACATTCATCTTTTTCTATTCAGATCCATCATACAGTAGACAGGAGTAAATGTTATAATTGCTCTCATGAAATGATATGAAAATATGCTGTAAATTTTGGGAGCCTTGAAATCGTGCTGTAGTTATGTAGAACTAAAAATAAGAACTACTATTTTTTAGTTGTCATTTCTATGTCTATGCACTTTACACTTACTTTCCAGATACTTAGTATCATGAAATGTCACAGAGTTGACATATTGCTTTCCTTCAGCCCAGGTAATATTTGCAATTCAGGAGAGGTATTCTATTACAAAGCTTATCAATTAAGTTAATTAATATAAGACAATTTAATTCAGGACTGATATTTAAAACAAGTCCTCCTTCCTTGGATGGTATCTTTCCTGATCTTATGTCCGGGTATAGCTTTGAATGGCTTAACTCTTTCTTTCTTCCCATTTACGTGTTTTTGACTGTAGCACAATTTATTTTCTTGATGTTAGGTCTTTTAGTTCATTCTTCTAAGGCCAGTCACCAAATCATACATCCTCTTTCTTTTGAAAACCTGGACTTTCATTTAGGGAAATTCCCTGAAAAAGTAGAATTTTTTATGCTAGTTTCATTAATAACTGTATTTGTGGTATTGCTTTTTGGAGTTTTCTGATTCTATTCCTTTACCACTAGTTTAATGTAATAGATCTCAAAGTGTGTCAGTCTTCACACATGTTTCAAAGCTCTAAAATTTTTATAGCATGATTGAAAGATACAAATGTATAGAATATGATCACACTAGTCACTTTTTTATTTTTATTCTATTTAAACATATATTTTATTGATTATTCTATTACAGTTGCCCCAATTTTCCCCCTTTGACCCCTCAGCCTGATATTTCCATTCCTCCAGAAAACTCCTCCCTGGTACTGGATGGAGCCCAGAGGCAGTGAGTCTGCCTAAGTTCCAAGTCTATAGCGGGCCCTTTAAGAAGAGATGCCTGAGAATCCTGCAGCTTCTTCTGTCACCCCAACCCCCATTGGTTTTCACAACCAGAAGTTATGGGAACTTATATTCCTTGCCCTGGAACGCTGGTCTGAGTGGTCTGGTGGGGGGCTAGGATGTCTTGCTCCTGAGATATTCCTCCTGGTTTTATCCAGCACATGTGCATATGGGGCCCACTGCTCCTCATCCCCATGTTTTCACCACTCTGACTTTTTACATGAATGATTTCTTTAAAACTTTGGTCATCGGACTTCCATAGGGCTCAATTTTCTTATGATTCTGGGTGATAGTGATTTTGTAGTTGAGTCTTAATTTTTGCTGTGTTTGTGTGAGGATGCCAGTCATGTTTACCTATGGCTCCATGTTGGCTGGAAGACCACACTAGTCACTAGAGAGTTGTTTATCACTGTGTCTTTCTTTGGAGTTGAACTCTTCATTTGCATTACTTAAGGCCTCAGGAGTCAAACTTTTCCCATATATATGAGAGTTTGAGACTTCTTGTCCTAACTTCTTTCTCTGACATGACCATTTATCTTAGTACTCCATCCAACAAAGACTAAGATAATAATAAGTCATCTCATTTGTTATAAAATATTACCATTAAATGTAATTTGACTATACTCATGTAAATAATTTTCACTAAGCAATCTTCAGACTCTTTTCTCTGTGATATTTTCTGCAAGGCAAGACAAGTTTTCTTAGGTTGCTTATTGGAGAATTATAATACATTTGATTTTGCCATGTAACTGAAAATCATACTGCTATAGTCATTCTAAACATTGCTATATCATACAATACACCACCATGAATTTCATTAACTTCATTTTCTGGAGGGCTCAGTGTATACCATCATACTAGGAACAGCACAGGAAGTCCTAAGAAACAGAAGTAAGTAATCAGAAATAGACAGTCTTCCTGAAATTACTGTCACTTATTATGCACATATAACTGTTTTAAGTAACATGAAATTATATATTTTGAATTATTACATTAAAAATCTCAACCATTTTCTTAGCATAGCTATTATAAATACCAATAAAGTTTCTAATAAAGTATAATAGTTTTGCTTAGTGTGTATCCCACAGTTAAATTAAAATCTAACACAGGCTCCATTGCACAACAGGTTTGCCTCTTATGTCACTAATTATATTTTCATTCACATCTCTTACTGGCTTGGGAGAGTTAAAAAAAAACAGTTGAATTCTAGAACTATGACCTTATTTAGAGGACATTTCTAGTGTTAATTTCCTTCAGTCTTTGATAAACCCTTATTTAGCCTCTTGAACTATCTCTCTAAATTCTCATGGGTCCTGTTCTACCACTTTTGCAGACTAAATAAGGAAACTGTATGTTTGCTTTGAGGACCCTTTTTCCTACATAATTAAGGTTTTACTTTTTCCTTATTCTCAAATAGAAACTAGCTACTTTGTGTTTCAAATTGTTATTTATCAAATCTTCAACTTAATTCCATTTCATATCTCTTTTCTGGTCTGTTAAATTATTGCTTGTGACACAACTTGTATCTGGAAAATTATTCCTACCAACATAAAAGTGTGCAATCTAATGCATGTTTTAGTTTTCTTTGTGATAAAGAGCAGGAGGGGAGTCATCTTAGAAATTTATACCCCTTTACATTCCTAGAGGGGTTCATCTTTGTTATTTTATTTGGAAAATTACAACATTTCCTATTAAAAACATAATGAATAATTTTTCTAATTTTAAAATTTATCAATTCCCAGTCAGGGCATATGCCTGGGTTGTGGGCCAGGTCCCCAGTGGGGGCCACATGAAAGGCAACCACACAACCACACATTGATGTTTTTCTCTCTCTCTTTCTCCCTCCCTTCCCCTCTCTAAAAATAAATAAATAAAATCTTTTAAAAAATGTATATTCTAAAGTTTAAGTTGATCTTTAAAGAATCTAAAAAAAAAGCTAAATTCTGATTAAATTTAGATAAAAATATTTTATTTCAGTGACTATCAGTAATCTGAACACCCAAATCCCTTTTACTAAATAACCATTAGATGCATCTTCTATAAAAACATTCTGTTCAATTCTTATAGCCTTTCACTAACACACATTTAACTTCTGGGTCATTCAATATCTTTCCCATCATCTACTAAAACTCTTAACCTTGGAAAACATCTTTTTCCCTTTTTGGTTTTCATAACTTAGTTTATAGGGAACTTTAGGGGACCTTCAGATGTGGGGAGTATTTTAAAGTTGTAACTCCACATATTCACTTAATTCATACATAGACAAAGCGAATCATTTTATTACTCTTGGTTTATTATGTGCTTCATTTCCACTCTCTCTTATAATGACAATATGCTAGAGTAAAAACAATAAAAGAAAGAAAAAACAATAATAATTAAAAGAGGGAACAAAGACAAGTCTGCCCTGAATAAGACAGCCATAATTAGGCACGTTAATTCATGTGTTATATTAAGTAGTTCCCCAATTAAGTTCTAGTGTGCTCACTTCCATTTTAAAGAAAATTATCTAAATCTAAGTGACAAGAACATTAGTCAGAAGCAAGTGTGAAATAGTTTCTATTGGCAGGGATTCAGGAAATGGATGCCAATGTTTCTTAACCTTGATTGTAACGAAAAAGATAAATAATCCCTTACACAAAAGTTTTAACAGAAGGAGTAGCATATTGTATGTGCCTAATCCTTATGGCATGAGCTACAATTATTTGTCAAAATTATAAACTTTGACAATACAGCCTTTAGATAACAAGATATTATTGGTGAACTCCTTATAATATGTTTATGGCAGACCCCTCAACATAAGATGGTGTACTGTGCTCACAGAGTGAAAATATGCTCCTGAGGGTAAACACAGGAATAAATGATAACTAGAAGCATTAATTAAAACTTAAGAATTTAAAAAAAAACTAAATTTGGTTAGACCAATATTATACCTGGAAAGCACTGAGAAGAAAAGTGAATCATAGCTTCACATTCCATGGATAACCACTGTTAACATTTTGGTACAATTCTAGAGATTATTTTTATCATACTGTATATAGAATTTTAATTCCTTCATTTTTAAGACAATAAAGTGCATTTAATCTTTAAAGGTTATGACGCTTGGATAATTATATTGAAGTATGCTTCTGTATCATAACTTACGTAACTGTTTTCCAAGGGTTGGATACATATGGAATTTCTTTTTATAAAATTATACAATTACCTCTCAAAACACAATATGAACATAATGATTTTTTTTCTAGATCTGGACTGTTTTATTAGATTAGTGGTTAGGTACTGAATTAATAGTTCAAATCTCTAAGTTATGTGCTGCCAAATTGTTTCCTTAAGTAGTACTATTAATTTACCTTCCCTCAATGATGCAAGATGTATCACACCAATGTTAAGTATTGTTATTTTTTACTTTTGATAATTTACAAGCCAAAAAATGTATATGGTTGTTTTGTTTTTGCATATGATTTAATTTTTATTTTAGTGTATGCTTTATTTTTGGTAAAAGATCTCATATTCCACTGTTTCTCTTTTAAATTAATAGTGGTTTTTGCTTTTTTAACATACATGTGCCTCAAGTTTTAATTTATTTTTTTTAGAATTTTCTTGATTGCTTTAAGTTGAGGCTAGTTTCCACCAGAGATTTCATAATCACTCAAATAATCTACATATCAAGGTTTTATTTTATTATTTATCTTTATCTAAAATTGATTTTTATGTATGTTCTTCAAATAACAATTTATTAGATAACAGTCTTTCACATACACATGAAATAATTAATTGTATACCCCATAAAATTATTTTATATAATGTGGCTCATTTCACAGTTATTCTATTAGTTTCATTATTTTATGCTGGTATCATCAAATATGTCTTGAGTCCTTATCTATACCTAACTATTAAAATATTCACTGCCTTGTCCCTGACAGTCTTACTAGAAACCTGTGTTATTTCTGGGCTCTGGTTATTCCTAGACTTGACCATTTGCTGACAGAGTTACTATTTTAGCTCCTATGAAGATAATATATGATAAATAAGTATTTTAACTACTCTACCTAATGTGCAAATGAGATTAAAATAGGTGTTCTAATCTTTTCATATGAAAGATTGGAAAAAAACAAAAATGAAACTTCAAAATATGCATTACTTTACTTAGAGAGTTTAATAATAATAATGAAGTGTGATTGTAAAAAAAATCATACATCGATTGTTGAAAATGAGTTTATTCCTGTAAATATGAAGTAGAATATTAGCTTATCAATTGAGAAATCACTCAAGAGTAATGAGGCTAATTGTCACAGCTGATCCCTTTTCAACTGACACTGAAGTAATCAAAAGGAATAGGTAGGAGGAATCTGTGACACTAATGGTGTCTAGTATTCTAAACACCATTTCAAAGAAACAACGCTTGACTGACAGGTATTTTTAAATTCAACATAACTTTACCTTTTAACACAAAGGAAATCAACCCTATTGGTATGAACAGTTCTTTGGGTTTAGTGTTCAGCTTAAAATTTGGGGTAAATGGCTTTTGAAAAGTATGCAATGGATAAGTTAAAACTGGATGGAACTTGGTAAAATTCTAATCAATATAAACAGAGAGGAGGAGAGAGGGAATAAAAAGAGGAGGAGAGGAGGAGAAAAGAGGGGAGAAGTGGAAGGGGGAAGGAGGAGGAGGAGGAAAAAGAGGAGAAAAAGGAACAATTAAAATGTCTTTTGACTTTGCTGAATTCATCTGTTCTTCCAAAGTCTATTCTATTCACCTAACACAGATCATCTTTTATCTCAGTTTCAAAGGCGCCAACTTTCTTGACATCCACAGCTGAGCTATTACTTCTCATGAATTCTTATTTTAACTGAGTTCCCATATGAATGGGAAACTTTCAGTCTTTGGCATTTATTGACTATTAGATCCCATATGTTACTGGATCTGGTTAATTCCTGTTTGCTTACATGTGCATCATATTTGATTAGTTTCCCTACATTGTACTAATGTTCCAAATTCAGAATCTGATGATAAAGTGTAACAATTTATGCTTTTTCTGAGGGATAAAATGCTCTTGTTGTCTCATGATATTCTTAAATATTAGACATCTTAAGTTCTGTCCAGGATTAATTTGAATCATTCTATTTTACTGGAAAATATAAAAATTAAGCCTATTTTGAAATTAATAGAGAGTTCTTTGGATCACTGTATATCAGTGAAGGAAACTTACAGTTCTTTAATGATGAGAGAGACAGAAAGAGAGAGAGAGAGAGAGAGAGAAATGGCATAACAAGGGCACGCACTACAGTTAAACACTGCTAGATGTAGTTTTAGAACATAGAAGTTATATGAATAGCTAACAAAAAAGATTAAAAATGATTACCATTGAAATTGGGACAATAAAGGAAACCCTTGCTTAAGAAGTTCCAGTGTACCTGTGCAAGTACCCAAAGACATTTTAAGGGTATATGGTTCTATTGCCAAGATTCACCCTGAAGCCTTAAGTTGAAATACCCATAACTGAGTTTGAGCTATGTAGAAATCCACTGCTGGACAATTTTCTAACAAAGAAGAGATGTATAGATTATTCTGAGAGGCAGAAACAACGGAAGAACATGGGAAAAACAACAGCTGGCAGACAAGACAGAGAGGCAAAAAAAGGTTAAGACAGGTGATGGAGACAGATGGAGAAACCAGGGTAGAAAAATGGTATTAATACAAGTATGTCAAGGGCGCAGATCCTGTGACTGATGAGCAAGTCCTGCAAGTTAGGTATGGAAGGTATTAACAAAATTAAAATGTAATAAAGATGATATTGCTGAGTGACAGTGAAAAGAGAGGCTGGGAGATATTAGCAAATATATGAAATGCAGATAAAAACAGAATAGAGGAAAACAATAAAAAAAGGAAATAGAATGATGCATAAGCTTTATGTTTCCTCACTAGAAGAGCCATATTTGAAACAGGATAAATAAAACATGATGCATGGAGATTGTCCTGGGTGTAACAGCATTTAGATAGATAGTCACATCACATTCAGATAGGCCTGAATATTTTCCATTACTTAGAAAGAAACTGAGATCCAATCAGTTTTAAACCTATGAAGGAACAGTTCTGTTCTGCTTAAATCTTCCCTGAATTTTTAGACAGCATGCTCCTCTCACACTGAAAATCAATTTGTGAGTTTCTACATTTCAGAGCAATGCTAAAAATACCATTGTTCATATCCATAAGAAACCAACCATTCAACAAATATTTACTGAGTTATTACTATGGGCCTGATGTGGGCTAGGCTGTAAAAATTGGATTAGAAAAAAAATTGGGGACAGAGGAGATGTTTCTATTCTTATGTAGCTATAGTATAATGAGGGGGGATAAAGAAACAATTCCACAAATTAGTGTACTTTATATGAGTCTAATAAAGTTCACAAAGGAATAATACAAAGTGCTGTGCAAGTAGGCAGCAAGGGAATGTAGGATGGGTGCTAGGCTTGGGTTCTGGTGGCAGGGCTGATCTGAAAAATAGTTTGATCCAAGGTCTGAAGGATAAGTTGGAATATGCAAGGAGTGGGGAAGATAGGGTAGGATGATGGGGGGCTGAAAATATAGAAACCACAGGTCAGTGGGGGGCCCAGAGGTAACAGGCCTGTCTTGGAGCAACTGAATGAAGTAAACAGATTAAAATCGGACAGAGTGTATGGATGTTGGATGTAAGAAGAGTCTAGATGAAGGTGGGTAGATCATGAAGGCTTTTGAAGACCATGGTTCAACAATTGGGTGGTAACATGTATACAAATTATAATGAAAAAAATCTGAAAAGATTGGCCAGAAAGTTGCTAGCAGAATCCTCGTGACGGACAGTGCTGATGATATAATTTTACTGATGAGTCACTGAAGACTTCACAGAGGAGGGCGCATGTGTGTGGGGCCTTGACAGAGAGATGTTGTTTTCACCGGAGAACTGAGATAAGGCAAACCGGTGGAAAGGGATAACTGATACAAAAACACAGAAGAAGGTATGGCTTGGATTGTGATAGCCTGTTTTAAAGGATGTAGCTGGAGACGAGGCTGAAACTGTAGACGGGCCAGATCCTGGAGCACTGTGAATGCTGCACAACACTGGTCACATGGAAACTTTTTTTTATCTCATTTTCCTTGTTCTGTAAGCACTGAGGAAACATATTGCTCCACTTAGAACACGAGCTTTAGGTTTTCGTCCAAGCTCTCACGTACCAGCTGTGTGGACTGGGGCAATTTGCTTAAACACACCTTTGCCTATTTTTCTCATCTCTAAAGTTCTAGCTCAGGCAATCTTGCCACTTCTTCTGTGTGGCTACATTTGAGAATTGGAATGATGTTACCTTATGATAATGTTTTATTCTAGAAAATGATTCTCATTTACTTCTGCCTGTCATCTGTGACTTTTAGAATCTATATTTGACTTAATCCAATCACAAAGTTTGAGATGTTCTTGGCTATTCATACTATTTAAAATTGGACTTTATTATGTATGAAGGCTGGTTTTATTCTATTCAATTTTACCTTAGAATGAAGCCTTTTGGGATCCAGAGGGTTTACCAAGGCCTACTACCTTGCATGCATAGTGAATATCAAGATCAGTTTGATTCTTGATCTCAAAGGGGGTAATACAGTATGAATATGGATTATTATGTTGCTGTTGGGCAGAAATAGATGTATTATCTTTTATTCAAAGAATACTTCTTTGTTGTTAAGGATGCCCCTAAACAATTCATCATAGAGCAGATGAAATCACACAACTCAAGCAATATCTACTCTACCCATAGAATAATCCTCAAGGTTATCAACACAAAAGCATATTTAGTATTTATTCTGATAATTCATGGGAGAAGTATTTTACTTAGATAACAAGGCAAGCACATTGCCTTTAACATGGAAGACTAATTATGATTATTGGTAAAAACCCATGAGCACTTTGTTTGAATTTTATAAGGTCATTCAAGCTTAGACAACAGTGCAGGGCTACGTTACAAATATTTGTTACTTACTTTGTGCCAGTGCAGAAGTGGATGCAGTCTCTATCCTTCAGAATATCTTACTCTGTTTAAGAGACTTTTATTATTTAAAATTCTAGTATGGATGGTAATAATTTTTGTCTTAGAATAAGGCTTTGCTGGGATCTGGAGAACATTATGCTAAGTGAAATAAGCCAGTCAGAGAAAGACAAATACCATGTAATTTCACTCATATGTGGAATCTAATGAAAGAACTGAACTAACAAGGAAAATGGGGACAGACTCATAGAAGGAGAGCAGGATGACAGCTGGGGGAACAGGCAAGGAGGTAGAGGGATTGAACAAAAAGGAAAAAGGACTCATGGACATGGACAGCACAGTGGTAATTGCTGGAGTAAGGGGGTATAAGGAGACTAAATGGTAATGGAAAAAATACAACAAAGATTAAATACAAAAAATGAACAAATATATAACTACGTTAGAGAACACAATTTCATTAATTTGTCAGTTTTTATTCCTATTAGGAACATTAATGATAGCATTAACAAAAGTATATCTACAGTAGAATTAACTTTTGATACTAAATCATATCTCAAAGTAATATAACTGAAAGCATTTTGCCTAGGATTCAACATCCCTACGTTTTTTCCGTAGATATGTTGCTAACTGGCTGTGTGATTGCAGAAAGTTATTGGATCCCATTCCATATAAACTGAGGAACATTTTTACTGCCTCCAAATGTCAAAACTCAAAAGTTAATGATGAAAATATTATAAATTATTATTTAAATACTTATCAGCATCTATAACCTACCTAATTACAGTGTATTCTCTATGGCATTCCCCCGAATTAATTCTATTTCCTAGAGAGGTTATGATTTTGGGGGGGTTCAATGGTATAATGTCTAGCACACTATATTGCAAACTGTCTGAACAGGACAGATCTACATCTTCCTTCTCTATGATGGGGGGTATGTTGATGTCTTCCAACAAAACGTAAAAGATGTTTGATGTAATTTCCTCTGAATTTAATTATTCCATTAAAAAATTTGACATTCAAATAAACATTTTCAACAAAATTAGGCTAGTTTTTTGACTCAACAGAAATGACTTAATCACATTTTGGCTGGGAAAATGTAAAAAAAAAATATTGTTACAGGGTGCAGCCAAGAGGGGGACCCCAAATGGGCACTTGGCATGGGGTCCAGAACTCAAGGTGTTCAGACAATATTAGGATGTCCTCACACTGCCCCCCTCCGCAGGTGTGGGTTGGGGGAAGGGACAAATGGAGCAGGGCCATTGAGAGCTGTTTTGCATAGCAACAGCCTTGCAGCTAACCTCTGATGTGATCATTTAACATATCTATAACCTTTGTCTGATTACATAGATATGTTAAATAGCTGTGGCCATGCTCTGAGCCAGGGGAATGGAAGTAACTCCCCCCACCAAGATGTAACTGGAGGGCAGGTCCCCAGAGTTACAGCGCCAGTGTGGGAGCTTGGAGATGATTGGCTCCATGACATGGGGCCACACCTGCCCAGACCCACGATGGCAGCCAAAAAAGCTAGAAAGGACAAGAGATTGAGGGCAGGTGTGGCTGAGCGTGGGAGAAGTCAGAAATGGGGCTGCAGAGGAAGATTGGCACAGGGATTTAAACTCAGACACGGCAGCCAGTGAGGGAGAGTCATGTGCTTCTGGCAGAGTGGGGACTCCCTTGGACCTGGGAGGGAGAATCACTTGGCCTTTAGCAGAGTGGGGACTCCTGCAGTTCTGTGAGAGAAAATCACCACGCGGTTTTAGCAGAGAACCACCACTTAGCTTTGGCAGAGTGGAGACTCCCGCAGCCCTGTTTTGGCTGGGTGGGGACTCCTGTGGCCCTGGGAGAGAGGACCACGTGGCTGGAGCGGTGGAGAGAGGACCATGCACCTTTGCCAGGGTGGGGACCCCTGTTGCACCAGAAGGGGGAACGACTACCCGGCTTTAGCAGAGATCCCGGCGACACAGCTGAGGGTGCCGAGAACCCAGGGAGGCCTACCAGCTGAGATGGATTACTGGGAAGAACCAGGGTCTGCCTGAGCCTGGACTTCTATTTCCTTTCCTGAGATACAGTACCCCAGACTGGGCAAAGGGGGAAGGAAGGACTGTGTGTGTTTGTGGGTGTTTTAAAGGACTTTAGGATTTTGATGAAGATATTGGGTCACTATTTGAAGTTCGTATAGCATCAAATAAACATTTCCTTTCCTTTTTCACGAATCTCTGGCATTGAGAGACATCTTTCCTATAGGTGGCAGACATAACGGACCTGGTGGCTCCTTTTGGTAATAGTCTATCGTCCCAGGCCCCCCTTGTTTGTTCTGTAACAACCCCCCTTGTTTGTTCTGTAACAATCTGAGTAGTTGCAGGCGTTACTAATAGTGAGGTTGTTAGTCTTCTCTAATCATTACTGAAAGAATTTCCCCTCTTTGAAAAAAATAATGAATTTTATATCTTATCTAAATGATATATAGTATTTAGTATTCACTGACAGAGAAGATATTTTTATATATGAGTATATATATTCGTTTATACATAAGCTTATATATAGAGAGACGGTAGATGCCTGTTTCTGCTTAATGCATAAAATTAAAATTGAACAGCACTTTAGATATATGAAAAATGTAAAGGAAACGTAGTATATGGAAGAACAAAAGCTCTATGAGAGCACAGAACTGACGTATTTACAGTACTCTGACACATCAAGCTTTTCGGTTATTCTCTAAAGTATGTGGAAGATGGACAAATTTTGAATGGAACATAATACAGTTTATTAAATCAAATAAATCCCCAAGATTATTTTTTGCATAACTAAAAAGATGGTCTTTATTAAATTATTTTTAAATAATAGATGGAAGTTTAGTTCATCACTAAATTGATGGGGAAAAGGGGCTGAGTTTGCACAAAATACACAGTAGTAGGGGAAACACAAGAACATTTCTGTGTCTATGTGGAAAAAATGACACATTTTAAAAAAGAAATAGAACTTTGATGGCTGTGATCATTAATAAGTAATTTTGTTTTCAAGAGAATATTAAATTAATCTTATAAGTTGACATGAAATGTCTATTTTATTATTTAATTCAGGATATTAGCAATGATGGCTTAATAGTAATTACTAATGATCCAGGACTTCACATTTAGAGTGAAGAGCTTGCTTTCACAAAATTAAAGGTGGACTTTATGATACCGACCCCAGCTCACGGGGTCTGCAACATTGTGGATGAGACATGAGAAATTCACAGGGACTACCAAAGGGGATGGCATAGCTTTTCTCTCAAGAGGAGAAAAAGCTTGCCCTTTGCCTTGTCTGACCTTTGTTGCTTTTCTCAGCACATTACATGATAGTCCTCATTTACTATGCACATGTTCGCTTTAGGTGGTTACCTTTTACAGAAAACAGAGTAGCCAATGTTGCTAATCACACCACAGAAGAGGAATATTTGCAAGTGAAAAGGGAAAAAGTAGTTGAACTGGTTATACTCGTCCTTGGAAGGGTTAGCATGGATTTTAGGAAGTTACAGTAAGCACTTGCTATCTCAATTCAGGGTGAGGGAGTTTTAGCAAAAACAAGTGTCAAAGTGGACTAGGTGCATTGTAGGCCTGATTCCCCACAGGAGAACCTATCCGTGGGTGAGGGTCCTGTGCATCTCCGAGTGGGAGCTGGGCCCACGCCATGCAGAATGGTCTCTTACACCTTATAATTTCCATCTTATGTGGGAACCTTTTATTTGGAAATAACTATCCTTATTATTTTTAAAAATTATTATGAGTAGAAAAAAGTAATAGAAACAGAAATATGCTTGGTAGCAAGATAATTACTAAGTGAAACTGCAGTAAAATTAGCATCAATACTATGCTATAATTAAGTTCACTGCAGAAGATTTTACATACAAATTAAGAGCATCTTACATCCTTTGATGTAAGAAATTAGATATGAAGTTTGATGAATCATCTACTTGTAAAGTCTGTGATTCTATTATCAAACTTTAAGAGTATTTTATTATTTCAATAATTTATTTTCATTTCAAATGTTTTCAAAAGCTCTGCTAATTTTTTTTTTAATTTTCTTCCAAAACTACTTATTTTTCAATATAAAGTCAACTTGATATACTTTTTCCACAGTATATGAACATCTATATCAAGTAATAAATACAGATTGACTCAGAAACTAGTCTTTTCTTTTGATTTAAATGACACCATAAAAATTAGGGGGGTATAGACATAGCTTCAAAATTTGATTTTGCTAGAGAAAATTTGATGAAAAAGTATGAAATTTATTTACAATTTGGGAGTCATATTTTGATATATTATGAAGCTGGCATACTAGTTTTTTCAAGACACAAGTAATTTTGTTGAGTTTTTAAAAATATCTCTTTCATGTGGTGTATGTGTGTGTGTGTATGTGTTTGAAAAGGGAGGTTAATTTAGTCTCAAAAGAGATATGTGTTAGAAAAAGAAAGGGAGAGAAATTTCTGAAACATGCATTCCATTTCCTTATACCAAACTCACCAAATTTTTGGCTGAAGAAATGTTGACAGTATATGCATTTACTTGTGTCTATTGCATGCATGAGTAGAGTATGTAGGATACATATATAGCATGTGTATGTATTTGGAATATAGGAAGGAACTTGAATCAATTAAGAGATGTATTGCAACACATAACAAGATAAGCTGAACTGAGCATGGGTCTGTGAACCAAAGGGTTGCTGGTTCGATTCCCAGTGACCCTCACATGCCTAGCTTGCAGACCAGGTTCCCAATTTGGGTTGTGCGAGAGGCAACCGCACACTGATGTTTCTCTCCATCTATTTCTCCATCCCTTCCCCTTTCTCTAAAAATAAATAAACAAAATCTTTAAATGAAAGCAAGCCTAAGTTAAAAATGCAAATTTAGTCACCCCCTGATTTTTCATCGGTTTCATATTTAACACTTGAAACTCCTGGGTTTTCTCACTTTTTGTCTTCTTACACAGTTCTAAGATGTATTAAGTTATTGTCCAGACTATATTAATTCACATATGAGAAACTTGCAAATCTGAGGTAATACATTAATTTGTATAAAATGTCAATTTCTGTACATCTATATTAATCAAGAAAATATTATTCTTGAATGAAAGATACTCTGTCTTATTCTTAATCTAAATGTTTGTTGAACTAAGTGAAACTTTTTATACAATTAAATATATTTGAAACATTCCACCTGCCTTTGTATTTTAGAAAACTAAACTTAATGGGGGAAAGGGTGAAGGGTTTACAGGAACAATTATAAAGGATATATTCACAATAACAAGGGGGGAGGAAGTTGGGGAGGGAGGCGGGGAGACCTGAGGTGGTTGGTGGGGGGAGGGGGGTGTTGGGAAAGGCAAAAAACTGTACTTGAAGAACAACAAAAAAATTTTTTATGTGTAATTACCATCTATATATTTATCTGTCTACCTCTTGTCAACATTTACTGTTGTTGCTTTCTCTTTTTTTTCTCCTTCTTTCCACCAGTTCCTTCTCTTTCCATAAATGTACGTGTGCATGCATACATATGTGTGTGTGTGTGTGGCAACACCTTACTCTTCCTGAAGTGGTAGAATGAGGCAGTTAACAGGGAAGTGTGTATTATCAATAAACATTCTCCCACATAAATCAATATAATCAACACAATCAGCCAACTTAACATGGAGGAAACCCATCTATTTAATATAACCCAAATTCTAAGTTACCCAATTATCTGAATAATATCCTATAGCTGTTCATTTTTATGACCCAGGAACTAAACTAGAATCTTCTATTATTGTTACTTGCTAGGAATTTAGTTTTCCTTTAATCTAAATCTCCCCAAGGATTTTTTGCTTTTCATGACATGTAAGCCTTACAAAAGTACACAACTGAATTTTCAAATCTGCTTTTCCCACAGAAGCATTTTGCTCATTAGTTTGTTTCATATAAGTAGACATGTGTATGAAAATTTAGTATATAAATTAGAGTAATAAAAGGTACTTCTTTCTAATTTGTGCCCTATTCATTGGGATAACTACATTAAAAATAATAGCAGTGGGTTTTTCCCTTTAAGAAATCTCATTTGTATTGCATAATACAGCTTACTTAAATGTAAAAGGTAATATGTGCAGTGATATTTAAAGAGAAAACATAAACTCTTATCACATATTCTCTCTACTATTAACCTTTCCACAAAAACTAAGCCATTTTCTTTCATTAGAGAAGTAATAAAGGGTTTGTTTTGAAGCAATTTTGCTGATATATAGGAATACTGAAAACTGATTAGTGTGATATATTATATGATTTCTTGAAATGCAATAAAATGTAATTATTGGATTTCTGCACTGTGCTTTAGTATGTAAAAATTGGCATGCACTCATCTACTCTGTAATTTCATGGTGTTACAATGTTATTACTCAATAATGACTTAGCAATTACTCTATAATTACCCTATCACTAAATAGTAATTATTACATAATTAGAAGATCAATTTCCAAAGATTGGAAAATATACAGCAATAAGGGCCATGTAAACAGTGCTTGTAAATGTAAATGTATTTAGAAGATTATTGCTTGAATATAAAATGAAACCAATAAATACAATTTAGAGCCCTATAACTAGATTGCAAGACAAGTTGAAGATTAAGTTTATGAGAAATAAATAGTAGTGCTTAGATTAATGAAGTAATTATTTACTTCTCATTAAAATCTTATTAGTAAAACATTGTTATTTATAGTAAGTAATGTATATGCTTAAAAAACGGTTGGCATTAGGAATTAATGGGATGCTTTTAATTTGTGGTAAAACAATATAACGTAGCACAGGAAGATTCCCTCCATATGTCATTATGTAAAAATATTATTTGTAAACATTAAATATGGCAACAATTTGAAAAAATCTAAGTAACTATATATTAAATGAAATAATTTGGATTTTACTGTTTTTGTTGTTTTGATTGTTCCCTGTGCTGCTGCTGCTAATATTTATTTGGTGATATGACTGCTCTTTAAATCGAAGTTCTAAAATAAATAACTTTTACATCTCATCAAAATACTACAGATTCTTATTATTGATTATTAATTTTTCTGAAATATTAACTTTTGTTTTTGATGCTAGAAATATCCTCCTCCTAGAAAAAGTGATGAGTCTTTTGTACCTGCATCAGATAAAGAAACACTGGTCCTATTTGTACTAAGACTTAAATATTTCCTTCTTTTCATCTTGAAATTCACTGGCAGTATGAAATTGAAGGTGCATTAACAGAGCTGTAGTGCAGGCAGCAGGAACAAACGAAGAACCACAGGGAACTTCCACTTCCTCACTTGAGCAGACTAGTTCACCGAGTGTCAGCTGTGTGTAGACCACGAACAAGAACACAGTCCTTACAAACTGGACTTTCACTATCTCTATTCCCTCTGTGGAACATCCCACTCCTCCCTACATTAAAGATATTTTCTTAAAAGTCAGGTCTATTCCATGGGTTTTGTTCATTAATTGATATTCAACTAAGGTGACATTATTTTAAAAATGCTCCCTCAATTAAACCATTTAACACTTATTCCAACTAGTTTTGAATGACAGGCTTGGAGTAGCCAAGCAGCAGACCCTATAGAGAGAAATGGCCCTCTTGAAAAATTGCTTTCTATTCACCCACTGACTTCCAATTCATGTATTTGCATTGTACGTTCTTGGAAATATACTACAGATATTATTAAGTAAATGTACATGGTACATAGGTATACCACCTCCGAATGAGATTAAAAGACATTAGTAAAGGACTAACACCCAGTAAGAATGGTATAAATAGATTGAATATTGATGGGATCCTAAGAATGATAAGATGATGTTGCTGAGAGTGACATGTCTTATTTGGGACTTTGAAGACCAGAAGTGCTGGACCCCCACCAGCAGTGCTGCTGTTTCTGTAACTGAGAAAGATGCCACTTTTAGTTTGCATAATGAATCTGATTCATAAGATCTACATTGTTGGAAAGTGGTCAGGGATAAACTGGGTGGTGGGAGGGAGCGTTGAGGGGTGACATCCCCTCAGAATACCTCTTCCCTTGCTGGGGCCTCACACAGTTCCCTTCAGAGCCTCTCACCAGTCCCATGGGGACAACAGAACAGGATGACTTGTTCCATCCTATAGTTTAGACAATGCCAACTTTATGATACCAATTTTCTCTAAATTGAACTATAGATTCGAAGCAAGAAAAAGTGTTAGTCCCCAAAACTACACACCTACATAAAAAGATTTTATATCTTATGTCCTTAAATACTGATGTCATTCACTCAATCACATTATAATTGTATTGTGACTGTGGGCATTTAATATATGTATCCTTGTATCATCACTATGCTTTTAAATAGAAATTTCATATCTCTTAATAAATAGGATGCACTGTTATGGGTATTTACATGTCTTTTTCTTTATCCTTTTTAAATTAAATTTATTGGGGTTAAATTGATTAATACAATTTTATAAGTTTAAAGAGTACAGGGTGTTTACATCATTTTACCCCCAGTGTCTGGCAAAATGATCTGTATGATAATTTGGTACTCAATAATTATTAATAGTGATGATAGTCAAGGTGAAAACATAAATCAAAAGAAATGGTGTGTTGAAGCAATTATGGAAAAATAAGGAGCAGGCTTATACTTTCTCTGTGATCAACTGGAAAACTGGGAAAAATATATTTAAACATGGTTTCAGACTTCAGAAAACAGACGATACAGACATGAGAACATGAAGAGAAACAAAGGGAACAGCCCAGTAAACCCTACAATCTCTCCTGGTTTCTGTATGAAGGCAACTTCAAGATATGGGCACAGGACAGGGAATCTAATTAGATAGAGTCTGGTGGCCTTTGTGAATTAAGAAAATTAAGATCAGAATTAATGTTTTCAGCTTTATTGAGGTATAATTGACAAATAAATTAGCAATATATCTAAACTATACAATGTGATGATTTGATATATGTATACATCATAAAATTATTTCCACAATTGAGTTAATTAACATATTCATCAACTCATTTAGTTACCTTTGGAAAGGGGCAAGAATGCTTATAATCTACTATCTTAGCAAATTTCAAGTATGACATACAGTATTATTAACTATAGTCACCATGCTGTACATTAACTCCTCAGAACTTATTTATCTTATAACTGAATTTTGCATACCTTTTGACCATTATCTCCCCCTTTATCCCACTCCTGATCTGCCATTCTAGTTAGTATTTCTGTAAGTTTTTTTTAGATTCCTCAAATAAGAGATACCATGTAGTATCTCTGTCTGACATATTTCACTTAGCAAAATGCCTCTCAAGTTCATCCAAGTTGTCACAAATGGAAAGATTTCCTGTTTTTATATAGGTGAATAACATTTTGTTGTGTTCTAATCCATATCAGTTTCTATATTTAATTTAAATGTATATCACATTTTCTTTACCCATTAATTTTTCAATGTTTGGTCGATTTTATATCTTTGCTATTATGAATAATGTTGCAATGAACATATGAATTCAAATATCTTTTTGAGATATTGATTTTGTTTCAGATATAGACCTAAAAGTTTAATTGCTGAATCTTATGGTCAGTCTTTTTCAATATTTTTTTTGATACGATGCCAAAGAACAGGCAATAAAAACTAAAATAAATAAGTGGAACTTCATCAAAGTAAAAAGCTTGAGCACAGCAAAGGAAACAATCAATAAAATGAAAAGGCAACTTATGAAATAGAAGAAAATATTTACAAGCAATATATCTGAAAAACAGTTAATATCCAAACTATATAAAGAACTCATAAAACTTGATAGCAATTCCATTCCATTATGGTTCCATTTAAAAAATGAACAAAGGAACTGAATAGAGATTTTCCTCAAAGAAAATGTACAAATGGCTAATGAAATGAATAAAAAGATGCTCAATGTCACTAATCCTTATGGCAATGCAAATCAAAACAATGAGATATCATGTGACAAATGTTAAATTGGCTATCATGAATAAGATAAGAGATAGCAAGTGCTGATGAGTTTGTGGAGAAAAGGAATCCTTGAACACTGTTGGTGGGAATATAAACTGTTGCAACTACTGAAAGAACATGGTAGTTCCTCAAAAAATTAAAAATAGAACTACCACATGACCTGCTAATCCCACTTCTGAGCATAATCCAAAAGAAATAAAATCACTATTACAGAGAAATCTGTAATTCCATGTTCATTGCAATAATGTTCGTAATAGCAAAGATATGGAAACAACCTCAGAATTAAATTCAGAAAATCCATGCATAATATTTTTAATCAGTAATACTCATTAGAATAAATTAGAAAACCTATACTGTACACCTGCGATAAAAAATATCAAAGAGCAAAGTTAAAGAAAAGAATCAATGGAAAGATGCATTGTATTTACAGACGGAAAGGAACAGCCTGTTGTGCTGGTGGTTTTCCCCAAGTTAATCTACAGATTTAATGCAAGAAAAATTATTTTACCTAAAAACTCTTTAATGGAAAATGACAATCTGGTTTTAAATTGTATGTAATAGAGAATAGAGCCTATGATATGTAAAGCAATTTTGGAAAATAAGAGCAGACTTCAAGAATTACTACAGAGAAACAGTAATTGAGAAAGTGTGAAATAGGTATTAGGAAGAGTAAATAGTTAAATGGAACATAAGAAAGAGCTCTGAAATTGACCCAAATTAAAGCAATTATTTGATTTTGAATAGAATGCCCAAACTATCCAATATGAAGGAAAGAAAGATTTCTGTAAATGATCTTGGAAGAACTGGCTATGAGAACAAAAAATTGAACCTCTATTCCTACTTCATATCTTAAACAAAAATTAATTTAAAATAGATCATGGGCCTAAATGTAACAGCAAAACCATTAGGATATTAGTGGATAATGTAGAATAATTATCTTGTAATTTGGTAATAAGCAATTTTTAAACAGGACACTGTAAAAATATACAAAAAATACTTTAATCTCCATCAAAATTAGAAAACTCTCATCAAAAGGCATCATTAAATAAAATGAACTTATTTGGGATATATATATAAAATTCTTATAATCCAGTAATAAAATACTCCCCCTCAAAAAAAATCTAGTGAAAAAAACAGTCAAAGCATTTAAATAGTTAATTAAGGAAAAACAATATAGTATGGACAATAAGCACCTGAAAATGTGTTCAATGTTATTATTCATAAGAGGAATTTAAACAAAACCACAATGATTATACTACATACCTCCCAGAATGTCTGATGAACAAAATGTAGAAATCTGATAATAAAAAAAATTGCAGAGTAACTGAAACTTACACATTGTTGGTGGAAATATTTAAAAGGTGTAACTGCTTTGGGAAAAGTTCTATCTATTTCTTACAGAATTAAAGCTATATCTACCCATGACTAGAAGTTTAAAATTTAGTTATTTATCCAAGAGAAATAAAATATAAATGTTTATGAAATAAGAGTAGTACAAAGTATCATAACTGCCAAAAATTTGACTAGTAAAGGATCAGCAAACTGGTATGTTCACGGAGTAAAACAATCGTCATCATTAGGAAGGAAGAGACTACTGATCATGGGCAACAACATGAATACATCTAAAAACCATTTATCAATCAAAGTAGAAAAACCTTGCACAGATTGTGATAGTCTCTTTTTTCCTTATTTTTTCCAAAGCTCTAGAACAGTCAAATCAAATCTATAGTTAAAAAAAAAAAAAGGAGTGATTACAATTCCACCTGGGCACAAGATGGTGGGAAGTGACTGCAAGTAGCATCTAGGAATTTTCTGGAAGATGGTAATATCTAGAAAATATATCTTGGTAAATATTTTGATTACACAGGTGTATGTATCCATTTGTCATAACTAAGTAATCACACTATTAAGATCTGTGCTTTTCAATGCATGGAAATTTTATATTCATCTGGTAAGTAAATACTGAGCATTAGGTAATAATATGCATTCTGAAGTATTTAGGAGAGAAACACAGAAGCCTTCAATTTATCTGGAAATCCAACAAGCATTGACTCTGACCTCATAATATATACACAAAATTAGAGAATTCACAGAATGGAAGAAAATATTTGCAAAGCATATATATATATAATAATGTATTAATCTCTAGACTATATGGAGAACTCCTAAAAGTCGATGACATTTTTTAATAGGCCAAGGACTTGATTACACATTTCCTTTTTAAAAAACAAAACATTTTATTTTACTTTATTAGACAGTGGGGAAAAGGGGGAAAGAGAAGGAGAGAAACATCGATATAAGAGAGAATCATCAATTGGTTGCCTCTTGTATGCACCTCAACCAGGGATCAAACCCACAACCCAGGCATGTGCCCTGCTGGAATAGAACCTGTGACTTTTTGCTTTGCAGGATGACACCCAACCAACTGAGCCACACCAGACCAGTCATAGCATTGACCACACACTTCAAAGAAGACATACAAAAAGGCAATAATCTCAAGAAAAGATGCTCAAGATCACTAATCATTAAGGAAATGCAAATTAAAGTCACAATGAGATACTACTTCACACTCACTAGAAGGGCTTTTTTTAAAGAAAATATTAGAAATTTGCAAGAATGTGGAGATACTAAAATACCAAATCATTGCTGGTGGTAAAGCTACTATACAAAATAGTTTGGTATTTCCTCAAAAAGTTAGAGAATTACCATATGTTTTATGAATTCCACTTTGACGTATATTCCCCAAGTAATTAAAATCAGGGATCCAGACACATACTTGTGTACCAAGTTCATCAGAAACAATGTTCATAAGAAATGTTTAATATTCACAGTACCTAAAAAAGTATACACAACCCAAATGTTTCTCAATGGATGAATTAATAAGCAAAATGTGATATATATAAACAATGGTTATATTATTCCACATTAAAAAGGAATGGCACTTTAATACATGTTATAACATGAATGACCTAAAAACATTGTGCTAAGTGAAATAAGCCACATACAAAAGTAAAAATATAAATGATTTAACTTAAATGAGTTATCTGAGGTGGGGAAATTCACTGACATGGAAAATATCCAATAGAAGTCACTAGGGGTGGATAGAGGAGGGAATAGGGAGCTATTATTTAAAGGTAGAAAGATTTTGTGTAGTATAAATAAATGAATATTGGTAATAATTATGCAACACTGTGATATACTTAACATCATAGAATTATATACTTAAAAATGGTTAAAATGCTAAATTTTATGTTATGTATCTTACTACAGTAAAAAAAAATCATCTCAAAATGGATCACAAACCAAACTGTAAAACTTGAAACTACAGCTTCTATACACAACCATGGAATAAAATCATACATACATATACACATGCACACACAAATACACAAATAAATTATATATTTGCCCCAAATTCCTGCAAAATTATACAAATATGATTATGAAATATAGGTTTGGAGAAACTACTTCATTTCAGACAATTGCCCAGGCACACAAAATATATTTATATGCAAAGAGATAAAGTCTTTTATCCTCAAAACCTGTACTTTAGTGAAAAATGGAGTCCAGTAACTGGATAAAGAGCAGTGGTGTGTCATTTAATAGAAGGCTACTTATGAGAGGACACTATGAAAAAGAAATATTGGAGAAAATACGTAAATTAACTCAAGGAATTAGTCAGGAAAACATCTGGAAAAAAAATGTTTGAGGCGAGGAAAGCACATGAACCTTGAGATCTTAATGCGAATGGAAGGTTTCAGGATTCCCAAAGAGGTAGGTATAGTTTGTATCAAGAGAAGTCATAAGAAATGAGATAAAAAGAAAGTCAAAGAGTGTTCTTGAGTTTATCTTACACCATAACACGAATAAACTCAAAAGGAATAAAAGGCTTAAGTGTAAGTCATGAAACCATAAAAATCCTAGAGGAAAACACAGGCAGTAAAATCTCAGATATCTCTTTTAGCAATGTTTTTGCCTATATGTCTCCTAGGAGAAGGAAAATAAAGAAAAAAGTGAACAAATGGGACATCAAACTAAAATCTTCTGTACAGCAAAAGAAACCATTAACAAAATGAAAAGGGAACTGACCATTTGAGAGATCATATTCACCAATGATACGTCTGTTAAGGAGTTAATTTCTGAAATATATAAAGAACTTATACAACTCAACACCAGGAAGACAAACAATCCAATTAAAACATGGCCAAAGGATTAGAATACACATTTCTCCAAAGAGGACATACAGATGGTCAATAGACATGTGAAAAAATGCTCAACATCCCTAATCAGTAGAAAGATGCAAATTAAAACCACAATGAGATATCACTTCACACCTGCCAGAATGGTTATCATCAAAAAATCCACAAAGAGAAAGTGCTGGCGAGGATGTGGAGAAAGGTAACCTTGGTACACTGTTGCTGGGAGTGCAGACTGGTGCAGCCACTGGGAAAACAGTATGGAGTTTCCTCAAAAGGCAAAAATGTACCTGACTCATGATCCAGTGACTCCATTCTGGGAATACATAAGGTCTGTCTGGGAAAAGCCCAACTATTGTTCATATAACAAGAATGGTTTGCACAATATCTGTGTAACCTGGCAGCCAAGGAGAGTAGACTGGAATGCACATCAACAATGATGACTCACTGCACTACCAGAAGGGGTGGTAGACACCATTAAGTGAGCATGTGTACTGTGTGGCCATTGCATTCAAAATGACTGAGCAAATAGAGCAAGAATCTGCATCATATTTTGTGTTAAGTTTGAACATTCCTCCCTGGAAACTATTTGGATGATTCAGAAGTCCACAGCTATTGGCAACTGGTGACTGGCAGCTTCATCATGACAACCTTCCTGCTCAAGCATCACGTCTCCTGCAATGATTTTTGTGGAAGCATTGATTCACCCAGGTGACTCAGCCCCCTATAGCCCAGATTTGGTGCCCTGCGACTTCTGGCTTTTCCCAAAACTAAAATCATCTTTGAAAGGGAAGAGGTCTCATGCCGTTATGAGATTCAGGAAAATACAAAGGGGAAGCTGGTGGTGATTGGGAGAACTGTGTGAGGTCCTAAGATGCCTACTCTGAAGGGGACTGAGGAGTCACTATTATGTGTACAATGTTTCTTGTATCTTGTATCTTTGTCAATAAATGTCTCTGTTTCATTGTGCATTGGCTGGGTACTTTCTGGACAGGCCACATATATCTGTCTCTTAACTTTAAAATTTGTGCTTAACGCTCTGGCTGTACTCAACTGCTCTTATTCCTAGAACAAACCATCTTCTTACTACTTACAAGTCCTCTCTTTAAACACTTTTTCCAGGAACTTCATTCTTATATCTTGTATTCTGTTAAAGATTAGGCCTGTATATCACTAGTTTGGAACACTCTTGACTCCCAGACTTAAGTAAGGTGTCCTTGTTGAGCATTTCTGAAGCAGTCTTAACTCTTCCTAGCATTGCCTTTTAATTTCTTGTTTAGATGTTTGGTATTCACAATATTGAGCTTCCAACGAGTGAATGCATGTCAGCCTTGATTATATTTCTGCTGCTAGAATTAGCACATTGGTTGGAACAGAGTAAACATTCACTAAATGTTTGTTAATAAATGAATAAATAGGTTGAATAAATTAATCAACAAACTCAATCTATATGAATATCTCAGTTCCCCCTTATCAGCAGCATATTATCTCTACAATCCAAACAACAGCTACAATTTCTTAATAAAAACCATTCAAATACTCAGTGATCTTTTTAATCAAAAAACTATCCATTATTGAAATATATAGCTTTTAATTGATGAGATTTATTAAAGAAAAACATTATTTCTCCACTGTGAATAATTTTTTGCTTCTGGTGAGTTTTGGAGATAACTGGAGACATTTTTTTATTGTCCCCATCAAGAGCTGCTGCTGCAACTTGGAGAGACAGAAGCCAGAGATTCTGTTAAACATCCTATAAGGGAAAACACAGCCCTTTTCCTGTCCAATCTAAAATGTTAATAATGGTGGGGATTGAGATAACTTGTATAAAATGCCGTAGTTGACAACTGGCCAGTTACTACATGATAAGCTCTAAGAATGTGAAGTTTTGAATTTACATTTTTGTAGAATGAAAGAAACAAAAGAAGTAGCATACTTTTTAAAACCCCCACTGAATTAACACTTAAGCCTCAAAGGTGACACCAAGGAACTTGCTTTCCTGAATCCAGTGACCCTTTATAATGTAGTCAGACTCCCCATATCTTGCTGTCGTCACACTCAAGATGATGGCTCAATAGCTGTGAGACACAAAAGTAAAAAGCTGGGGAGTATCTAAACACAACCTGTATTTTAAAGAGAGCCACCGAGAATTGTGGTCATTGCTTTTTCAGGATTTACTAAAAGTGATTGAACAGGTTCTGGTATACTTTGACGTTAACCTAGTTTCTTCCATAGTTTTTTCCAAGTTTCTTTGGCAGCCCGTATACACAGAAGACAGGGAAACAGGGAAGAGTAGAGAATTCTAGGATGTGTATATATTAAACTAAGCACTTAATGGAAGGTTGTGGGTATTTCCCCTTCATTTCCATGGGAGATGCTCCATTCTAAAGCCAGGCACATAGGCTTCAAGAACTATGAGTAGAGATTGGGAGTATTTGTAAAAGGGGCAAGTGGTGTCTTTTTTCTTTTTCTTTTTAATTTGTATTGAATTTATTGTGGTGACAAATGTTTGTAAAATCATATAAGTATCAGGTGAACAATTCTATGAGACATTATCTGTATACTGTATTGCGTATTCACCACCCCAAACCAAGTCTCCCCCCATCACCATTTATCCCCTCTTGACCCTCTTCTACCTCCCCAGTCACCTTTCCTGGTGGTAATCACCACAGTGGTTTCTGTGGCTATGAGTTTTTTTCCTGATTTGAAGATTTGCTTATGCAGGAGACTTGCTGATCGGTTTCCTATGCTTATTTAGCAGAGAAGAATAGATTTAGACAGCAATGGCAGGGTATAAAGAATGACTGGCAGTTAAACAGCCTGTACATGTATTTCTCTTTAATATGATGTGACAGGAATGAAGTTTTTCACGGGTCTACTGAAGCTGCAGAATGTAGCCAAAATTAATATGTCTTGCTGTTGCCTCAACCCAGCTGACCCATTTAATGAGTTTCCAGAATGAAAATATATGGAATAAGTCATGAGAGTCAAAGTAGGAGACGGGTGAAAAAGTTTACATTAAGTTAGATCTGTCTAGTCAGAGGAGCATGCCGTGGGTCTTGGTGGGTATTTGCTCATGTCCTCACTGAGAGACTACCTTCTGAATGTCTACGATACAAGGAATATTGAATGGCTCTTTGCCAAAAATTCTTCCTTTTTACTTTAGCATGTGAGAACCTAGGCTGAGAAGGATGCAAGAAGTGAACAAGACTATTTCCTTTCCAAACAATGGAACAAGGGAAGAAGTAGAATTAAGTTATATTTGAAAGTAGTATTAATTGAGTTAATTAGGATCCTTCAATTATTAAAATTACACTGAAAGTCATTAAATCTTAAAAAGTGATATTGAATTCTGATGGTACAGAGAATTTACTATCAGAATTTGTGGCACGGGTCAAGGAAATGTAGAACCGTTTGAGATTTGTGTCACAATAAGTTTTCATATTACTCAATAAAGAAGTCTCTTAGATAGACACATTGTTTTTTTATATTTGTTTATTTATTTTAAAAATTATTTTATTGTTGTTCAATTATAGTTGTCTGCATGTACCCCCCACCACTCCCCTCCCAACCCCAGCCAAACCCACTTCCCTCCCTTGCTTCCAACACCGCCTTGGTTTTGTCCATGTGTCCTTTATAGCTGTTCCTGGAAACCCTTCCCCTTTTTATCCCCTCCCACCTCCCCTCTGGTTAGTCAGATTATTCTTAATTTCAATTAGATACATCATTTTTATAACACACCATCTTCCTGCAGAGCTCAGTGGATTTTTTCACTTATCAAACAATCTTTATTCATATAGAAAGTGAGGCTGAAAAAGTTGGTTTTCCCCAAGAGAGTAATCTGTGACTGGGAAAAGTTAATTGACCCAAGTAAAATTACAGGCTTAGTCATAAACTGTTCCAAATATTTAACTCATTTAAATCCACACGTGTAATCTTAGATTGTAAATAAGTCAGTTTCTGTGTAGATGTTGTAAGAGTTTCATTCTTACATAGGAATTCTCAGATACTTGTAGTAGAAATAATCTTACTATTTTAGTGTTCTTGTTCATTTAATTAAGAAGTTTAACACATATTTTAGGAATTAGTTATGTGCTTGAAAGTGTTGGGTAAGATTGTCTGATTCCAATGCTAACAACATAAGCAAATATTTGTAAGTGTCTGAGGATTACACATGCAACCAAAAATTAAGAAGTTAGGTAGGCAGGAAGCACAGAAAGATGAACATGACACTTAAATCCTCCTTTTCTTCAAATATATCTGCTAAATGAAAATGACAGCTAAGGAACTGAAAAGACGAGCAGAGCCTCTAATGGCCGCACCAGACTTAAACTGAACACCACAACTGCTAAAGTAGACAGGCTTCATAAACAAGCCTCGGTTGTCAGATTCCCTGTCATGGCATCACAGTGCTGGCGCTCAAGTAACTCTTATCTAACCTAACAAAGGCCCTAAAGCACAAGATCACTGATACTGGCAATTCGCGCATACCACACAGAAGCCATACAATGTTTCCTTTAAGCAAAAACGTGAGTATAGAATTAAGATGGAGAAAGAGGGAGACCACATTCATGTAACATTTTTACAGTATGTTGTTATACTTGTTCTAGTTTATTACTAGTTATTGTTAATCTCTTACTTTGCCTAACTTTTAAATTATACTCATCAGAGTTATGATATGTATAGGGAAAGGAACATGATATATACAAGGTTCAGTATCATTTTCAGTTTCAAGGATCCCCTAGGGATCGTGGAATGTATTCCCCACAGATAAGTGGGAGCTCTTATATATTCACTGTATAGATAGTCTAAAATATATTTCCTAAAATAGTTAAGATAGAAAATATCTATTCAAAGTGATAAAGGTTACTATATTATACACTCAAATAAAATTAAAATACAAACAGGCCATGTGACATTTAATTATAAAAACAGAAATTAGGAAAATATGAAAGTGCAAATATTTCACTCTTTTTATGGTTATCAGAATTTTTGATATACACAGATATTTGAAACTTGAAAAAAGGATTTCACTTTTTTAAACCTACTCACAACACTCCAATTATGTTTTTGTCATTTCATTTGTTAATGATAATCATCATCATTATCATTTTTATGCTTCTGCACATTCTAAGGTCAAAAGAAGTGGTGTAAGACAGTTCCAGTTGTGCTTTGTCTCTGTGAAATTTAAATTTTTGATTAATACTACTTAGTATCAGTAAACTACATAAATTTCACAAAATATCCACTTTTCTATTTTGAAAAATCTTGTTCCTTTATTTAGAAAATATTTTCAAAAGTCTACTATATGCCAGTTACTTTTTAGACCCTAGAAATATAGTAGTAAATATACAGGTAAAACTTTGCTCTCGGGGACTTTGTTTTGCTAAAGGGAAAATGGACATAAAACATTAAGTATTACGAAGACTTTAACAAGGTTAATGCGAGAGACTGTGATCTGAGTTAGGAGCTAGTTTAAATGAAATGGAAGGTAAGCTTGCAGAAGTGGTGACCTTTGAGCAGAGACCAGACTGGCAAGAAGAAGTCAGGCAAATGAGCATGGGTGGCAGAGCACCCCAACACAGGAACGGCAGGTGCTGCACCCACAGGAGATTTGCAAGTTTAAGTCCTGGAAACAAAGGCCGAGGGGCAGGAGCACAGAGAGAGAGAGCTCTGCAGGGAATGAGTCAGAGAACAAGGAAGGCAGCTGTCAGAAGATGCAGGGATCCGTTGGCATAGTCCAGGTGGACTGGTGGGAAAGCAGAGATGGGGCTGAGTACTCGGCATTCAGAGCGCGTGCACTTATTGACTTTCAGGTCTTTAATTACAATGAACCTATGCACGTACTTGCTGTTGATATTACATTGTAGGTTCTCGTGTATCCCTTCAATTGCTTTAATTAATATAAGTTATTTGTTTTTCACTTAATCACTGACAGCATTTATCCGGTTGGAAAGAAAACTATATCTGGAACTTAATAAATCAACAAGTCTGTGACATGATACCTTAACTTCTGAGCACGATGATAAAAAAGGAGGAATGTGATTTTTTTAATATAATTTTCTTTTATATAAATGAAGTATGATGAGTTTGACAGCTCTTCAATTATTGAGCACCAATGTGCTAAATAAGTTGTTTAGACCAACTGACTGAAATTTGAAATACAGCCAAGAAAGTTTGTGAATTTTTAGTTAATTTTATGTCAACATTACTCTACATATTCTACATTTCTTTAATGTACCCCAATGGTCCATTTTTATAACTTTCAATATGAGAAGATAGAATTTCATATTATATATGAAAGAAAATGATCTATGTGTATACAATACAGAGATCATGTGTTTGGAGATCCAACACCAGCTTCAAGCCTTTCTGTACTCACCTCCCATTTTTGAGACAGGAATTTCTGCAAGCCATCCTAAAGAGTTTTCTGCTTCAGCTCAAGCCTTGTAATGCTTATAAGAAGAGCCATGTACAGAATTTTAGAGTACTAATTCTCTTTAAGTGCCTTTGATTTATTAAAAAAGTAATTCAATATTTAATTGAATATAAAGAGAATGTTTGGACAAATATTACATTTTTATAACCAAGCCGTCACTATAAAACTACATTATCTCCATCATCCACATCCTCTTCCCTATAACTTAAAGTTCATATTGATAGTTTCAATAAAATTGCAGCCTGATCTGTATTTTTAATTCATTTCAAACTAATTTATCTTGTCTTTGTTGTTCTGTCTCTCAAACTTCTTTGGAAAAAAAAAGAATGTTCCAATCTCTGAATTGTTATACATATCAAAGAGATTAAATGTATTGCCCAAAGATACATAGAGAAGGACAGTAAGGTTAGGGGACTAGCCAGGTCCTAAGTGCCCCTTGCTTTTTGTTCATGTCACCCACAAGCCATTCTTTCCACTTTATGTATTTGTTAATGTGCCCTGTCTCTTCCTCACAACAAAAGCTATATGTTCAACTTTTTGTCAGCTCAATGCCCAGCATACAGCAATGATTTAATAAACAAGTGTTATTTTTTGACTGTCAGGTGGAATGTTCCCCTCATTCTCTCCGTTATCCCTTTTATTCCCTGTTTATTTTCATTGTTGAATCTGTTTTCACTTTGAAATATATTTCCATTGACTTTAGGATGAGAGGAAGAAAAAAAAGAATTATTAATTTATGTGGGGCTTTTCATCATCTTGGTGCATCTACTGGAGACAGTCAAGTGCAAAAGTGCTTGCCAACACGGCTATGTATTCCTGTCAATTCCTGCTTGCTGAAAACATAATTCCTTCACACTAGCCAGCAATACAATGATTGGGAGCCAAAAAGCAGTGAGTCTACTTCCCTTTCCAACTTGTATCATGTTGTGCATTTGGAACCAACAGCTAAGATATTTTATTCATCTTTTGTCACCAAAGAAGCTTAATTGCTTTGTGATGCCTTTCAATGCAGGTAATTGGTGAAGCTCCAAGAACTGTTAAACGTGATTTGACCATGAGGTCTTGAAGTGCTTCATTAAGTTCCCGAAGATTCTCAGTTGTTTTTTTAAAGGAATGTTTCACTTTGCAACCCCTAAAAGACAGATTCTGTAAAACCTAATCAACAAAAAACTAACTAGACAGTATGGGTATGTAAATCCCAAACTAGACCATAGTTACTGTTTCCCAGTGATCTAATCCTTGTGACCATGTCCATTATGTAACAATAGCTGTGGATCTATGACAAGTGTGAGATGAGCACCATTTTGTGCCTCTGAGAATGAGAGCTAAGCTTAATATTGCAAATGCATTTGACACACATTTAGTTTGAACAAGTATAAACCATCTGCTAGAACCCATCACAATAATCATATGTAACTCAAAATTACACTGTATACTTCCTAGGTATACAATCACCTGTAGTCTGGTGATTCATTATCCCTAATGCACAGAAGACAGTATTCAAAAAGCTTATCCTACATATTTTGGAACAAATAAAGAAATAAATATATACACAAGTATAATATGGATAGATAGATACAGGTATAGGTATAGATATGGATAACTAGATCTATATGTACATTTATAGTTATAACTACATCTTACCTATATCTATACCTGTATATCTATCTATCTACTATCTATTTATCTATCTATCTATCTATCATCTCAAGAACCAAGCATCCTCTTTATATTTCAGTCTAGAAGACAGTGCCGAAGTAGTTTTTATATATACTCTTTCAAATGTCTTATTTAAGCTTTTCATTTAAATTAAGTTGTTTCCATATTTTATTTAATACATTGTTATTTTCATAGAGGTTCAAGCAATAGAAAATGCAAAATAATTTAGCCAGAATTTTAATGGTAGTCATAAATTATTACATTTCTTTTAATATTTCTATTAGTAAATTCACCCTAATATTTTCCACCTAATTTATTATGATTTATTATCCTTTGCACCATTAGATTTCTTCACATTTTGCTTTTAGATTTACATTTTGAGATAAATAAAAGGACAGACAATGATGTGTAAAGGGATGAATCATTGAAAATTGGGATAATTAAAATAGAAACAAATAAATACATTAAGTTTACATGTAAAGTGAAGGACATATTTCTTATGCATATTAAAACTGCTGAGACTACATATTAACTTTATTTCTCTTAGTGTTCTTAAGAACTATTGTATAAGAGTAGGTATTAAATTACTATGTTTTGTTTGTTGAGTCCATAGGAAGACATTATGTTAATTTTTTTCCAATGGTAATTAAATGCAAAGTTCAATTTAAATATATATAAATTGCCACACTAAAAGAAAAAAACATATTTCGCCTAACCTACACTTGATTATTCTTCACACCATTAATGAAGTTTTATATAGTCTCCTAAAATTTGATGGAGGCTTAATGTAATATAACATAATATCCAACTAAAAGCCAAGATAAACATGATTTTATGAATACTCTGCTCCTTAATGTAGAGTTCAATGTTTGTAGCAAGCCCATGTGTATATGGAGAAAACAAGTAGGATTCATGGTTTTCGAAGTTTGGTCCCAGATGACCAACAACAGCATCACCTGAAAAACTGAGAAATGCCAATTATCAAGACCCATTGAGGACCTGTTGATATGAAAGTCTGTGGTGAAATCCAGAAACCTATCTTTCAAAAAGAAGTCAGATGGTGCTTTGTATTGTTTGCCTAATTCTATGGTATGAATACTCCTGCTATAGTCAATTTGCCACCACGGCAATCACAGGGGTCTGGCATACATAACACCCCTGTTTTATTACAAAATCTTTTATTACAGTCATAAGCATCTAATTCTGTAACATAACAATATCACACTCAAGTGCACCACATGACATTTTAGGTGAAATGCTCAAATGAAAACTATAAATTATTCACCCATATGATTACCCTAACAGACACATTCAAGCAGGCGTTACTTCTGCTGGACCCTGTATAACATCATTAAATGCCACGAAGTGTTTTAAACCAGTGCCTCCTGAGGATTCTGATTTAAAAATCACTAAGTTGAACTACAGGGAAGTGGATAAGAGCACAGGTTTAGATATTAGGTAGGTTTGGGTTTGGACAAAGCCTCTTCCACTTATGTGATTACTAGTTCAGTCTTAGGCAAGTTCTATTACTTCTTTTCATATGAGGGTCCATGAAAGGGTTGGCCTAATGGTGTGATAATCAAAGGAGTTAATTTGGCTGGAGTGGAGTTGCATCTTACACAGGGGTTAAATTCTGAAGTCAATATTTAGGACACAATTTTCTGTAGACTAAAATCACCCTACCAAATTCCTTAAGCAAATCTATGTGTCCAAAACAGCCTCCTTTTCTTCCATTGTAAGAAGAGGTCTATGCTTCCTCAAGAAGCACCAGATAAAACCCTTTGCTTGTATATGAAGACTGTATTACACAAATTTCTTATTTTTAACATTGGATTAATACAGAGTGCAGCGTGATGCTCATTCCCTGGGAAGCTCATGAACTGAATCCAGTGAGGATGCAATCAAATCACACCTTACACTCTTGGTTTCCTCCTGCACATAGTGGAATTGAAATTATTTTCCTTTGTATTACAATCATTGCTGTTGTCAGTGTCATATTGTTATTTTTCTTTGTTTCTTCTTTCTTTTAGAGAGTGCAGAATACAAATTTTGAAATTCACTTAGTAATTTAAATCCAGATATCAGTCTTCATTACACTGAATATTTTAATATAGTTTAATTAATGTTGTTTTATTGTAATTTGAGTAATGCATAGTGGGACATCAATATATTGATTGTTTTTTTTCATGGATTCATCCGGCTTGAAATCTAGAATGAACAGATTCTCAGCAATTTTTCAAAGACCCCCTCTTTTCTCCACCCCCCAAAAAACTATTGTAAGAATAGTAAGAACAGTAGCAGAGGCAGCATAAAAAAATCTAGGTTCTGTCACTTCTTGAGTTTAACACATTTCTTAGAACTAGGTCAGTACATTTTATTTTTACTACTTTTTTTCAAAGATTACATATATCTTATAGTTCAAATTTCACCAAAATATCCTTTTTTCCTATATTTTATCTCAGTACTTCCAGCTGCCTTGTACCAAAATAAATAGTTCCTCTTTTATTCTGACATTTGCTCTATTCAAATAGTTCACAAATTAACCTATTCCCCCTTCAATTTAGCTGTAAATATGTATTTTCTTTAATCTTTCCTGAAAAGACCGCCATCTAATCAATTTTGGTGTTCTCATTTCAGTCCCTAATTCGATACATTCTATAATTTAACTCTTATGAGAGAGCTGACCAGACTGAATGCAATATTTTTACTCTGAACTGGAAGTTTTGGAGGCACGTTTTGAAAACCACTCACTACTATAAATGGATAGAGGAGATTAACCCAAAAGACATTGATTTTAATCTTGATGTATATTCTGAAGCTCACTGGTGTTTGAATATTTTCAGCTCCTGTGTACCTAAAAGCAATAATATATTTTTCCTAGACTCTTAAGAATTAATGAGGCTTCTGATATCCATCATATTTAAGCACAATCGATAAACCTCAGGTTTTTAAGGTTTCTGTAATACCATTCAGAAATATTGGCTATTTGGATATTTCTTGCTTGATCACTAAATTTGATGACTAATGATACTGAAGAAGCTGAGAGAGAAACAGAATAAAGCTTATATAGTAAATAGTAGAGCTTTATAATGAGATTTATATGTATTAAATTTTACAGAGAGATGATAAAAATGCTTGTTGATAACCTAATATTCTAACCATCAAAAACAAAAAAATCCTAATAACGTCCAATAACAAAGACTTCTTATTATACCTTTTGAATAAGAATTCAAAATTCTTTTATTTTTGTATGTTTTGTCATAATAACAGAGAGCACCTGTCTTTAAAAAACATATTTCACTAGCCATCAGGGGGTTTTTATACCTCTAACCCCTACATAATTTATGTGTGATTGTGGGTAAGTAACCCCCCCCAAAAAAATATATGTCCTGATTCAAGGTATCTGTTGAGAAAAATTCCCAATGATTGCAGCAGTGGTCATCACCAGATGAAAAGCTCTCACTTTAACGAAATGACCGTATTTGAGGATGCCGCATTTATAATAGCAAATGAGAATTAGTGTGGTTATGATGGAGAAAATGTGTTTTAGAGCTAGGCTGCCCTGCATTGAATCCTTCCTTGGTTCCTGCAGTTGTGTGATCTGGGACATATAACTAAATGGTCTGCATTTAAGCTTGTTCTTTAAAAAAAATGTGGGTAATGTCATTTATCTCATGCAGTTGTTAAAGGGATAAATAAAGGATCCAGAGCACTAGCTGTTCCCTGATATGTATGTAAGAACCATGAACTGCTAATTTACCTCTGTCATGTTGGCTTCTTTGGTAAATATAAAGTCTGATGAAAGGTTGTATCAAATCTCTTAATGCGAAATAAAAAAGGTCTTCTGAGCCAACACTTAAGGAAGACAAGAGAAGGTAAATACAGGGGTGGACAAAAGTAGGTTTACAGTTGTGGGTATGTTAAACACTTTATTCTTGTATTATTATTTGTTAATTATTGCATTATTTCCCTATGAACAACTACAAACCTACATTTGCCTCAGCCTGTGTAAGGAATGCTAAGTGTTCACTTCACTTTTGTCCTTGAGATGTCTCCTAAAGGACCTCTGTGGAGATCTAGCCTTGAAGGAGTCAGTCACTGCATGCATAATGTAAAGTACTTTCCACAGCCTGCAGTGGCTGACATGCTCTTCTCCTTGATGGACTTTTTTTTCTCTTTATTTTTGTTGTTGACACTGTTACAGATGTCTCCATTTTCTTTCCCTTTGCCTCCTTCCACCCAGCTCTCGACCCCCTCCCCTTTGACCGTCACCAACCACACTGTTGTCTGGGTCTACGGGGCATGCATATATGTTCTTTGGCTAATCCCTTTACCTTCTCACATTGGGTCTCCCACCACCCACAACTGCCTTCTGACAGCTCTCAGTCTGTTCCATTTGACCATGTCTCTTTCTATTTTGTTTGTCATTTTATTTTGTTCATTGGACTCCACACTCGTAAATGGAAGGTAGATTCTAAAAAAAGCTTGTTAATCTTATTATGCCATGATTAGTTTTCTGAAATAGAAATCACAGTAAAGGTCATATACAATATAGGGTTTATTACTAAACACCATGTAATGAGAAGGAGGCTGAAGATAGGTGGTATAAAGATTGTTTAAATTATTGGGCTATATTGAGGACCTAGGCTTTTGCTGACTTTCTACACTGTTATCCTTAAAGTATTAACTATATCTCTCCATGTGGCAGAGATGCCTGCAAAAGTACCAAGAATCTCATTCTCACATAAAAGTGTCCAAAATTAAAACAAAATGAGGTTTTCTCTTATTCATCAAAATCAATGGTCAAACATTATTGTAGATACTAACAATATGTCTATGAAAAAATGACAAAAACCCTGTGCTCATGGAGTATATCTTTAACGTAGAGAGAGATTAAAAAAAAAACTGTAAGAGAATAAATGAAATACATTGTCTGCTAGTTAGTGAAAATATCAACAAGAAAAATAAAAAAGAATTACAAGTTTATGCATGTGTCTCAATTTTGTGGGTGGGGTTAGTTGCAATTATATACAGTATGATAGAGTAGGTTTTAATAATAAGTGATATTATGCTTAAAATTCAGAGGAGGTTAGGGAAGCTACTATGAAGATACTTTGCACAGCCTGCAGTGGCTGACATGCTCTTCTTGTCCAGTAGGTAGTGTCCCATTCGGCCAAGTTGAACGAAAGATAAAGGGAATGCTGATAATGAAAGCCCAGTTAGCAAGGTGGAGAAAAGTGGGGGCGGTGGGGGGGGCACAGAGCCACAGTGTTAAGACAGGGCAAAAATGAAGAAATGTGTAGGCTACTCTGTGAATTGTGACTGCTCCTTAGAGCGATACAGGAAGAAGAACAAGGGCTGTGAATAAAGGAGTGGCACGATTTGACTTTCCTTCAGAGGGCTTCCTTTGGAAATGGCTGCCATATCCTATAGACACTGAAGGAGAAGAGCAAGGACAGAGCCAGTAGGCACAGTAGCAGTGAATGCGACGACCCGTCCCAAATTCTCTCACTCTGTCACAGAGGAAAATGTTTGTGAGAAGCTCTCTATCACACGATATCCCAGGTTCAGTGGGGCAGCGTTATCTGCTCCCTCTCCAGCTGCAGGCACAACCAGGGAAGGACAGCACTGGTGTGTTCAGTGGGTGCAGTGGAAGAGGGGCTCTGCTGGCAAGAAAAATGGGAGAAATGGCTGTGGGTTCCACAATCAATAATGCTTTTCATGGTAGTCTAAGAGGGGTGGAATGCCTTGAAGCTTTTGAGTAGATTACACGGACAAAGTTTTACTTTAGAATAACTTTTCTAAATACACAGAAAGAATGGACCAAGGAGAGCATGACTACAAGTAGAAAATTCAATGAATCCAGGTAAGACAGGGTGGTATGTGATAGCAGCCTGCGAGGGACCGATGGTGAGAACCGGGGCTGACGGAGGAGAGGCATCAATACTGTTACGCAGGAGAGAGTTTTGGAATGAACAAATGAATGGAGCATGCTACAATTATTTAACATGTGTGTTTTTAAGGAAACACTTTCAGAAAGAAAATAAGTTTATCTCTGGTGATGATGAATTTTTTATATCTTTGAAAAAAATCTAATGTTTTACAACAGGCAGGGTCTGGAGGACAGAAAAAATATTAAAGTTTAAAATACAGATTTTAAGGTTATTTACATACACATCATTATTTTTTAAGTATAATATATTTATTTTGGAAAGAATGAGATTGGGTCAGGATGATGCTCTAAACAAATACTTTTTGTCTCTCTCCTTTTCTTCATGCAAAGAGATGAGACAGAGAGAAATGCAAATAGCAGATAAGAGAGGTTAAACAAAATCATATGAAGGAAAGCTACTAGCAATGGGTTACAAATATTTACTCTCAGAAAATAAAAATTATATATACTGTAATCTTCAGAAATACACAGAAGGAATGACAATGCCAAAACATGGGAGAAAACATTGCTACATAATCAGATGTAATTCCAGGAGTCAATTCAAGAATTTCTCCCTGAGAAGAAAAAGTGTAGATATATTTCCAGTAACATTGGTAGTCTCTGATACTGGATAAGTGAACTGGTAATGAAAACAAGCATTATTGACAAGCCCCTGTGATCGTGCATGCCTCATTGTAATCATAAATTTAAAGGGATGCACATCAGCAGCTTTTCTTGTTTCTGCAAATTAGGTGGAATTTTGGATGTGGTCATAGTTGGGGTTTTGCCAAGTGAGCAACAGAGAGTGAGAGTGGGTCATGTGTTTTGTTTGTGTTAAGGGACAAATTAAAGGATATACACTGTGTACTAGAGTAAATTGCAGACCTGGGGATGGTGACAGACGCTGACAAAATGGTAATGTCACTGGATTGTATGATTGAGAAAAATAGCGGAGTTTGTGAAATATATGAAAAGTGAATTGAAATATTAGAGTTTGTAATGAGAATCTTCTTTAAATCAAGGCCTTGAGTGTCATACATTTATTATTAGTAAAAAAAAAAAAAAAAACAGGTCTAGGACATGACTGTGAGATGGGGTAAATCAATGGACTGGAGGAAATATGTATTTCAAATGAGGAGGCCAGGGATCTGAAACTTTCAGCGGCATGGACGTTTAACCCACCAGAGGCTGAAGACCGTAGAGAAAGCAACAACTATAAGAGAAGAATGGCCCAGGCGTTAGATTTGAAATGTCAGGGAGCGGAGCTGGATGACAGGAGTTTCCAGAACGCTGGGATTTAAGGGAGTGTTATGAACGGAATGTCTGCATCACCCTCCGCCCTCAATTGTATTGTTTAAATCTAACTCCCAAAGTGATGGTATTTGGAGGTGGGGCCTTTGGGAGTTAATTGGGATAAGGAGACATCCTGTGGGTGGGGGCCCCCAAGATGGGCTTGGTGCACTTGTAAGAAGAGAAAGAGGCACTGCAGCTTGGTCTCTCCTTCCACACGCGAAGAAGAAATCACGTGAGCACACAGTCAGATAGCAGCCGTCTGAGGGCAAAGAGCTCTTACTGAGCACTGAATGTGCTGGCGCCTTGATCTTGGGCTTCCCAGCCTCCAGAACCGTGAGAAATATGTGCCTGTTGTTTAAGCCACCACCACGATGATGTTGTATTGTAGCAGCCCAGACTTATTAAGACAGGGAGTAATGAGGAAAACCATCTGGGTGTGAGAGAAGTAGGTAGCCACCCTTAAGAGAGCAATAGAGGCCACTTCGAAATGTTATGAGAAAGCATATTTGCAGAGGAGAATTAAGGTGTAGAATCCCCGGCTGGTGACAGACCACCGACGTCAGAGAGAATAGAGGCAGGGTGCTAGGGGCTGGGGAGGAGACTGAGATTAGCAGATGTAGATGCCTTAGAGGTAAATAAGCATGTAAGGCAGGGATATCTTAATTGTCTTTTAATTAAACATGAATGATTGATTCTAATTATATCCTTCTGGAGAACAGTTATAGTGGTAAAACTTCTGGTGTTAGAGGTGACTCAAGGGCCAGTCTTACTGCGTAGGACCAAAGCTCTGTTGGTCTCCCTTACGTGTCACTGCGCGTGAGGGGCACCGCTGGGAGATGGGTGGTTGTGCTACCGCAGCCCGAGCTCAGTGGGCTCACGTGACTCCCAAAACATCTGGGACTTTGCAGGCTGCCTTTAAATCCATGTTTGGGCCAATATTCCTTTTGTAACTCTAGTATTTTTAATATTTAGCTGCTAATGATTGTTCTAAATATGTATGCATATATAAAGGTTTTGCACCCCTGATGTGCCTCTTAGTAAAGTTGTATTTGCTTAATTTTTTTCATAGTGACTTTCTGAAGCACATAAAACTTACAGACTTACAGAATGGCATGTAGCTTGACTTAGCTGGAGAGTGGGTATCTCTGAAAAGGAGAGTCATGCTGAATAGGAATGGGATGATGAATTGGGGCAACATGGAGTCTGCGCTACTTTTAAGAGTCTATATTTAATATACAGTGGAAATGTGAGGATATTTGATCAGAGAAATGTTGTTTAGATAATATCTGTATTTGGGGAAGATTAACCTGGAAGAGGCTAATGATTTAAATCAGCACAAGAATTACTTGGTTGTAAAATCATTATAGTTATTTGCTTCTATAATAAAAAATGAAAAAAGTACAAAGGATTTTTTCACACTTTGCTATAACTTAAACATTAATTTTGGTTTCTTTCATTTTATAATGACATGCCATTAGTTGAAAACTACTAATCTAATACTTTGGATCTTTAAAACTTCTTAGAGAAATTAAAGACAAAAGTTAAACCCGGACGAACATTAAATTTTAATGTACTAAATAAATAAAGCGTTTTTAGAATGTATTCCTCAGTTCCATTTTTTTCTTCATCATCTCATTCCCTCTCTATTTTCAGGAGGGTTATAATATGTGATAAATATCACTTTGCTTGTATTCTGAAAGAGACAGCAAATATAATAATAATGAGTAACTCAACATATCGGTTCTTTCATCACGTCATCTTTACTCTTGCTCCAATAACTGTAACAAAGCAAGCACGATACAACTGAAGAGTACATTCTACAACGGCAACTAAAGAGCTTTCCAGCCACAACTCGGCATGTGAGGACAGCTTTAGACTCACCCCCACCATTATCAAAACCTTTTATAAAAACTTTCACTTTTATTAAATGTTTAACATATAAGAAAGGCGATCTTCCCACATTACTGGAAAATCACAAATAGACCAAGTGTCTATGAGATGTAAAGATTCATGACATCAATCATTTTATATAATTTGTTCTATTATATTTTAGGTTACTCAAAATCTTCTGAGAACAAACTGACCTAAAAAAATACCTAATCATTTCCAAACTCTTTCAAAATTAAAAATTAATAACAGTTTGAAAAGCAAATGCTAGTAAATTCACTCTTCCTAAAAAAAAAAAAAAAAAAAAAGATAAAACCGACCACAGGTCAGCAGTACTGAAAATGTCTTTCTCTCGTTAGTGAGAAAGCTTTTATCTTTGGTCCATTTACTATCCAGACTTTTTCAGATCATTCCTGCAGTTCGAGCTGTTTTTGTAATGGAAATTAGTCACAGGAACCTTCGCTGTGCCTTTAAAATAAGCCTGACAAACAAAAATTAATTTGCTTTGTAATATCCCATTATTAGATAAGCACAGAGCATAATGGATGAACTTGAAAAGGTTCTAGAAAAACCAATAAAGTGGCCGAACTTGGCTTGATAACCGAACTATGCAGATTCACCTACACTTTCAGGCTTATTCCTTTTTCCATTTGGGTTGAGAGTAATGTGACATTCATTGTGCCTTATCATATCTGTGGTTAAACATGTAATTTGAAAGTAAGAACTCATTGTAAATATGGTTAAAGCCTCCTTCGTTATGCAGAGGGGTAATTAGACATATGCCGCAGACAATTCTGGAAGCCCCACAGAGGGGTTTTCTTCCCAGTAATGTAAACTTGTCAAATATATTTTTAAATAAAATGTTTCTCTGCTTTCTTTGTTTTGGAATTCAGAAATTTGTCTGCATATGTTTAGCACAAATATCTACATGTGTTAATGATGTTTGCAGTATCTGAAAATATTTGTGTTTAAAGAAGCAGTGTACATGTTTAAAATATATCATTTATTCACTTTCTCATATTTTTAGATATGAAAACCAAATTAGTCTCTTCTTTAAGCAACATCCTTCATGTGGAACATGGGATTTCTATATGAAAGTTGGGACTCTTTTGGCTCAAAGTAGCTAAATAGTTTTAGTAATACAGTGTAAGATTTCTGTCTACTTTTTGAACTATTTTATACTCATTTATAAGAGCAATCACAGAATTTTTCACTGTACCAGGATATGTGATGCTGTCAATATTTGGGAATGCATTACACACTCCAGTTATCTAAAGATAAGATTTTCCATAGAATCGGTAAGCTAAATAAGACTCAAACTCTGTAGAGACTCACCAGCTCTCATACACACACGCACAGATAAATGTGTGTCAGACCTGTATGCCTTGTTCTAGAAAAGATTCTTGAGTCTCACTCCAAATGTAATGATTATTTTGTACTAATATTAATGCCCTTGCTTGGAAATACTCTCTTGCACAGAAGATTATAGAAAATAAAGTAGAAGAATTGAGAAAAACTACATTTAGTACAATAGATCCTCTGCATGAGAGGAAATGGATGAAAATTTGATCAAAGCAGCCAAAAAGTAAAGACTACACAGAGAGGATGCTTAGTGGCATGGAAGAAGCTTACTTAATTCCATCACCTTTGACAGGATCACATATGATATTCAGTTCAGTCACTCATATTTCTCATAATCACGAATCATCAAGAGAAAGCTAAATTGGGTTCCATATATTATATTTAAAAAGACATGACAGTGTGTCAAATGTTATATTAATATCTCTCAAGGGGAAACTGGGCTATTCATTACTTGGAGTTTCATGGCTTACGTAGACCTTCAGGGAACTTATGTGTAGGTAGCAGTTTATGTCCCAGAGATGGGGAAGGGACATGAGTTTTTTTAATTGAATATGCTACTCATTGAAAACTGACATTGTAATAATCTATGACTAATCATACAAGTTCATTTGGTGGTCATGGCTCTATGAAGTACACGTCCTGATTTTACATTTGAGGAAACTGAAGATCCTAAAGATACAGGGAACCACCCAGGTGGCAGAGCTCATAAATGGCAGAATAAGACCATAAATGCAAATGTCATAAAACTAAATTTGATACATTTTCCTACAAAACCTGCCGCTTCCCATTTTTTCCAGATATTAGACATATCGGTATTAATCACTGTCCCATTACAGTCTAGATAAAACTCTGGAAGTTAAATGAAAGTCACAGCTTACTGTAAATCATGTGACTCTTTCGAATTCTTAGGTAACATTGAAAATACTTCCTCGTAGAGAAACCCACTTGCATTATCCTGAGGTTCCGACTCCAGTGAGAAAAGCCTAGTCATAACTGAAAAGTGACAGCACTCCAGCTAAGGTAGTACGTGTGAGGCTTTCATCAGTTTCTAGGAATACATTGATAAAAAATGTTGTAACCTTTTTTTTTTCTCCAAATGGCTTCCATGCCATTGCACATCCTTCCAAGGAGCACATAGACAGGCAATGCAAGTGCTTAGTGATATTCCAGAGTCAGGTCGTCTAGGTGCAAACCCAGCCCCTCCCTTAGGTTGGCTCCTTGGGTAAATCACTGCCTCACTCAGTTGCTTCTACTTCCTTCTGCACTCGGAGATAGTACTTACCTCATAGCTTGTTGTGAGGAATAATTGAATGTGAGCTCATTTACATAAGGTTAAGTGCTTTGTATAAAATATATTTTGCAGGGTTCACAACAACCCTAAGATAGAGGTGTTTTTAATCCTAATTTCAGAGATGAGATCATTGAGGCTGAGAAAGTTAATTAACTTGTCCAATGTCAAATGTGTGTGGCAGAGCACGAAATGAAACATGAGTCTGATTATAAAGCCTCTTGTTCTAACCAGGATGATACATTTTAACCTGGAACGAGCTCATGTGTAAAATATAATATCCCCTAAGGTAATACATTATTTAATCAGTTCAAAAATGTGGAAATGTGAAATGAGTTTATTTTTTTAAACTAGACATGCCACTTGTTTCTTTAAAACATTTTTTAAAGTTTGATTTTTTGTTTTTGTTTTTTTGAGAACACCATAGAGTTCAAGACTAAGAGATTTATGAAAGTTAACGTGATACAGACAATAGCTGCCCTCACCCAATAACATTAGTTACCATTTTTGAGCACCTGTTTTATTGCAGTACCTTTCATACATTATATCAGGACCTTAAGACAAAAATGTAACATAACTACCAATGTTTGCATATGAGAACACTGAGGCTTTTACATGTTAAGAAGTATATTTACAGTTATCTGGATATAATATTGCAGATCTGTGAAATGAAGCCAAATTGGCATAGTTCCCAAGTCTGTGCCTTTTCAACAATACAAAAGTACCTCTTCTAATAGCTTCTTCCAGCAGGTGAAACAGTATCCTTGCTCGGTCCATGCCTTTCCAATGATAATGTTAATATTCATGTGAGATAATGTGCCTACCATGCCATCCATCTCTTCTTCACTTATTTAAACTCAAGAGTATTTTAGTTTAATTTCTTTTTGAGTGAATTATTCATACATTCATCCAGTCTCCATGTACTCACCCATCCATCCACTTGTCCGCCCTCATCTTTTACTTCACCTGTCCACTCAGTAAGCAGTTATTGGGCATCTTCTCCGTGCTCGCACTGCCTAGTATTTAGAAAACAGAGATTAATTTGATATTATACGTGTGTGTTGTGTGTGTTTATCTGATGAACCAGTTCTTCTAAAATCTGGATTCTGTTTCATATATTTTGCAAAAGTGATTATTTTCTCAGATTCTTTTATATATGGAACATTGTTGGAAGCATACATTTTGCTATATAATCTATTTGAGCAAAAAGGAAAAGGACTCGTGGGCATGGGCAACAGTGTGATGATTGCTGGGGTGAGAGGATATAATGGCACTAAATTGCAATAGAAAAATATAATAAACATTATTTTTTTTTAGATTTTATTTATTTATCTTAGAGAGGGAAGGGAGGGAGAAAGAGAGAGAGAGAAACATCAATGTGCGGTTGCTGGGGGCTGTGGCCTGCAACCCAGGTATGTGCCCTGACTGGGAATCAAACCTGTGATGCTTTGGTTCGCAGCCCACACTCAATCCACTGAGCTACGCCAGCCAGGGCGAATGTTAATTTTTTTAAAGGAGACATTTATGATGCTTCTATCATGTATCGGACATTCATTAGACCTCTGGATACAGAAGAAAGCAAACCATACAAAATACCTTGCCTTAGAGGGAGGTGGGGAAGGCTGAGGTGGTGAGGAAGGGTGGAGGGAAAAGGCAGAAAACTGTACTTGAACAACAATAAAAGTCAAAAGTGTTTGAAAAAACAAAAACAAAATAAAACAAACAAACAAAAGAAATGTTAATAGCATTTTGTTACTCTAGGCTCTACAAGTAATATACCTATTCCTTATCCTAAGCATGTGACTATATCCAAACTCATCAAGCAAACAATGTTCTTTATTATTTTATAAGTGTTGTTACTTGCAGATAGTTTTGCTAACTGGATAGCATAATGGAAAAAAATAAATAAAAATAAAAAAAGAAGTTGAAAATAAAAAAGAAATACCTTGCCTTCATATAACTTACATTACATGTAGAAAAGACAGAGGATACACCTCAAATACATGTTTACTGCATTAGGTGGGACTGTAGAGACAATTAAGGGCAGGTAACAAAGATGTGATTGCAGGACAAGTGGCTCGCATAAATTACATGATCAGAAAAGACAGAAGTCTGTCCTAAGGTAGAATTTAAACTAAGTGCCTAAAAGGAGCCATACAGATGCGCAATGAGACCTTTAAAGCAGATGAAGGGCAAGTGCAAAGGTCCTAAGTCAGGAACTTGCTTGGCCTACTCAGGCATAGGATCGTCTTGACGGAAAGGAGAAGCGGGGATATACCGTGGCAGACAGTGGTGCCCGAGAACAGGAAGGTGTGCTGAGAGTGCAATCATTCAGGGCAGCGTAAGCCGGTTTCAGTCCACTGCTGTTCAATCTCAGTCGAGAAGATTTAAGCAAGGGAGAGCCTTGATAAGGTTTACATATTTAAAATATCGTTTTGGTGGGTGTATTGAGAGTAAACTATACAGAAAGCACAAATAGATAACAAGTGAGGGGCCTTGAGCCAGGGAAATTGTCCTAGATCAAAAAGAAACTACAGAGAAAGGGGAACACACAAGGGTTCTGTGTGCTTGGGAAGGATGCCTGTGATCAAAAGAGAAGTCAACAGTTAAGTCCAGGTTTGGCCTGAGTAGCTGGAAGGATGCAGTCGCCATTTAACAGATGAACAAGATGGAGGAGGTTCTAATGGGGAAAGTCAGGAAAGCTACAAGGCAATGTCAATATTCTGTGTCAACACTTTCTATACATGACCCTGTTTATTCCTTATATGAGAAGATACAACTCGGTTATCATCTACCTTTTATCACAGCACACACACGCGCACGCACACACACACACAATTAGAATAATTGAACAACAATGCTAGAAAGGAACACAGAAATAACCAGGGTTGTGATAGAAATGACAAAATAGGGACCAGAATATTTGCATTATTTTTTATGACCACAAAACTAATGAATATTACTTCAGTTTCTTCACTTATTTGCAAAGACCTATTTGAATTGCTTTATGTACCCAGTACTTACTAAAGTTGATAAAATGAGGCAAAGTTTAAAAAAAATTGTAATTTATAAGCATAGATGGCTCATCATTAATACTTGTATATATCAGAAACTTTCCTGCAAGCTTTGCATTTCCTAAGATTAAAATATGGGGAAATTTCCTGAAAGGTTCGTCTAAGCAAATAGTATTTTTATTTGAATTGGCATGGCTGATTTGCTTAAGAAGTTGGTGTCAGTGTTTCAGTGTGGACCTGAAGTGAAAATGTTAAGTGTGTTCTATAAAGGCCTGTCTTGAGATTGTGCAGCCCATTATAATCTTTCAGTGAGTAATAAATTATTTGCTGATTCTACATCAGTCGGTAGCTTTATTAACTCTTTCAGTCCACTAGAGTTCTGTTAGGGCAGTTCGAATTTGTATCTAGAAATGTGTGTGTGTGTTAGTAAGATTCAAGGTTATGTAGTAATGAAATGCTTATAAAAAAAAAAAAGCTCTTTCATGTGACATTAATAGCATTAATGAAAACCAGAACTTCCTTTAAATTAATGAAAAGTTCAAATTGTTTCACCACTTTTTTGACAAGAATCCATGTCTAGAATGGAGGAGGAAGATTGTCTGAGAATTTAGTGATGTAAGGTCCTAACAAAACACATTAGGAAAATTAAGAAAAAGAAAACTTCAGGTTTAATATAATGGTTCTTGTGTGTCTACACTCAAGTTGTCTAAAACAGATGCTTGAATATATTCGAGCCTCTCTGTTTTATTTTACTTTGCCCTGACAGTTTTCAAATCATCATCTGTAGGTTCTGAGTGCCTTGTCACAAGCTATGTGGCAAAATCTCACTCTTAAAATAGAAGCAATATAAATAAAGTCAAGTTTAATTAACAAATGCATATCTTCCTCTTGAGCAAGTAAGTCATTCATTGTAAATTATTCACAAAGGGTATTTGGAAAGTCATGAAAATTAATCACCATGGTTGTACTTGTATATATGTGTTTGTAAACCATTATTTAACTTACTAAAACTCTGAAGGATTGAAATACTCTTACTGGGCATTTTTGTTGTTGTTTGTAAAAAAATTATTAGGGATATTGGAATGTATTAAACACAAACATTATAGATTTTTTCCCTGTTAAGTTTTAACTTAATGGAGCCAGACTGCCTGGGTTTGAAGCTTGACTTCCACAATTGCTAGCTGAGCAATTTCCTTATTCATACATTTGCTTCACCTTCTGAAATGTTAGATGAAAGCAATAATAGTACTATGTCATAGGGTGACTGTCATAATTTAGAAAACTAAACTGATACATGGCCAACTCTTAGAACATTGTCTGTAATGTAACACATGCAAATAATGTTAATAGCTCTCATTATTATTTTATCTTCACTGCTATTTGGCATTATTTTTATGGATTTTGCTACAAGTAAATGATTTAATCCTATTGTATTATTTCTTATGTTAGATTGTGACTCTTTTATTTAATGTCTAAAAGTTTTTATGTATTTTTAAAATACATATTTTTGTACAATTTAGAGATAAATTTATCAATAAGGAAGAAAAACACATAATCTCATCAACCAGAAATTATCACTAAACATATTTGGTAATTTTGTGGGTTTCTTTTCAGTCATATGTTTCATAAATGTTTTACATAGTTTAAGTCATTGTATATATGAACTTTTATATTATAATAACCTACTTAAGATTAAAAACAATTTGGTGTATCATCACAATTTTTTTAAAAATTTATTTTGATGAATGCATAATATTCTGTCTGCTGAATAGCCATAATTTAATTAATCACATTCCTGTTGTTGGCCATTTAGTTTGTTTCCAATTTTATAATTTTGAGTAATCCTATGTTATGATTCCGTTAAGTTAATGTTTTCTTTATTCACTTGTCTATCAGTGGACATTTAAGTTGTTTCCACATTTTGTCTGTTGCAAATAACATTGCAATGAACATAGGAATACAAATATCTCTTTTAGATTTTGAGTTCAGTTCTTTTGGATAAATTCCCACAAGTGGGAATGCTATATCATCTTTCAGTTCCAGTTTCAATTCATGAGGCCTCCATACTGTTTATTATTCTTATGTATCTAATTCTACTTCACATTATGATGTTATTGCTGATAAGGGGTTAGAAGAACCCGAATGTTTATAGGTACTATTCATGTCAAAATGACAACATTTAGGTAAATTACTTACAATGACAAAAGTGCAATCTGCCTTTCAAGACAAGCAACAATCCATACGTCAGGAGTTATCAGAGAAAGATTTTGAACTATATTGTTAAATAAACTCTGGGATATCTATTAGAGTTTAGAATAATTTCCAACTGATAGTTAAACTGCATGGTCTTTGTGCTTAGCTCATTAATAAAACTAAAGTCAAACTCACCTACATTCAGAAAGGACTAAAGAAACATATTTGAAGAGACATGTTTTTAACAACTGAGTAAAAACATTTCATTTGGCAATTATGCATTTGTTAAACCCATCATTATTGTTTAGCATACAATGATCCAGGCACTTCCATCTAAATATGTATAAATGGAAGATCCAGATAGATCATGCTAATTCCAGGATGGCAAAACATTAGCTCAAGGAGAAGCACATTTTATTAACTAAATTAATCATTAATTGCTTTGATGTTCATCGAAATAGCATTAATATTTATAAATTAAATTGTTATTAATGCACATAAAATATGGATTTACAAAGAAACAAATCTTTGTAGTGACTGGTTTTACTTCTGCTGTCTGTATTTAAAGTCCTTTTAAAGGAAGGAATGTAACATTTTTTCCAGATCCTTAAAACGTGCACACTTCGAATCAAAGTATACGTATTGTTTATTTTAATTCCGGACCCCTTACTCTGCAGCACAGTTTATCTCCAAAGAGCATGGCTTTGGCATCTTCGTCTCACAAGGCCTTAACTTCGTCTTCATTCCAAACATGTCTTTTGATTTGGAAATGAGGCAAATCCCACGATGTTCAGTGACAGGTAGGCATACCACTTTTCTTATAGATCTTTTAATTCTTCTATTTTCTTTTTTTAGGTAATGTATTAACTTTTTAAAATTGAAGCATCACATAAAGTTCACAACTATAAATCCATAGATCTATGAGTTATTATAAACTGAAACACTCATAAATGCCACCAAAGTCAAGAAATAAACTATCACCAACACCCAAGAAAAGAGAAAGGACTCCTGCTAAACTCTACCCTCCTTTCCCAACCCAAAGAAAACACTCTCCTGATTTCTAACACAGTATATAAGCTTTTCTTATATTTGAACTTTATGTAAATGGAATAATAAATTATGTGTTTTTTCTTTTAGTGTGGATATTTGATCATTGTTTCCATTGCAGTTTATTATTACATTGTATACATATAACATGATGAGCTTCTCCATGTTACTCTTAATATTTATTTATTCAGTTTCCCATAGGGGTTATTAAACCTCTATAATCAATTCTGTACATGTCTTTTGATCATAAAGGCACTCATTTCTACTGGGCATATCAATGATTATGTTCAAATTTAGTAGATAATACTAATATTTTTTTCAAAAGAATTGTACCAATAAACCTACCACAGCAGTGAATAAGAATTTATATTACTCAATGTTTTATAATTACAGATTTTCCATCTTTTAAAATTAACACATTCTGATTGGTATATAGTGGCATCTCATTGTGGTTTTTCTTATTTTTGTTTAGCTGACAACTAATGAAATAGAGAAAGTTATTATAGATTTGATGACTTGATATACTTGGTTGTGAAATGCAATTCATGTTTCCTGAGCAGATTTCTTTAGTTAATTGTCCCTAATATCACATTAGGGACCCTAGATTTAGATGAAGATTTTTCCTTAATCATCTGCTTTGCAGAAGCTCTCTTTACATTCTGAATACAAACCTATTGCCAGTTGTTTATAGAAAAGGGTAGTATTTTTAATAAATTATTCTAGGTCGATTAGATATGCTTATGAAAGAAATAAAACTTAGCTCATAAATCGTGACCTGTACAAGTAATCTCAGGAAGATAAAAAAGCAAGATATAAATAAAGGTAAAAAATAAAACAGTATGGATTTTTAAAATAATAAACAACCATGAATTTGGAGTGGTGAAATACTTATTAAACAAAACGCTTAAGAAGTCAAATATGAACAGTTAGAAAGTCTACTTTTATATTGATTAAAAGTCACAAAAGCAGTCACATTTTCTTGCTCAGGCAGCTGAGAGAGCACAGAAACAACTACTCTCCTGTAGCACTGGCTGCAACTAGTGCCCGGATCGTGGTGCTAATACCATTCTCCAATAAAAAGAAACACAGTTCCTTGGAGAAATAGCTGGTGCTCAGACTGGAATAGAGAATATACAAGATAATCCTGGGGCATCTTTTAGAGCCAGAAAGAAAGAAAGAACTAAAAAAAAAAAAAACCCCACAAATAAAACAAACAACAAGACGCTCTACCAAGAGAGTATGTCTGAAGAACTCAGAAGCCAACTTAAAGAACTCCTAATGACCAAAGAGGGGACCATATGAGCAATAACATAAATAGTATTGTATTGGATGGTCACACAAAGTTTAAAATTAATATCCATAAGCTGGACACTTATAAAAAGCAAACATTTATTTCTCACCATTCTGTGGGCTGGGAAGTCCAAGATAATGGCACCGGCAGATATGGTGTTTGGTAAGGCCTTCCTTAAAGGGACAACTTTCTCACTGGGTCTTCCCATGGTGAAAGGGGCTAGGGAGCTTCATGGGGTCTCTTTTTAAGAACACTAACCCCATTCATAACAACTCCACACTCATGACCTAACCAAGCAGTTCCCAAGGCCCACCTCCTAATACCATCACATTGGGCATTACAATTTCAACACAGAATTTCAGGTGACACAAACATTCGGACAATAGCATGAGGGCAGAAAAAGATATCTTCTGTCGAGAAGAATTTCTCAACATTTATGCAGTTACTCTGCTCTCAAAGAGGTCAGACAGATTTGCCTACTTTTCAATGTAGGCTGCGTACAGTAACATTCTTCCAAAGAGGGATATGGAAAAGGGGGGGGGGTAACTTCACAGTGGAGGAACCTAACAAATACCCCCTCAGCCAGGTGATGTGTCAACATTAACACAATGAGCCGTGCTGAGAGCACACAGTCTGGACATGGTGTGCTGAAAATGGAACTTTACCTCTGCAGTTTTCCTCCAGAAAAACACATTATCTCAGTTTAACTGTGAGAAAAATATCAGACAAATCTCAAGTTCCACAAAATACCTGACCAGCATTCCTCAAAATTATTAATGTCATCAAGATCAAGATCTGGGAAGCACAGTGGTCAATAGAAGTCTACCCAAATGTGACAGATAAGTGTACGATGCTTTCCTGGATGGGATTCTGGTACAGGAAAAGGACATCAAATTAAAACTAAGATATATATATATATATATATATATATATATATATATATATATAGCATAACATATAACATGCATCATGATATATTATATATTAGTTTTAATATATATTAAAATTACTATGTATTCATTTATTACATATATAAATAAAATATAGAGCACAGTTAGTGATAATGTATCAATATCACTTCATTAGTTGTGACATATGTACCATCCTAAGGTAAGATATTAGCAAGAGGAAAAACAGGATGTGGGTATATAGGAACTCACTTTTCAACTTTTCTAAAATTCTAAAACTATGCTAAAATAAAAAGCTTATATAAATATTACAAGAGAGTTGAAAGTCCAGCCACTGAACATGAGGGTATGGTAAAATACATACAAATAATAAATATCTTGTATCTGTAATATATAATATAAATATTGTTTGAAGTAAGATATATTTTTTTATGTATAAGCTTTACTTGTTTTAGGGTACAAGTTAATGAATTTTGGCAAAGTTATGTAGTCATTTCTTATGCACTAACACTATCATCAAGATTAGAAATATTGTCATAACTTTCATGTCCCCCTGCGATCAATACGTTTCCTGATCCCAACCCGAGACAACTGTTTATGTGATTTCTATCCTTACTGATTTTCTATTTGTAATTCACGTAAACATTATCTTTGTGACTGGCTTCTTTAAGGAAGCATAATGTATTGAAAAGATCCATTTTTCATATGTCAGTAATGCACTCCATTTTTTAGTAGTATTCCACTCTGTGATAAACATTTGCCCATGTAGGTGTGATTTTGTTCCTAGACTCTTTCATTTTATTAATAAGTATAATGATCTTTAAAACAATACTATAATACTTTGATGGTTAGGACTACAGCAAGCCTTGAAATCAGGTAGTATAATATCCTCCAGCATTTGCTTTCTCTTTCAAAATTGTTTTGGCTTTTCTAGGGGTTGTAAATTTCAGAAGAAATAAAGTCAAAATGTCAATTTCTATTTTCTCCACATACTTTTATGGCCCAGGATATTGTCTTTTTTGCTGATGTTCCACGTGCACTAAAGGAGTGTATTCTGTGATGGTCAGCTAAGGTGTTCTGTAAACTTCCATTATATCAAATTGCTTGCTCGTTTTGTTTGTTCAAGTATACTAAGTGATTCATGATTTTTAACCTGCCTGTTCTTTCAATCACTGAGAATGAAGTAGTGAAGTCTCATACTATAACTTCCAACTTTATTTTTTCAAGTTGTTTCAGTTTCTATTACTTACATTTTGAAGCACTGTTACTAAGCTTATACACACTTAGGACTGCTGTGCCCTCTTGAATAACTGGACCTTTTATCAACAGTAAGCATTCTTTTATGCTCTAGTAATATATTCATCACTCCAAAGCCTAACTTGTGGGTATTGGTATAATCCGTCAAGATTTCTCTTGGTTTTGTTTACATTGCATATTTTCATTATCCCATTTAACATACCTTTACATTTTGCTTTAATGGCAGTTTTTTGTGGGCAGCATAAAATATGATGCATTTTGAAAATTAATATAAAAGACTTGCATCTTAATTAAAATCCAGATATATAAAGAATAAAATAAAATTTATTTAAAATAATGCCACTATGGATGAAAAAATTACTGCATCTTAACTTTTCTTCCAGGTTTTATGCGTATCTGCCCCTTAAATTTGTTCTTCTACCAGGTTTTTCTAACTCCCACCTTGCACCCTGACCAGTGTGGCTCAGTTGGTTGGGCATCATCCCACAACAGAAAATGTTGGCTGGACGTCATCTCACAAAGAAAAAGGTTGCCACTGCCATTTTGGGGTCAGGGCACGTGCCTGGGGTGCAGGTTTGGTCCCCAGCTGGGGTGCATGAGAGAGACAATGGATGGATGTTTCTCTCCCGCTTCAATGTTTCCCTCCTTCTCTTTCTCCTCCCCCCCCCGCCAAAAAAAAAACAAAAATAAAAATAAACAGACAAACAAATACCTCCTAAATCACTCTCATTGCATTGTATTGATTTTTATTCTGTGTCTCAAGCAAGAATCTTAGAGATCATCTTTGAATCTTTCCATGCTTCTACCTTTTCCTTGCTATTGAATATCTTCCCGAACTGCATGAGTTCTTATTTCAATGTTCAAAATAACTAAATTTTGACCATTCTTTAGCATATCTATTTTTAATTCAAACTATCATTATCTATTTTCTGAACCATGACAATATCTTCTTAACTGGTTTTGACAGTTTTACTTCCTATCTCAGGGAAGAAAGAATTGTATGAAACAATGGAAATTGAATTTTGGGAGGCAGTAGAAAATAGCAAAAACAAATATTGTTAAAAACCCTACTTATTATTTAACATATTTGGCTTATTTTTAACCCTTAAAATAAATAAGGTGCACAATATTTTGTGTATGTGATTTCAACCTTGAGCTTGAGTCAGAAACATGAATACATATTTATAGATACGAATACATATTTATAATACCAAATATTATACTGGGTTCTTTTACATATTACCAGCTGTACAAATTAAATGTTATGCGTCTTGTCCTTTTGATTCTTTCAAAGTTCTAAAAGAAATAAATTATTGGTCTTATTTTTATATCAGGCAGCTAAGGTTTGGAAGGGTTAAACAAGTGAGTGATAAAGTTAAAATCAGAACTATATTTTAAAAGTCATGCATGGTCTCACTTATACCATCTTGCCTTGCTAGTAGCAGGAAATATTTGCAATAACTCAGGTAGAAAATAATGAGAAGGCTAATTTTTGGCTATGGAATGGGAAACTCCTGTAATTAAAGAATCAAGCTGAATGAAGAATCTATAAAACTTGATAAAAGGATGCAACAGATAATGGTTTTAGAGAAGTCGAGACCATTGGTGGCAGAGTGTGAGGGCTGACCCTGGGAGACTTGCGCCTGCTTTATTTTGGAGGCACCTGGGATTGTACATCATTATTCCATGTAACTTTAGTTGTGTTATCTACTTGAGGAGACTGCAATTTCTTTCCTAGTTGTAATTCATATGCTGGTACTTTTGTGCTGAAAATACTTACTGCACTCCCTAATTTAATGAAAATGAGAAATACATTGAAATATTTACCAGATTTTTGTTGCTGTTGCTTTGTTGTTATTTTTATTTTTCTAGTCAGACTCCAGCTGTCCTAGGTCCATTTGTTGTTATTGCATTTACCATATACTGTTCAGCGTGAAGCTTAGTGGAAGCATGTTCATGTACATCTGCAGGCGCACGTCTGACACTTTGGGCACCTGCAAGCACTTGGAAATATCACCACGAGGTATCTTCAGACATTAGCGGATGAAAATAAAAATAATTAGTGCATAACATAAACCCTTAATATTGTTATTCTGATTATTTTTCAAAGCCAAATCTCTTCCAGTATGTCTCCTAATGGACCAAATCTAAGCCAAGTTTGAATTAAAAATAAAATAATAACTTGTTTTGGGCTCTCTAAACACATTAAAGTGCTAGAAATTCTCTTAGCTGCCTGCAAAAGAAAACCATTTTTCCTAATGGTCAAATAATTAAAATTGGCAAAATGCATTTTTGCAGAATTCTTTGTAAGTAAAAATTACCTGTGGAGAAATAATATGAGATATTCCATCTCAAATGTTTTTCACATATAAAGTTCATTTTCTTTTTTAATACTTTAATCAGCCAGCATTAATAAGCATTTGTCTCAAGCACTTATTAAAATATGAGAATCCTCTGAGCAGGAAAAAAGTAAAAATTCAAGCTTATTATTCCTTTTACTTTTAATTAACCACCATTCATTTTCATGGGTGTATTCATTCTTTCACACACAGTGTCATGGCTGACCTTCAAAAGTGTACATAAATTAAAAAATGCAAAGCTACAACTCAGCAATCAAGAAACTTGATTTTTTTCATCGTTTGTTTATTAACAAAATATGGATTCAGTATCCATAGAAATTTACAGAGAACCTATCCGAGTGGAATGGCAAATGTAGCCCAGCCCTACTGGAAAACCAATAGGCACGAGTCAGCACACAGAAGGCAAACTCACAGATCGGCTTTGCCGTGGGAAACCAGGCCTGCATTGTACCTCGGCTGCTTTGAGGCTGGATCTTGCTAAAACTCCCTCACTCTGAGCTGAAGCAGCAAATGCTTACTGCATATCCTTAAAGTAACTTCCTAAAGTCTGTGCTAACTCTCCCAAGGATGGAGTGTAACCAGACCAATCACTCTGATCATTCCCTTGCATTTGTAACATTTTTCCTTGTTAATCTGTAAGAAGTAATCAGCAACATCCTTTCCTTTGTTATCTGTAAAAAGTAATCACCTAAAGCAAACCTGAGTATAATGAATGAAAATCTCCTTTGATGTACGCTATTGGAAAGCAATAAAAGCCTGTCTAGGCAAGGGTCCAGGTGCTCTTTCTCTCAGTAGCTATGCCGTCCCTTTTTCTCCACAGGACTTCTGTTGTCCATGTGAATTTGTTTGTCGCATCCACAACACCTTGGACACTGCTGGACGGAGCCCGCATCAGATATTGAATCAAAAAAGTAGCTTAGAATACCAGGCATTATGATTGATCTGACTGTCCAGGAAATCCTGTGGAATTATCACTTCGTCCCTTAAGCTGATCTAAAATGATGTTAAGAGAGTAAGAAAAATCTACCAAGAAATGCTTTATTATAATTTGAATTGTCTGTATAATGGGGAATAGTATAGACCAACTCTCTTTGTATTCAGATTTTTATATCAATATGATTTTCAATAACCAGCCACAAAAACATAATTTGAAAAACGCTTGGAGTTGATTGTAATGGAAATGAAGAGTAAAATAAAGAAGTACTTCACTCATTGCAAACACTATGTACCAGGCAGGTATTTTGCTCATAATATTTTATTAAATCCTACAATAGACTCCAAAAGTTGAAAACTTTAAATGTATTTTTAAAAGCACAGGCTCATAATATTATGTACTTAGTATATATTACTCATTCTAAGTGATTTACCTATACTATTTATTTAATATGCTTTATTAATCTACAGTAGATATACAATTATAATCTCCATTTAAAATGAGGGCACAGAGGCACAGAGGAATTTATTTGTTACTGTACAACTTATCCACAGTAACACACACAGGAAGTGGGAGAGATGGAATTTGAAACATGGAAATGTTTTCTCTATTCCTTCAGTTAGCCACAAAGTGATGTCACTTTGGTCATTCATACATTAGTAGATAACAGTTAAATAAAAGACATAGGTGAAATACAAAAAGCCAAGATAATGCCACTTAGTGGTTCTATTCAAATACTAGAGAACCACAGTTTGTTTTACTAGATGGCAGGAGACGGTAGCACTGCCTAATACTGGAGGAGCTATGACACTGAAATACTTTAGAATAATTTCCCAAATTCTTTGATGTATTGTAGTCACCCCTTATCTGTATACATATATGTATATGTATATATGTGTTCTTTTTTCCTACATGTACATATACTTTATGCCTTCTCTTTGGCACAAATTGCCAGCATCACTACTCTTGCACTTTGGGGCCATTATTAAATAAATAAGTGTTACTTGAATACAAGCTCTGTAATGCCAGAACAGTGGATCTAATAACAGACCACTACTAAGTGATCATCTAGTGAGTGTTGGTATGATGGGCAAAGGGAGGATTCACAGCTGGGTGAGATGGAGGTGGATGGTGCAAAATTTCATCTTGCTACTTAGAATAATATGTGACTTAAAATTTACCAATTGCTTATTTTTGGAGTTTTCTATTTGTTATCTTCAGAAAACAGTTGAGTGTAGATAAAGGAAACCACACAAAGCAAAACTGAGAATCAAAGGGGGGTTACTATCATCTAAATCTAGCATGTAATCAAATGTAATTTAAACACAACCTAAGAAAGGGCCCAAACAGAATTTGAGTATAGGATCCTTTAGTGAATATCAGAGATCAATTTCTCAATTGCAAAAATATTAAATTGTATTCACCCCACCCCCAAAGTCTAGGGGCAGTTTTGATAAGGAGTGAAGACATTCAAAGGAAAAAAAAGGATTAATTTATAAAAGATAAGTAGCTGGTCATGATAAATAGGAATATTTATTTTTCTCCCTTTATTTCTAATGAGGTGAAAGCCTTATTTTAAATTTAATTTACTTTACTTTGTGTTTAAATATCAAAGGTAAAAAAGATATTCAGTAGTATCAGTCCTTCGAGGAATGCAAATTAATATTAAAATCAGATATCACTATACTTCCACTAACATGAATAAAATTAAAAAGACAGACCATACTGTCAAAGACGTAGAAAAACTGGAACTCATATACTGCAAGTAGGAACTTAAAATAATATCAGCGTTTCAGTAAACAGTCTGGCAGTTTCTAAAAAGTTCAAACATACACCTGTAATACAGCCCAGACGTTATTCCTCTAGAAATCGCATAAGCAAGGAAAGCGTGTGCGCGCTATATTGGTTTGCTAGGGCTGCCGTAACAAAGAACTGCAGACTGCGTGACTGCAGTGACAGAGACTTACTTTCTCACAGCTCTGGAAGCGAGGCATCTTAGAGCAAGATTTTGGCTCAACCGGTTTCCCCAAAGCCCTCTTTTCTCAGCTTGTAGTAGGCTGTCTTCCTTGTGCATCGTGACAGAAGACTGTGCCTAAATTTCCTCATTTTCTAAGGACGTGAGTCACATTTGGTTAAGGTCCACCAGATTACTTCATTTTAACTCAATCACTTCTCTAAAGACCTTCTTTTCAAATATAGTATGAAATAGTAGAAGTTAAGACTTGAACATATGAATATGGAGAAGACAACGGTCTTACTTTGAAGGGAACTGAGGCATCATTGCCCTATGTACAATGTTTTTTGCATCTTGAATCCTCTTTACTAAATCGCTCTATTTTTCATATTACATGGCTGGATACCTTCTGGACAGACCTCATAAACAAATTGGGTTATATCCATACAGTGGACTACTGCTCAGAAATAAAATCAATAAACTATTCATATTCAGAACACTGTAAATAAATTGCAAAATAAGTATGGTGAGAGAAAGAAATGAAACCAAAAAGAGTATATACTGTATCACTTCTTTGATATAAAATTCTGGATAATGTAAAGACACCTATAGCAATAGAAAGAAGACCTGTGGCATCCTGGGATTGGAGCAGGGGAGTGAGTAAAGCATGTGTTGCAAAAAGGCATGAAAGCACATTTAGGAGTAATGGAAATGTAAAGTATCTTGATTGCAGTGGTGGCTTTACAATGTCTGTTTATTTAAAAAACAGCAAGTTCTACACTGAATATGTGTCCTTTTTTATATGTCAATTAGACCTCGGTAAAACTGCAAATATACTTTTTTCTAATCAGATTCAATGATAACAGTCATTATCGTAGAAAACTTTAGACATGCATATAGGGCAAAGCTCATATGGCTAAGGTTTTCAAGACAAATGGGCCCCAGTGATATTCAGTCTTATAAATTTGATAACTGATGATTTATGTTACTCCTGCAGAACTCCTGAAACCATTGTTCACGTCAGAAATTAAACTTCTCTCTTTTTTAAGGAAGTGGGCATATATTTCTCATCTCATACAACTTACTTTTTTTTCTGTTAATAAAACACATATTTATCTCTGAAAAGTCAATTTAAATATTTCCTCCTTTGTGAAGCCCTTCCTGGTCTAGTCACCAAAGCATTGGTCTGCTAAGACTGTTGTTACAACAAATCACCATAATCTTGGTCACTTAAAACAACAGAAATTTATCTCTCAAAGTTATGGAAGCTTTACTGTGGGCAACACTAGGAACCCTAGAAGACCCACTTTTCACTTTTTGTAGCTTCCGGTGGTCTGAGGTCTTCCTTAGTTGGGGCAGTATAACTCTAATCTCTGCCTGTCTTTCCTTACTTTCCTGCTTTATCTGTGTGTCTTTGTGTTTCGGTTTTAAAATTTTCTCTTCTTATAAAGATATCAGTCATATCGAATTTAGGGTTTCCTTTAACACAGGTCGGCCTCATTTAACTGTACTAATTAAATCCACACAAACCCTATTACCAAATAAGGTCACATTCTGGGTTTCTGGGTGGACATAAATTTTGAGGGGATTCTACTCAACCCACCATCTGGCCACCAAATATTGATAACCCATTTCATATGCAAAATACATTCACCTTATCCCAAATCCCAAAAGTCTTAATCCATTTGAGGATTAACGCTAAATCTGACATCTCATATAAATAACTCAAAAAAGTTCCACACTTGAAAATCTAAATTATCTAAATTATTTATGGGTAAGATTCTGGGTATGATACATACTGGGCCCAACTTGTCATTTATGTACCCATGAAACTAGAAAACAGATTATTTAATTCCAAAGTATAATGATGGGACAGGCGAAAGAGACTTTCAAATTCTGGAAGGGATAAAATGAAAAGAATAAAGGAGTTACTGGTCTAAAGCATCTCACAGGGTAAATCCCATTAGGTTTCAAGGCCTGAAAATAATGCTCTGTGGTCCCATCCACTCCTAGGTGCATGGAGATATCATTAGCTCACTCTCTGAGTCCATAGAAGTCACATTATTCTGGTCCTGCCTACTTGGCCTCTACCCTCTTCTTTCAAAATCACCTTTCCTTTTTCTAAAAGGGGAGCAGCTGTTTTCACCTAAGTTGTTCTACCAACCTGTTTCCTGTCCACATCATCCCAGGAGGTCAACAGCCTTCCATTTCGTTCTGTCTCTCCCCCTTCAGTCCAAGTTGTCAGTGTCTTTGCAGACAAAACATTCTTAAAAACCTTGTCAGTTTTCCATGTATGGAGAGGGAACCCCTATCACTATACAAGAAAATTCTCTACACATTCACGCTGTAAATCTCACCTCTATTCCTAGCTTCTACTGAGATGGGTGATTGGATTCATGTGTCCCACACATAACATCTTCAGCAAAGTTTATTAAATCACACCTCTGGACATGTTTTCTGATCAATTGGATAGACAATTATTGAAATCATCAAGTCTAATTTATTTTTGCATAGGAGTTTCTTTCTGAATTTATGCCTTTCTTCTTGCGTTTTGCTGTAAACTCAAGGAGAAACCAGGCCACACCTGTGAGAGTTTGGTGGAAATTTCCTTAGCTAAATATCCAACTCATAGCTTACCAGTTATACATTTCACACAACACCTAGAACTTAATTCACCAGAGCTTTCTGCCACTTTATAATAAAGATCACTTGTCATCCAATGTCCGATAACAAACTGCTTCTTTCGTTCTGAAACCTCCCCAGAAGAACCTTTAATATTCATATTTCTACCTACATTCTGTTGGTAATGACATATGTAATTTTATAACACAATGGCTTTCTCTAATTTACTTTTCACTTCCATCTGAACTCTTACCAAAATTGCTTTAAACTTGTTATTCCAATTAACCGTCTTAAGGCAACCTATGCACCTAAACACACCTCCAACCTTTCCACACCTTGTCCAATTCCAAAGTTACATCCACATTTTTAGGCTTTTGTTTTGCAACCACCCATCTTCTGGTTTCAGAATCTATATTAGTTTCTGAGGGCCACCATAAAATGACCATAAACAAGGGACTTGACAGAACCACAGTTGATTGTCTCGCAGTTTGAGAAGCTAAACGTGGGAATCAAGGTATAAGCGAGAACATGCTCCCTCCAAAGGCTCCAGGTAGAATTCTTCCTTGTCTCTCCGTTTCCAGTGGCCCCAGGCATTCCTTGACGGGAGAGCATCACTCCCATCTCTGACTCCTCCTTCAAAGGCCATCCTCTTCCTCTGTGTCTCTGTACCCGGATTTTATTCTTCATAATAAGGACACGAGTTCTATTGGATTCAGATCTCTTCCTAAACCAGTGTGACCTCATTTTAACTGAACTGATTCCATTTGCAAAGACTCTATTTCCAAACAAGGCCTCATTGTGAGGCTTCAGATGGACATGAATTCTGAGCAGGCACTGGGTGATTTAGTACAAACACCAAACCAAACCAGCTCCTCTCATTGAAATGTTCTCATAGAATCCTCTATCACCTTCTACTATAGAACGCACCCTATTCTGTGATAATTGCCTGCTTAAATATCCCTCTTTGAGACAATAAGGACCATAGATGACAGGTCTTATTTTTAAAATCTTACTTATCCTTGCATTCTCATTGTCTAGCACAAGGTCTAAGACATGATCAATACATGATTATTTAAAGAATGAATGTTACATAAACCCTGGAGCTAAAGTTTAATTGAACAAAATGCTTTACAGTCACTAATGAGGTTATATTGAACACATTTTAGTATTAGAGTCCCTGTAAGCTTTTCACAAAAATGGTTGAAAAGATTTTCTTACAAAAGTAAACACCAATATTGCATCCAAAGTAAATGAAATTACAATTAAAAACACAAAAGGGGAGAAAACTGTACTTGAACAATCATTAAAATAAAATTGGGAAAAAAATAAAAAAAAAATAATAAAAAAACCCCACAGGTCTAATCCAATGTCTTGTTGCAATTAAAATTATTTTACTTATGTCATGTGCTGTTTTAGCAACATGTAAAAGTCCAAAAAATAAAAATAAGAGAAGCAGAGTTGCAATATTAACAACTCAAACTACTTATGTTTTTTGAAAAATAGATCTCCAGTTTTACGAATTGCAAAGATTTGATTTTTTATTATCCATTCTCTCTTTAAGGGTGTTTTGCAGGAAACTTTTGTCATGTTAACTCATATCTCTGTGAGCTGCACATTTGTTTCATGTTCTACAAATGTCAAGAGCAGAACTGCTGGAAGGAATTCTGTTGAGCACACAAAGAAATCTTGCTCAGAACCCCTACGTTTGAACTGCAGAGCCATCTCATTGAAATGTTAAATGCTGAAGGAGGGCTTTCTTAAGTGCTTTCCTTTCTCTAGGGCTTGCAATTGAAACCTATATCAGGGCAACATTTCTTGTAATTTAGGTTGCACTATTTTACTCTTATTTCACTTCTAATTCAAAATTACTCTTTCCTCTGATTAATTTTTGATATGTTATTTACCTGAAAATTAAGTACAGTATAATGAAGTGCCAAGAAGTAGGCCAAGGGAATGAATGAATAGTAGATTTTCTGTTAACAATTCTGCATGATATATGGCTTAGAAAAGTAATCAATTTTCATTGGAGATACTGTCTCCAGGGAAGCTGGTAAAAATGAGCTTTCTTTGCTTCTTATAGCAATATTTTTGAAGCTACTGAAATTGGGGTCATAAAGTGTTGAGTTATTTTTTGCCGACTTCCCCCTTATTACATCTGTAACTCTATATGTCTTTTAAAAATATTTATTTGCTACATTGCTTCAGAGGATTTACATGTCTTAAAAATAATTTGAGAGCCTTTGCTTTTTGCTTATCCCCCTAAAATATCAGAGTCAGGAATGTACCAAAATTGAAGTATTTACCAAGCACAATTTGTGACTAATACTCAAGAGTTTTCACTATTGAGGACAAAGTATTTTATAAAGATAAAATTTATGATATTTAACTTCTTTTTAAAGTGAGAAAAATGAGTTTAATGGTATTTTTATTCCAGATATCTGTCTTACTAATGATTTTACAATTTTTTAAGGATTTTATTTACTTATTTTTAGAGAGAGGGGGAGGGGGTGACAAAGAGAGGGAGAGAAACGTCAATGTGTGGTTGACTCTCATTCATCCGCCTCTGGGGACCTGGCCTACAACCCAGACATGTGCCCTGACTGGGAATCAAACTGGGACCCTTTGGTTCCCAGGCCGGCACTCAGTCCCCTGAGCCACACCAGCCAGGACCTGTCTGATGATTTTCTATTCAGGTAGAGCCACACTCCATCTTGCACTTCAGTGTGTACTTGCTCATCACCAACTTCAGTGCATATTACAAAAAGGAGTCTCTCTCTCTCTCTCTCTCTTTTACATTTGTACCATAACATTTCTTCTAGTTTTGGGGGGTTTTGTTTTTAAATTTAATGAAACCTTAGATACAAAGCCTTATCTAAAATATTTAAAAGACCTAGCCTTAGTCTACATTTAGACCGAGAAAGTCTAAGAAAGTCTGAGAAAGACTGAGATTAGTCTTCCCAAAATATATATTACAAGTTTATTTTCCTTTTTTAAAAAAGAATGCCTATTCACTCATACTTATTTCAAAAATTTATTAAACAAATATTTTCAAAAACCCAATGTGTAATGAAATATAGACTATTGAAAATAAATGATATGATATGATATGATATGATATGATATGATATGATATGACAAGAACCATGCCTTTAGGAAGTTTCAACCCTATTAAAGAAGCAAAGAAACAAGAGTTATAAAACAACGCTAAAAAAAAATATGAGAAGCACCTCCACAAGAGAGATCCTGCCATCATATCACAGGAGTGCAGATGATGAGTGGTTAACAAAGGAAGTGCTTTCAGGGGAGGGCACCTGGAAAGATGAGAAGTCAGGGGATGGAGAATAGAGGTAAGACTTTCTAGAAAAAAAGGGATTAGTTAAAAGCAGCGATGCACATATTTTGCATTTGTGACACACTAAAGAATACTAGACAGTTTCAGTACCATACTTCAATTGATTAAAAACCTCATAAAAATGTTACATGACCAAATAATAAACATAATGAAAGCATCTTTGCACTATAACAGCACCCCGCATTGTCTACAAAGATATCCACGGTTATTGCACAGTTGAATTGGTGGTCCTTTCAGTATTGTATTGCTTTTTGTATTGAATTGTTTATTACCCTGGCCAAGCTTTCTTATATACTCATAAGGCAGTTATTATTGATCCCAGGAAACAATGATTTGTCTTCAGTAGTGGTTTGGCAAACATTTCCTACCTCTACCTTATAGCAAATCACATCTTACTCTTCCCCATATTGAGAGACCTCCTCCACTAAATAGTCTCTCTGGCTGGCCTCATCATAACATCAAGTATTCTTCTTTATATAATTTTAAAAAACGGATCAAGAGTAGGCCATATATCTGTATCCATTTGCTGCTTACTGATGAAGAAACACTGTACCATATATAATGCAAGCTGAAAAGTTCATTTTATCTGAAATCTATAAGAAACTGACTGGTCAAAGTTCATCTATAGTAGATATAAATTTGAGCAATAAGAACTTGAATGGGAATAAAAAGGGATCTGATTGTGAAGTTTTGAATGTCCCACTAAGAAAATTAAATTTTCTTTGTTACTGGCATTGGGGTTCTTGGGTTCCCTAAGATAGAAATCTAAAGGAAACCCCAGAGAAATCTACAGACAGATTTTATAAATCTTATCCTCGAGCACAAGGGAGGCAGTACAGGGGGAAGGGAGGAGGGAAGGTCCTATGAACTGGCTCAGGGGTTCCTCTGCTTGTTTGCTTTCAAAAGCGTGGTGCAAAGTGGACTTGCATGAAAAGGTGGACTTTTGAAAAGCAATGGGTTTTGAAAATTTTCCTGTTGGGGTATGAGAAGCAAGCAGTTAGAAGGGAAATTTGTCATAGGGACTGGAGGGGTGCTTGTATTCTTGTGGGTTCATCAGGTGTTTATCCTGGCCCACTGGTATCCTTGGGATGCCAGTTAGGGGCAGCAGGGTGGAGCCAGCCCTGTTGTTTTTCTCATCTGGTGCTTTTGTGATCTCAGGCCCAGGTCCCTATGCTGTCTCATCTTTACTAAATAATGAGAAATATAGTCAAGCAAGGAATCAATCTACCCTAACTATGCTGAAGGTAGATCAGTCTATCGAGAGAAATGTATAGGCCAGGATGAAATGGAGAGATCAGACACGGGAGTCCCATTAGAATGTGGTCTTCAGAGCAAGTACTATTATTCTTAAGTAAGAGATCCCCTGGCCGGTGTGGCTCAGTGGATTGAGTGCCAGCCTGCAAACGGAAAGGTTGCTGGTTAGATTCCCAGTCAGGGTACATACCTGGGTTTCAGGCCAGGTCCCCAGAAGCAGGTGCGTGAGAGGCAACCACACATTGATGTTTCCTCTCCCTCTCTTTCTCCCTCCCTTCCTCTCTCTCTAAAAATAAATAAATAAATAAAAATCTTTTTAAAAAAGATGGCTGAGGAAATCATGTGAGAATGCCTATGACAATTACAAAAGACAATCTGACAGTACCGGGGATGTTAAAAACATACAGTACTTGCTGTGTTTGGTACCATTGGCTGTGGTAAGGATGTCTGAGATGATACCAGTTTCATCCTTATCACACCAACATTTTAATTCTGTCTACGGTCTGTCTAGATTATAACCTCATTGGAGGATATCAATAAGTTATGACCAAGAATATTTGTTTTCTATTATTACACTCTTCAGAGCGAGTTATTAGGTGATCTGTGGTCTGGAGGCTCCTAATTTAAGACTGCCCTTGCACAAGACAAAGTGGAATCCAGCAAACAAAAAGTTAATAGTATTGTTTCCTGGGACTGATGTGATTTAATGGTAATCAATGTCACTTACCAACTCATTAAAAAGTCTTCTTCACAGCTCATCAAAAATTGAAACCTGGAGGAGTTGAACCTTTCCAGTCAATTAAAGCACAAAAGCACCAACATTTTTCCAAATACAATTTAAAGTGAGCCCATAAGATAATAACTAAGTGAAAATATTTGTTAATATTTGGAAACTCTGCCTTAATTTGAATCAAGTTTTATAAAGAAACTTATTCTAAAACAGAAGAAAAAATATGTACATTTACTTCCACTATTCACAAACTAAACAGGGAACTTCAAGAGTCATGCGAAGCATGCCTTCTAAGTTGCAAAAACATCCTGTTCTCATTATCAAGGTCTTTTTTAAAATATATTTTATTGATCCTGCTATTACAGTTGTCCTATTTAATGTGCTCACCTTTACCCTCCTCCACCCAGTGCCCTCCTCCCACCACCGCCCACCCTCCCGCCTTAGTTCATGTCCGTGGATCGTGTATGCAAGTTCTTTGGCTTCTCCGGTCCCTACACTATTCTTAACCTCCCTGTGTCGATTTTGTTTCTCCCATGTATGCTGCTTATTCTCTGTACCTTCCCCCCCATATTTGATCTTCTTCTAAGTGGGTTGACAGAACTAAAAGACTATGATTGTATAATAAAAAAATGTACAATTACCTAATATTGATTAAAGTAAGTACAATCCCCCCAAAACCCTATACGATGAATTAAATTTCTTAATTAATTCAGTCCAGTTTACTTTTTCATGATTTTGAGTTTTGTTTCTATAATCTAAACAATTATACAACCCATTCTATTTTCTTGAAAATGTAGACGTAACTAGAGGGAGCATTTGCAAGCTTTGTGAGAAAAGAATACTTTTCCAAATAAAATTTACTTTTCCTTTCCACTGAGTGTTTATGAACTTTTTCCAAAGGGAAATAATGTTTGAAGGACTGAAATAAAGGGATCTGAGAGCTATATAGCTCTCCAAGTACACCTGAAGACGCCCTGTTGCTTCCAAGTGCAGAGAATTGCAGGAGATGAAATGGAAAGAGGATTTATTTCCTGTATTGAAAGAGCATGCAGTTCTACAGTCAGTTTCACTGGAGAAAAGCTTTCTGCTTTATATTAGGGAAAATTTAATTTCTAGATGCACAGGAAACTTTTTATGTCTCTCCAGAAAAACAAAACAACAAGGAAATAGTCTTTCCAAAATGGCATTGATTCCGTGTAATGGAAAAAATGCCACTTGTTAAATTTTTCTTCTCAGTCTAGCCAACAAAATTTTAAAGCAGATATATGGAAGAAACTGTTACAGTGATTCCATATCAGAAACTTGTATTAAAATACTAGCTTATGTTGAAGAGAATACTACAGGACCAAAGTGGCATCACTTGTGTTAACACCATGATACCAAACCTAGACTTAATGCTTAACCCAACTACAGTTTCCATCTTCACCAGAAATGTCATTTTAGTCAAGGAATCTGGAATGTGTGGTCAACATTCACAAGGTTCTCTGTCACATGAGCCTTCTTTTTACCCCATAGGAAGAAGAGACAACCTCTATGACAGAACCCTAGACCCATACCTTCCTCCCCAAAATAAGAACTTCTGGCTTAAAAATCATCTTTCCTTTTCTTTGGCTAATAGCCAAAAGAAATAGCTCTCTTTTCCCACCCTTCTTCCTATGAAGAAGTTTGATTTTGTACAGTTCTTTAGAGCCTGGTTCATGGGTAGATGCTGACCGATGCATGATTCATGAGTCACTTCACGAGGCCAATTAGGTCTTCAAATTTACTCGGTTGAATTTCTTTCTTTCTTCCTTTTTTTAAACAGTTATAATAATTATCACCTTGGCAAATTTAAAGAGACTTTCCTTAAAGATTGTCATTGGTAACTTAGCTGTCTTATGGTGTATCTCAAGAAAGAACTAAGCTTTCAGTCAAAACTATTTTCTAGAGAACCGGAAAACACCCAAATGTTTTAAAGTTATCACATTTTTATTTATGTTACAATATTGGTTGTATAAAAATCTTTTCTAACAGTTTGAAATTAAACATGGCCTGCTGGAATAACTATTTCAAATTTCTTTTTATGTCTTTTCTAGTAATTAAGGAAAAAACAAATGGCTCCCATAAGAGAAAATGCACATATTTCCATTTACACGGATGAGGTCAGCCCAGAAAGTATCCAGTCACATACTATGAAAAATAGAAACATTTATTGAGGAAGATACAAGACATAAGAGACATTGTACATAGGACATTGACACCTTAGGCACCTTGGGATCTCACACAGTTCTCCTAGTCACCATCGGATGCCCTATCATACTTTCCTGAGTCTCATCAATGGTCTGAAATCTCTTCCCTTTCAAAGGTGATTTTAGTTTTGGGAAAAAAAACAGAAGTTACAGGGTGCAAAATCTAGGCTGCAGCAGGGCTAAGTCACTGGAGTGATTTGATGTTTTACCAAAAACCTCTGCATGAGACATGGTGTATAAGTGAGCACATTGTCGTGATGAAGGTGACAGTCACCAGTTGCCCATAGCCGTAGCCTTCTAAATCATCCCAATAGTTCCACAGAGGAATGTTCAAGCTTAATGCAAAATTCCATGTAGATTCATTGTTCTACTTGCTCAGTCATTTTGAATGCAATGGCCACACAGTACACATGTTCATTCGACAGTGTCTACTACCCCCACTGACTAGCACAGTGAAGTTGTCATTGTTCATGCATGCACATCCCAGTTCATTCTCCTTGGTTGCCAGGTTACATTATGTCATGTAAACTGTTCTTGTTATACTAACAATAGGTAGACTTTTTCCAGAAAGACCTTGTGTGCGCGTGTGCGTGTGTGTGTATAGTATATGCACATGTATGCTCCTACATACTATATGACGAGCTAATACAATTTTAAATAAAATATGTTCTTCTCTTAAAGTAATTTTATCTTTCATTTTAAACTTGAAAATTTTTACAAATATATTTTCAAACTAACTTGAAAATCCAACTTTATAATTGGAATTCTCGAATGTTCTGAAGGCAACTCAAGGATTGCTAGCACTTAAACCCTTATTCAACTGCCCGCTTTTCTTTGTCTTCTTGAACCACATTCAACACTGCAAGGGGCTTCAGGTACCTGCATGGATACCACAACCCATTCATTCGAGCTCACATACTCCCAAATAGCTGCGCCTTGGCCATGTCTTGACCCGGGTGGTATGCTTGATGTAGTACTTTCTCAGAAGAGTCCCTGGAGAAGTGGGTTGTAGATTCCTGAGGAAGGGAATTCTGGCGTTCTCTAAATGCCTAAAGCAGAAGTCCTTTGACAAGATGGCCATGGTTCTTTGACACTGTGTACTATTCCCCTCACAGGGTAGCTATGGTAGTAGGAAGTCCAGGAAGGCATTCTCCATATCAGAGCTCAGGGATATTTTCTTGCTAGTGGCACTATCTTCTGACCACTCATGTTTCCCAGAGGGATTAATAAGCCACCTCTATGGCATGGAATCACATGGGATGCAATGTGATGTTTCCCATGCTCTTTATTACTACTGCCTCAAGTTCTGGTCTATGATAGTGTCTGGGTACATATGTAATGGTTTGAAGGGTGTCAGCAAGAAACTCTAGCTCAAATGTGTCTATAGTTATTCTATTTATTGACCTTTCTCCATGATCTTGCTTTAAAATGCACAGTTCTTTGAAGATGACTGTATATCATCATGCTACTCTTTCTTATTGAGTTTATCAACCTACATTTTCCATTTTCATCTTTTTATTCCTAAGACACATCATGGAAAATAGTGCATAGCACAGAAGGAGCACTAAATTTGGAGTCCAACAAACCTACTTTCAAAGTTGGCTAAATAATTGTCTAAGATGCATACCTTTGGAAAATTGAGTGACTTCTATAAGCCTCAGTTTCCTTACTTGTGAATTAGAATACTGACTAGCAAACACGTGGGATGGTGTATGAATTTAGAGAGATAATCCCTGAAATATCTACATACAGTGTGCTGTACACAAAAACTGCTTAGTAAATTCCTGCTCTCTTGCGTATCTTGGATATTGCATTTAATACAATTTCTGTATCACAGGAATCAAAAGTTCTTAGGGTAAAATGCTGTATTTTAATGTTTTTTGCACTTCCAGTATTAGCACAATATCTAAAACATACCAGATAATTAAAACAAAGATAAGTGCATAGGCAGCAGAATACCACAGGATAAACTCTTCCCCTCCTATCTGTCTTCCTGAAGTTTGGTATTATCTCTAAGTTTCTTTTATAACAGCTTTTTTACCTTCAGTTTAACCCGTAGGTAAATAGGGTCTGGGATGCATTCATTAGCATGATTATCACCTTTGGTCAGTCAATTCAATTAAGCCAAATTTATTGAGTTCCTACTCTATGCTGACTATGAAAATACATGAGATTTGTTTTCACAGTCTAATGGAGACATTGAAACAAAGAATTGGGGTTCCAAAATTTTAAATTCCTTCAAAGGGGAAAAAAACCTCATTTCTTATACTATAAAAAAATAAGTCAAGTTCAATGTGATAATTATTCCTTAAGACTTGTGCCTCTCTTCCAGCTTACCTAGATTTACCATTCCCATTCCCATTCTCAGTTCATATATAATAAATATTTGGGGGAATTATTCTTCATCTCATTCATCTCTGGCTAGGTATATTCTACTTACCAACTCTCAGTGCCAATGTGCTTATTTATTTACTTATTTATTGCATTTTTAAATCTCAAAATAGATTTTCAAAATCATTATCTCTCTCATTTTAATAGCCCCCAAATGTGATGAAGTTGGTATGTATATATATACATATATATATGTATATATACACACACACATACATATATATGAAAGATGACAAAATTAGAGACTTGAAGAGTTCATGTGAACTGTTCAAAATCACACAACTAGTAAGATACAGAATTTGTTCTTAAGTTTAGATCTTTGTGAATGGAAGATTTCCTTTATTATTATTTTTAACTCTAATAACATTGGCTGTTTGTTAACATTGGATATTTATTTTACCATACTTTTTTTTTCTTTTTTTATCTTCAGCCAATAACATTTTTAAAAATTGTTTTTAAGGAGAGAGGGCGGGGGAGACAGAGGGAGAGAGAGAGAGACATTAATGTGAGAAATATCAATTGTTTTCCTTCTCAAACACACCCCAAATGGGGATGGAACCTGCAACCTGAGTATCTGTCCTGATCAGGAATCAAACCCATAACCTTTCAGTCTACAAGACAATGTTCCACTAACTGAGCCATATGGGCCAGAGTGGTATTTTTATTTTTTTGTATTGACTACAGACTCTAATATATATTCTAAATGATACACAGGGAATTCTGAGGCAGTCTAATAAATAACTGCACAGTTCCCTGCCTAAATTCTGAATAAGCTGAAAATTAACAATGATATTTAAGAATGTAACTTTTAGCCCTGGTTGTTGTATCTCAGTGAATTGAGCGCTGACCTGCGAACCAAAGGGTCACCAGTTTGATTCCCAACCAGGATACATGCCTGGGTTGCAGGCCAGGTTCCCAGTAGGGGGTGCTCGAGAAGCAACCACACATTGATGTTGCTCTCTCTCTCTTTCCCCTCCCTTCCCCTCTCTAAGCATAAATAAATAAAATCTTAAAAACAAAAGAATGTAACTTGTAATCTAAAGCCAAAGGGACTTACTAATACTGAAGCAAGTAACAAAGAGACAACCCATTATTTGTGGCTAAAGGGCTCCTTCAAGGAGCAGCTCTGTCTAGTAAAATTCACCATGTTGAGGAGCAGAGCCAATCCTGTTCCTGACAGGAAGGGTAAAATATTAGTATGGGTTGAGAGCAGAGTTTCTCTTACAAACTTGTTAATCAGTTCAGTTACTCATTTTCACAGGTGTAATAGTTAAGACAACTAGTTTATAAAGGGCCAGGTGTGTTCTATAAATAGAAGTCTCTTCACATAGAAGGAAATATCAGGAGTTGTGAAGAAGCAATCCCTATGATCATTCTGAAGTTTCCGTTGCATTAGTTCAGTGTCGATAACCTTAGGGCACATACTGACCAGGTGAACTGACTGTCATCTCCTCGAGGGAGGAGGCGAGAACCCTGCCCTGAATGTGACAGTCCTGTGGACATCTGCATACATTTATTCATCAGTATTAGCTATGTTTTAAACTGTTTTTCTGGGCTAATGTTGATTGATATAAATTTTAATTCAGGAAACTCCAAAATGTATCAGAAAAGGATAACACTAACAGTGATGTCAGTTTCAAGGTCAGAGCTGAAACATTTACTCTGATTTTTATTTTATGAAAGAAAGGACATATTTTCAAAAAATGTACATGAGCTTTTTTCCACAACAGATCACATGTAAAGCTTTAAAATCTGCCTCCAAGAATTTAAAAGTGTTAAAATCATAAAAATTGTTTTACCTCACCACAATGAAATTAATGTGGAAGGAAAAATTCAGTAAATTTATAAGTATGTGGAAGTTAAACTATACTTCATACTTAGTAAGGACTGGGTTGTTGTGACTTCTTAATAACAAATGGATAAAGAAAGAAATAATAGGAAAATCAGAAATTACTTTGAGATGAATGAAAATAATAATATGAAATAACTTATATGTTGCTCTAAATGCCTCTATTAGAAGAACAACATTTTAAATTCATACCCCAGCCTTCCACCTTAAGAAACTAGAAGAAGAAGAGCATGCTAAATCCAGAATAAGCAGAACTACAGAAATAATATGCTAAAGTAGAAATAAGGAAGTAAGAAATATAAGACAAAATAAAAAAATAATAAATCCCAAAACTGGTTCTCTGGAAAGATTAATAAAATTACCAAATCTTTTTCTACACAGATCGAGAAAAATCTGATGACTCCAATTACTAAAATCAAGAACAGGAGAGCAAACATGGACAATAAAAGAATAAAAAGTGTTGCAAGGACATTGTATGCCTCAGATTTGATACCTCGGATAACATGGACAAATTCTTAGTAGGAATCAAACTATTTAAACTGACTCAAGAAGAAATAGAATATCTGAATAGACCTATAAGAAGTTAAGAAATTGAAGTAGTCAAATAATTCCCACCAATGGCTTCATTGGTGAATTTTATCAAATGCTTAAAAAAGAATTATACAAAATTTTTCAAAAACTGTTAATAAAACTAGAGCACATCCAATTTATTGTAAAATAACAGTATAAGCTTGAAATTAAAACCAGAAAACAACATTACAAGAAAAATAAATTTTAAGCTCGTATTTTTATAAGTATGGATGGAAAAAGTCTTGAATATACCAGCTAGTCAACTTCAGCAGAATCTGATTATACATGACTCAGACGAGTTACCTTATTTCCTGTATTATACAACAAAATTTAGCCCTGAACACAAAGTCATTTTAAATCATAAAATTCAATCAATATAAGACATCATTGTATTAATTGACAAAAACCACATGATCTTCTCAATAGATGCAGAAAAAGCATTTGACAAAGTCCAAGACTTTTTAATAAAACAAAACAACAGTAATAACAAAAAAGAAGTCAGCACTAAATAAGCCATAAAAAATCCAGAGCCTCCTTAGTATTTAGTGGTCAAAGGCCGAATGCATTTCTCCTACAGTTGTCATGTGTACCCTGACTCCTTAATTCTGTTGCTCTTGCACCAATATTGAACTATGCATGGACTTCATCTAGACATGAGCATTTACAGTCTGTTTTAGAAAGGTGCCTTCTGTCCTATGACACAAGAGAGTATTGCTTTGGTTCTTGGTATGAAATTCTTTAGGCTAAGACACCTATATCTTTACGGTTTTTCCCCTCTTATCAGTCAAAAAATTCCAGAACTATCTTAAAATCCGGGGTTACAAAGCTGCCTTTTTAACATGAATGTAAAAATAATCTCCAGCAAATCCCCAGTATAATCCTAAATTCAGAATTAAGTTTGCGTCAACCCAGCTAGTCCTACCTATTTTGGACAGTCATAAAATTAAAACTTAAACTTTGCTAAACCTTGGTATATTTCTGCTGAGCACTAAAAATTTGGCTGTTTTGCATGTTAACAGTGGAAAATTGCTTTAGTATTGATTGTCTTAAATTCCTATTCCTGCAAAGATAATATCCATGATGACCAATATTCTTTTTTTTTTTTTTTATCTTATCTGCTTAGCAAAACCTTATTTTCTACAGTTCAAAGTCAGGCAGATTCAACTTGTAAATACATTAAAACAAAAAGATGCCTTTTCTCTAAATGTAGAAATTTAGCTAATTACCCCCTCTTGCAGCTAGCATATGTTAAGGACAGAAATCAGACCTAACTTTAGTTGAAGCCCCTACAGTGTGTACTTTTGCTGGTCTCCATCATTGATGAGGGCCTCAGCCCTTAATTTTGCCTTTGCTGACTTCCGCAGTGTTGCTGAGAACTGCATGATTTATATAAGACTTAGGGCTGACTTTTATGACTTGGTTGTATAGAAATAATTCCTTGACATTTGACAAAGCTACTCCATGCTACAATGACTGACCAAGGTAAAAATCCCTTCAGCTGGCATTAAATATAAAAGCCGCTCAGCCAGGTTGCAACAGTCACAGACCAACTGATTTTACTAACGTGTTCTTCTGCATTGTGATCTTGCCATGATACCACCACGAAAAAAAAGTCTAATTCTTTCCCCATGTATCTGAGTATTGCTTGTGATTTGCTTTACCAATCAAATATGGAAGCAGTAAGGTTTTGGAACTTCTGAGGCTACATTATGAAAAGCTTTATTGCTTTCACATGGTTCTCTTGGAATACTCCTTTTGGAAGCCAGCCATTATTGAAAAAGTATAGCTAATCTGAAACCATCATGCTGTGAGGCTCAAGCCATATTGAGAATGTCTGGAAGACAAAATAGCATGTGAAGAGGGAGGAAGACCAAGGAACATGGTGGCACCAGGCATGTCTGTGGAAAAGATACCATCTGGGAAACAGATGTCCCAGACCCAACTGCCCTGGGGGATGCCACAAGGACATGCTGTCTAAAGTTTTGGGATAGTTTGTTACGCAGTGGTAGAAAAGCAGAGTACCACCCACAGAACTATAAAAAATACCCCCCAATATACATATTTTATGACGTATTCCATAGCAACAGTCAAAATGCCCTGACCTATCATTATCCTAGTGTTATTTATCTCTCCCAAAATAAATTCCACATTGAGTTTCTAAGTATTTGGATCAATACATGGGATGTTGCTGTTTCTGAGCTCAACTTCCCCTTCCTTCGGGTCCTGCTTCCTCTCCCAAGGATAAGACCTGAAACTCTGAAACTTAGAGCACATGAAGCGCCACATTTTCTGCGAGTAATATATCCCCAAAAGAAGGAGGAGCAGCACATTTGGCCACATATGCTAGGTTTCATCTCCCAGACTTATCAATATGTCACGCTTTATCTTGGATGAAATAAGAATGGGGTAGAGAGAGGTCAGAAAGGTTAAGTGTTATGGAAGGAGATGGTCCACAAGCAGCAGGGGAGGGACTTGATCATTGTCCCTCTCCCTCATTCCTCTGTCACAACTGGAATGCTAAAGAAAATGATTTTTCCTATGAGTTTAATAAAGATAGGAGAAAATTCATGACAGATAATATATAAAGTTCCATCCTCTCATAGCTAAAAATATATGCTATAGTCCATTATGAATCAGTGTATTAGCTAAAACTACTTTGATCATAACTTAGTTGAACTAGCTCAGCAATTAGTTCTGAGGCCCCACATTCCTTACGATGACAGGAAATGCGTGCACCAAGATTCTTGATGCATACAACCATCAATCTGGAACAATTAACCAAATTTTAGGTGTTGCTCTAGTTTTCTAGGGCTACCATGACAAAGTACCACAAACTGAGTAACTTAAACAAGAAAGATTTATTCTCTCAAAGTTCTGCAGACTAAGAGTTTAATATTAAAGTGTTGGCTGGGCTATGCTCCCTTTGAAGGCTTTAGGAGAGCATCCTTCCTTGTCTCTTTCAGTTTCTGGGGGTCCCAAGAGTTCCTTGGTTTGTGGCAGTGCAATTTCAATCTCCTCTCCATCTCCACATAGCCATCTTCCCTCTGTGTCTGTGTCTTCTCATGGTCTTCAGCTTCTCTGTCTTTGTTTTCTCTTCGTATAAGATTGTTTGTCATTTTGGATTAGGGTCCACCATAGAGAATGTTGACCTTACCTTACCTTGATAACGTCAGCAAAGACCCCATATACAAAGAAGGTCTTATTCCTAGGTACTGGAGGTTAGAACTTAACATATCATTTTGGGAGATTGTTTGGTGGTTTAGCAGGGGTGCACAGCTACTTGTATACTCTTGATCAAAGAATGGTCCTCTCCTCTACTGGGGAAGGTTGTCCTCTTTGAATGAACACAAAGCTATGGGAGGGATGCACATGGAGCAGTTAAGGGAGGAAGGAGGCACCTGTTTAGCCAGCCAGATCAGCCAAATCAACCCCGATGATCAATAGGGTGACCAATGTCACAGTCAGATCGTCCTTGCAACATCATCATATCTTTTGAAGGACATAATTCAACCCATATCAGATATTTCCTTCATATGCTAAATTCCCAGGTGAGATGTTTTTAAATTCTTCAATTCATGATAGTCAGGAAGTCAAGAGTTCGATTGGTTGCTTTGCTGTCTTTAGATATATAGTCAAATTTTGCATTCTTTTCATAAGAACAAGACTAAAACAGTCTTTCTTTGCTTTAGTAAAAAATAGATATTTTAATTTCAATGTTTTTAAACTGAAGGATTAGTACTGTTTATGGGAGTAAGAATAAAAGATAAGAGCAATTGAATAGCAATGCCCACTGTGATGAACACCAGAGCAAGTACCACCGCTTTGGCATACTCAAAATTTACTGATTCAAAAGCATACTGCATTAAAAAAGATTTAATGGGCCGTGAAAACATAAAAGTAATGTATTGTTTTATAATCCATTTGAGCATTCTTAGAAGAAAAGCTCTTTGTGCTTGGTGAGTAGTTTATGGTTCTTGGAGGCCCCTATAAATGTCTGTGTGGATTTCTGTACTTCTGGAGTCAGCTGCTTTCATTAGAAAAGTAGTTTGGTTTTTAGGTGACAGATGCTATGGCATAAAATCAGTTTTTCCTCTCATTTTAAAATTTACTTCTACATATTGCAGCCAAAAGAAAATTTTTAGAAATATTATATAAAAATGCCTGCAGTAGTGCACATATTCATTCATTCTTTGTTTGTTGACTGCTTAAATGTGCCAAACTTCTGCTAAAAAATTAAGAGTGGCAATATATTTAAACATGTTACAGTAAAGTGAATACTTACCTATCATGAAAATATTACTTCAAATGTACTATTTTGTTTTTTTGAGAGAGAGAGGGGAGAGGAAGGAAAAAGAGAGGGAGAGGAACATCAATGTGTGGTTGCCTCTCATGTGCCCTGCACTGGGGGCCCGGCCGCAACCCAGGCATGTGCCCTGACTGAGAATTGAACTGGAGACTCTTTGGTTCACAGCCTCTGCTCAGTCCACACAGCCACACCAGCCAGGGCTCAAACGTACTATTATTATTGGGAACTTGAGACGTGGAGTAACTGGGACAGGAGTATGTGTCCTATCTCTGCCACTTGCTGGTTTTCTGAAATTAGTTTAACTACTTTAAGTCTCAATTTAGTGCTTGAGAAAGGAAAATAATAGTTTCTTCCTTAGTTGACAATATTATCTTTAAATGACATTTATATATACAAGCATTTAGCAAAAGAGCTAGTACATTTAATATTTATTAAAGATTAATTGTCATTGTTAATTGCTAGTATTAATTTTTAAATTAATTTTCAAAAAGCCTCAGAAGGTTAGAAGGTTAAACTATATACATATAGATAGTCTTATTTGTTTCCTAGGTCTGCCATAACAATGATCACAACCTTGGGAAGCTTAAAAAAAAAAAAAGAAAATGTATTCTCCCACTTCTGGAGACTAGAAGTCCTAAATCAAGTTTTCAGCAGGACTGCATTTCCCCTGAAGGCTCTAGGGAAGCATGCTCCCTTGTCTCTTCTAGCTTCTGGTGGCGGCCAGCAACTGTTGGCCTTTCTAGGCTTGTAGATGCATCGCTCCATTCCAATCTCTGCCTCTCTCGTTCCATGGCCTTCTCTCTTGTGCATCTAGGTTTCTGTGACCAAATTTCCTCTCACAAGAACATCAGTTACATGGGAGTTTGGGTTTATCTTAATCCAGTATAATCTCATTTTATCATATTTATATCTGTAAAAACTTATTTCTAAACAAGATCATATTTACAGGTTTTGGGTGGACATACATTTTAGGGGGATACTACTCTATTCTCTCTTTAAATGTATATGCTTTGTTTAAAAAGCTGCAAATATTTCATAAAGTCTAACTCCCGAACCATCGGAGCGTTCTGTGCACTAGAAGCATCTGAGCAGCTCTGTTTAACTGACTTAAGATTTATACAGAATAATTTATGGGCCTTTGACCAAATTGTGATACTGTCCTCTTCTGATGTGCTAGGTTGACCTCTGCAGTCCCCGAGATGTGGAGAATGACCTGAAAGAGTGAGATATCCAATGCTCTCCATCTAGGTAAATATCTGATCTGAAACACCGGAGAAGAACCGTGGGGTCAGAATAAAAGGAAATTAGAGGCAGAATAAATAGAAAAGAGTTAAATATATGTACCACATCTATCCTTCACCCAGCAATGCTGCTACTCTATCTATCATGATAGTCTTGAAAGTTCTAGATGAAAGTTGTGACAGTCACCTTTTATGTACAATGAGAAATAGTAGGATAATGGCTTTAAGCAGTGGTTTCCAAAGTTGATATTTCAGAAAAAAATATTTTAAAATTCTGTGAGATATTTATATTTGTACAAATAATTTTTATGATTCCATGGTTTTTATTAGATAGTAGTACATAAATATGAATTAAAAAGGTTAAAAATTATTGTATGTATATGTGCATACAAATATTGGGTTTATGGGCTAATTTTTTATTGATAGAGGTATAGATTAAATTTTTGGAAACTGTTGGCTTAGAATATAACTTTGTATTTATACATGTCATTATGTATTTATATGTGATGTATTTATATATTCATTTAATTATTAAAGTGTTCAGCTATTTGTTGAAAGCATCAATATGACAGTATACTCTAATTGTAGGGATTCAGTTTGAACAGAAAAATCTACCTACTTGCTTGCAAAGAATTTACATTTTAATGAGGGTAAAAACCAAGAATTACATGAGATAGCAAATTAAGATAAAGGGAATCAGGAAACACAAAAAGTTTATTCAATTTAAAAACAATCTATAACTTGGACTTGAATCACAGTCAAAAACTTCTGTTCTGTGGAAGTTATTGTTAAAAGAGTAGAAAACAAAACAAAACAAGAAACCTACTGGGAAGAAGTATTTTCAGAAGAGGTGATAAAACTGTCACATGGAAGTGCTCTTAAAACTCAATAATAAGAACAAAGACTAATTAAAAAGTGGATAAAAGATCTGAAAAGACCCCTCAACAAAGAAGATATACATATGACAAATAGTAACATGAAAGATGCTCTACCTCACTTGTCACTAGAGAATTGCTAATTAAAACAAAACAAGATACCATTACACACTTATTAGAATGTCTTAGTTTGTTCGAAATTTACAGTGACATTAAAATAGCCATTAAAATTTATAACTGTATTGAGGTTACCAGTTGAGGAATATGAGGACAACAATCTAGATGACTATTCCTTTTCATCATACTTATGCCATTGTATTACCATAAAAGAATATTAATTAAGTAAATGAAACAAACTGGGATTCTTAAATAATCTTTTACATATCTAACAGTACAAGGCAGAATAATGAGTCCTCCACAAAGGTCTCCACCTCCCAATCCCCATAACCTGTAACTATTAATTTATATGACAAAGGGACTTTGTATATGTGGTTAAATTAAGGATTTTGAGATGGGGAGAGTATCCTGAATTATCTAAGTGGGCCTAATATAATCAGTAGGCTCCTGAGAAGGGAAAAGAGAGGCTGGGGAGTCAGAGTCAATGAAGGAAGTAGGATGACAGAAGGAGGGCCTGCCATTTGAGTACTAACCAGGCCCGCCTGCTTAGTTTCCAAAATCAGGTGAGATTAGGCACATTCACGGTGCCCAGAAATAAACCCACATGTATATGGGCAAATAGTTTTTGACAGAGAAGCCAAAAACATATAATGAATAAAGAAAGCCTCTTCAATAAATTGTGCTTGGAAAATTGGAGAGCTACATGCAAAAGAATGCAATTAGACTACTGTGTGTAACCATATACAAAAATCAACTCAAAGTGGATGAAAGACCTAAATGTAAGACCTGAAACAAAGAGTTATACAGGAGGAAACAGGTACTAAACATACAGAACTTTATATTAGAGACAATTTTATGAATTTGACCCCAAAGGCAAGGGAAGTAAAGGCAAAAATAAATGAATGAGGCTATGTCAAACTAAAAATCTGCTGCACAGTGAAAGAAACCACCAACAAAACAAAAAGACAACAAACCAAATAGAAGAAGATGTTTTCAAACAACAGCGTTGACAAGAGGTTTATGTCCAAAATATATAAAGATTCTAGACAACTCAACATCAAACAGACAACCTGATTAAAACACAGGCAGAAGACTGAAATGGACACTTTTCCCAAGAAGACATAAAAAATGTCCAACAAATATAAAAGATGCTCAATGTCACTAGTTATTAGAGAGATGCAAATCGAAAGTACAATGAGATACTCCCTTACACCTGTTAGAATGGTATTATCAACAAGACAAGTAATAATAACAAGTGTTGGAGAGGTTGTGGATAAAAAAAGAATCATCATTCACTGCCGGTGGGAATGTAAACTGGTACAGTCACTGTGGAAAGCAGTATGGAGGTTCCTCAAAAAATTAAGAATACAGTTACCATATGACTCAGCAACCCTTCTTCTGGATATGTCCCCAAGTAATTTGACAATGCTTACTTGTACACATTGCCTGTACCCCTATGTTCACTGCTGCACTATTCATGGTGGCCAAGACATGGACAAAACTGAAATGCCCTTTGACAGAGAGTTGGACAAAGAAGGTGTGGTACGTAAATACAAGGGAATACTACACAGCCATAAGAAAAGATGGAGATGCCATGCATAGATAGATCTTGAGAATATCATGCTAAGTGACATAAATCAGAAAAAGTCAAAAACCATATGATTTTACTCATACATGGGATATAAAACTGAAAGCAACAAATGAACAAATAAAACTCATGGACACAGAAAACAGGATGGTGGTTACTAGAGAGAAGGGGAGTGTGGGGGTAGTAAAAGTTAAAGGAAATCAAACATATGTTGATGGAAGGAGATTTGACTTTGGGTGATGAACACACAATGCAATATGCAGATGATAATTATAGAATTCTACAGTTGAAACATCTATGTTATTAACCAATGCTGTCCAATAATTTCAATTAAAAAAAGATGGCTCTGTGTGTGTGTGTGTGTATTGGGTATATTATTGTGTCAAATCTTATTGAATTGATAATATTTATAATAGTTGGCAAAATTTCTTAGACCTTTTTTATATACAATATAATAGTGGGTAAAGAATACAACATAGCTGTGATGTTTGAGACTCCAAAGTGTAGTCACAGTACAGATGTCTAGAGAAAAGTTTAAAAATCTCAGCAATTTGAGGGTGTGTCATGCTGCTGGCCATGCAAAAAAAGAGGTAACAGTCCTACACAGATCTGAGAGCTAATGAGGCTGCTTCCCTTGACATTTGTAAAAATATGCATCCATAAAATTAAAAACAATAGTTCCATCTGAAGCTTGGCACTGGTTGCTCTTTTTATCTTCAATTTTGTCCCCATTAAACTATAAGAAATCTTTTTGCTCATTGAGAAGATCTCATTTACGTGCCAGAACCACCAGTGGAGTTCACAGTGGTACCCATGCCATTCTGGCCAATGATGCACTGGACATGTCTGTGTTGGAGGAAGGAGACAGCTCAGAGGTAAGTCTTTGCAGAATCTCTAGAAGATGGGTCCAGGGTGCTTTGGGAAAACATCTAGAGTTCCTGTGGTGTTTTTGGTACAGAGGGTCATCATAAAATGCATTGTATTCATACATGTTCAGGGCCAAATGAAGCTCTGTTTGGAGGCCATGCCACATTGGGCACGTTCCTAATGTGTGTGAGAGCTCTGCCCACAGCCCCCAACCAACCTCCACAGATGAGAATAAGTCTACCAAGACATGATCTGCTTGGGGAGGAAAGATGGCCGATCTCTCAAAGGAAAAGGGCCAGGAACCTATTCCTCAATGGGCTTTTACTTAGGAATACATGGCATATACATAAAGCTCATCAGTCATTGTCAGGTAGTAATGATCAAACAATCAATAACATTCAAAGAACTATGAAGGCTTATTCTGAGTCAGGGTCAGATAGCAAAAGGGCCATAAAACTTTGGGGAAACACAGTTTCCCATGCTTGGACCCTAATCATTTAAATGGAGGGTATTAGCAAAGCAGGTTTCACAGGATTTTATGTATTCTCTCTTAGGCCTGATCACCCTGGGAAACCCAACTTTTCCATCACAGGAACACACCCACCTCTGGCATTATTTCAGGTTTAAGTCAGGTAGGGGAAGTAAGGCAGCCAAGAGATTAAGAGACTTCTTGCAGACAGAATGAGGACTCAGGCTATGTCAAAGCCTAGGGGTGAGGGTCCATCATCCTATTTTTCTACAGCCCCCAAGTCCTTCCCTGAGGGCCCCTTTGAGACCATGCCTGTCTAAGGTAGTCCCTCCTTTGAGGAATCTTACCTGTCATTGGCTAACCAGTCATCCACCCAGGGCCAAGCAGGGTGAAATAAAAGGGGGTAGAAGCAGTGCCCTGACAAGGAACATAAGCTTTGTCTTGTTAATGGCTTATGGTCCCAAGGTCTCTTTACTCAGCCTTAGCCATGGGGGGTTTATAGTTTCTGAAACCAGACAGCATGGCTCTCAACACTAATGCTTCTCTAAAGTGTTACCCAAGACTATATATTAAGATTCCTTACCTGTCATCCAATCTTAATTTCCTATTCAGCATTGTATTGCCATTGCAGCATCTTCCCCATCCAATATATTCTTGAACATACTCTACTCCAACACAGATAGGCTGACAGTTGCAGAGCATCCATGCCACTTAACCAGCAGAAATACTAACGCAAATACGTTTTCAAAAGCATATGAGGATATTCACTGGTGAGTTATAATTGTGCTTTCTCTGGTACCAGGTTTCAAGCAAAACTGGAATAATCATTGTGGTCACTGTGGAGGTACTGAAGAGGGGACTTCTGCATCAAATGGGAGATTGAACTTGAAACCTCAAAATTCTTATTATAAGGTCTTGTTTAGCTACAAGAATAAAAGGGAGAAGACTTCCTTGGTCTCACTATCTTCATTTCATTTACTTGCCTTCCTCCTAGGCAAATTCCTTTCATTTCTATGGAAGGGATCAAGATCAAGTTAGCATCAGGAGTCTTCTGTGAACCCTGAAGTATTTGGGGCCACCTAGTCTGGTTACACTGAAGAAGAATGCATTCACCATGAATTCATAAGGGAGCGAAGGGTAGATGGTTATGCCCTGGGCCTCAGAAACTGTCAATTCTAATGGAAGGGGAAAAAAAGGAATACAAAAAAGAAAGTCCAGAGAGCATTATTAGGTAAAAGGAAAAATAAAAGTAGCAATATGTTACCCTATTCCAGGGTGATGGTGGTGGAATGAGAAAGAAAGAGAAGAGTTACAGTTAAAATAATTAGATATATTTAGTTCAGGCTCCATCAATCAAATCCAAAGACACTCTGATACTAACCTTCTCTCTGATCTCAATGTTTGATTTTGTTTGGAAATGGTCACCAGTTTTCCCTTGTGTGCAGAAGTGATGCTGATGCTGACTGGGCTCTCAGACAAGAGTGGAGCTGGCTATTCCATTAGTTTCCATAGTCCTCCTATGATATTTTTGGCCACCTTTTAGAATAAGCTAGCCAAAAACCATGCTAAATTGGGATTAAATCTCTTCAGTGTCCTTATTCTACTCCATAGGTTGGTCTTTTAGTAATATTCTCTATCCTAAGCTTTTTCTTTTGTTTTTCTTTTGTCTTGTAATTAATGAATTCAGTAGTATTGTATGGAGATGATGCAGCTCTTTAACTTGATTTTTATTTATTGTATTAGTTTCTAGGAATCTAGATTGGAGTAGGAAAACGTTTGCATAGCATCTCATATGTTAAATTCAACATTGCTCCTATGTCCAAAACTCACTTGTGTATCTTCTCTTAATGAAATTTTTCTCAGCCTCAGAGATATAAGTATCACTTGTTGTCTAGTGGTTTCACGCCAACACTTATACTCATTATCCTCCTGATAAGATAAAGGAGGATGTTGTCTAAGATTTTCAGTGGAGGCATTTATGACACTCTTGTCAAAATAATCAGTTTGATGAACAAGGTAACCAGATGTGAAGAGTAAGGGTGAGGAGTTAGGTAAGTGACTGTAGCTAGAAGTACAGACTACTGGAATAATACACTGAAAAGATAAGGCCTTAAACAAAGCCCAGTTGCTATTGGTTAGTTTAGGTACTAGTAGTTGCAAAAATAAAAATAAAAAAACAAGCATGATTATTCTAGAAGAAACACTAAAATATATATAATTGTGACTCGCCTAGTTTACAAGCAGGTTTTGGTAAAAGGAAGGAAACAGAATGGTCTTAAATAGTACCTTCTGCGAAATATCTTTTTTTTTTATTTTAATTGTTGTTCAAGTACAGTTTTCTGTCTTTTACTCCCGTCCCGGTCCATCCCCCCAGCCCTGCCCACCCCCCTTCCATGTCCACGTCCTCCCTAGTTTTTGTCCATGTGTCCTGTATACTTGTTCCTATATGGGAAATATCTTTTAGTGTGCTTTTGTATATTATACTGAATTTAGGGATTTAGATTTTGAAGATATGGAAACATTATTTACATTCATTAACAGAAATAGTATAAAAATTCAGTTCAGAGTTTGGAGAACTTCAACAAGTATTCAATTCACTCTCAGATATTATTCATCCTGAATGACTGTAAACAGCATTTCATTCCAGTGTGAGAGTGCTACGATCAACACTGAAATTAATCAAACTTCCTTGATTAATCAAAATTATATATTATCATCCTGATTGCAATCACCTATCAAAGAATCATTTCCACAGTAATTTGTAGAAAACTTAATCAGTGCCAAAGAACCAAAAGCTGGAGGTCTCTATACCTAAAATAAGAGCTAGTTGATAATTTCCCATTACCCTCAAACCAGCCCTTCCCACAAAAAAATACAACCCATATGATGGACAGGAATCACCTAGTTCAGGATTTCTAACTATGCTTCGCCTCACAATGGATTCTATATAAACACTTTATCAAACCAAAGAAATGGTAATTTCACTAAACAACATTTGCTTATTCAAATTACTGTATGATGATATTGTCACTTTGAACTTTTAAATTTGTAAGAACAAAGCTGTTTTTATTATAAGTTTTGAGTGGCTCTGATTTTATAATGTTCATATCTTATCAGAAATGAGTTGAACAAAAATGAATAATCTTACATATTTGAAATGATTGAATTAAGAGGTCCCTTTCAACCTGAAGATTTCATTATAGTCCAAGACAGCTTTAAGTGTACTGATCTTGCTCACATAGAATCTTTTGCCAAAGATTATCATATAGCTTCATTTTGCTCAGTTCACTTTACCTATGTTTCTGAGTTAGACTTAGTTCTTTTAATAATCCATTATATTTTAATGAAAGCAATATAGTACAGTGGAAAGTCCTCTTGGTCAGCCAGAAAGAACTCAGATCAAACTCAAGTCCTGCCATCAACAAGCTCAGTGACCTTTTTCAAGTAACATTATCCCTTTGGTTCTCATCTTAGTTACAAAGTTAAATGCTCTATTCCATAATCTCTAAAGAATACTTTAGTTCACAATATGAAAATGCAAAATAATAATCTGTCAACACAAAAACTATTTAAAATTTAAATATATGAAATTTTTTTAGATTCTTCCACCTACACATCACCTCTGTTAACATTTTGGTTTGTTTCTTTCAAGGCTGGCCATCTAGCATGGGCTGTTGTCTCCTCTCATTAAATGTATCCTTCAAAAATTAGAAAAATGAAACAGAATTATAGATTCCAGGACTTAATAGATTCAACAGATTGAGGTCTATTTTCAACCTGATATGTGTGTTGGGTGGCGGGGCCACGTAGGTGGTACCTGCCACTGGGAGCAGATAGAGGCCATAGGGAAAAGAGGTGCATTAAAGGAAAATTATTCTGTTCTATTCTTGCCTCTGTTAGTTTAGGTCAATAACTGCATGCTTCCTCACTGGAGAAATCACCAGCAACAGCCCAGTTGCTTTACTGGCAATGACAAAATGTTATAAGAGCAACATAAAAGGCTTGCTGGGAGAGTAATTGATGAAGACTCTTGGGAATTGACTGGTCTCCCCAGGAAACATAGCTCTTCATTCTCTCACCTTCTAAGACCTCAGATGGATAGAGTTAACCTGGGGAGACTGGATCCTCCAAATGATGCTTCTCCTCCTAAGTGTGCATGTGGGGATGGGGTGGGTGTAGAATAAGCCATGTTGAAAGATTTATTTGGTTTTATTTCTCTTTACATAGAATGGCCAGTATATCTTAAACACTATGAGTTGTAAGAACTGAAAGGAATAACACACTTTCTTATTTCTGAGATGCTGACTTATGCAGACACAAAAGCTAATGCTACTGTTTTAAGAAATGTTTATTTATTTATATTTATTAGGCATCTGTATAAGAAACAACATAGTATATATAGGACTTGGTACTATTTGAGGTTTCAGGCATGTGCTGAGGGCCTTGCAGCTGTTTCCCATGGATAGAGGGGTACTATTATAATAATTCCTAAGAGAGCATAGAACACATGCTATGCTTTTCTTACTCTCTCCTTTTCCAAATTTGGGACACATGGCAGGTGTCGGTGAATAACAATTCCACCATGTTGACCAACCTTGACTTTTATTTTTTGCATTCCTTTTTTTTTTTTCAAGGTACCCAGCGTTCAGAGACCATTTCTTCTAAAGACATTCTAAATATATTCAGTTAATATAAAGATATTCAGTCATTCAGAGAACTGTAGAGAACTGTGACAGACCAAATTACATTTTGTGTTTCAATTTTTAGGTTGTTGTTATTGTTTTGATATCTTTATTTCACAGCTTGAAAAATGGTAAATTGAATACATTCAGTTATGTTTCAAGATTATATGAAAAATCAAATGAATATTATTTTGAAGATTCTAGGAATGTATCAGAAATAAAAAAATTAGAATTTCTACTGATTATATAATAACTATTTTGTTTAAAGGTCAGTGAGAAAGTGATAAAAGCTATGTAATGGAAGTTAGAAATATTTCATTACAGAGGAATTCATAAAACTCTGGTTTATTTTCCACTTTCACTTATATTATTTCTGAATGCATCTTGCAAAAATATTAAATGTGTTAAAAGAGTAACCCCAAAACATAAATAATTTTATTTCAGTTAATAAAATCTAAATGATGTTTTTAAAATTCTATGAGAATTTTTGCTTTAGTTTTACTATGTCATGATTTGTCATATTTTTGACAGTTATTGATAATATTATATTTAAACAATTCTATTGTTAGCTCTAATCATTTTTCTTACCTCCTAAGTATATTATTCAATGTCATTCTTTCTCCCCTAATTATACCAGTTTGGTGAGCTGCTTTGAAATCAACATTCCCAACATGCTAGATAGCCACAGCTGCAAAAATGCATCACATATTTTATGATTAATATGTCAATGCCCAAAAAACATTTTCAACAGGTAGAAAATATATGGTGGGGAATTTCATGTATGAAATAAATATCTTTCCCCAATTAAACAAAGGAAATTGATTCAGAGCTTTGCCCTCATCCCTTCATTATGGAAAGTCTAGGTTAAACCCATTGTAGAATTTCTAAGGATGTTTCTAAAGTCTGTTTTCACAGAGACCTCCTTGTGAGTTTGACTTGTATGTACTGTATAGAGTTAGGAGCAAGACCAGGAGGTGGAGAGAGCAAGAAAGAGAGAAGGAATGGTATGATGAAAGGATATGAAAGCTAAAGAAGAATAAGCAAAGATCTATTATATTAAAGGTGGTAAGGATAGAGAAGTGGGACAATAGGGCAGAGTAGCTAGAAAATTCCTATCTTTCATTTAGAAATGACAATTCATTCTTCCTACAACATGTATCGATAGTCTAGTTCATGCTAAGCTTTGTGTGAGATCATGATAATCCATGTTTACTTTCCTCAGCTCTTACATCTAATCAGGCTCCTCTTTGGCATATACCACTTCCTATACTGGGGACTAGTATTAGGTAAAACAACAGTTACTTGAACTGAGTACTGAAACACCAGGACACATTGATCACTGAGATGGTAACCAACTGTCTAAAGGGTTGGTAGCCTATGCAACGTGGATCTCACGAACAAAGGAATGCTTCCGGCCCAGGGTGGGACAAGGCAAAATGGCCAGAGGTTTCATTGTGCTACTCAGAAAGGTGTGCAATTTAAAAGTTATGAATATTCCATTTAATATTTTCAGACTACAAGTAATTGAAAATGCAAAAAGTAAAACCAGTGATAAAGGGGGACAAAAATGTGTTATTTTCTAATTTTCAAGATCATATTTTAAAACCTTATAAAATTCCTATAGCTCAACTCATGTTTAAAGGTGGATGAGAAGTTGCTTGCTTATTTCAAACCCCCTGATTTCAGTGGTCACCCCACATTGTGTTTCCTGTAGTCTCCGAGGGGAGTTCTGTCTGCCTCCCTCTCTTCATTCTTTTCTCCCCTGAGAGAAGCTACATTGCTAAAAAAAAATACTGCAAATAATTTAATATGTCATACTTCCCAGGAAAAGTATGTGTTTACCCATAGGAATTGCTAAATGAATATAATTCTCCCATTGTATTCTCCAAGTCAGGAAGGAATATTTTTTTAAAAGCCTCTTGGGTTGTGTTATAATTTTCTACTTTTCCATTCACTATACCCATTAATAATAAGTGCTTTCTGCTAGACTCACAGGTGAACTAAGACCATAGTTACTGCATTTTCTGTCCTTAAGACAATGATTTCCATAATTACAGAGATGTCTGAATTGTGTGTTACCTTGAGAAGACAAGGCTATGGGAAATTGAAACCAAATAAATATTTAATAAGTCAAAATCAATAGAAGTTACAAAACTCTAAATTTTTATTTTCCCAGATCAGTCTTCCTCAAACTATGCGGTAAAGAATCATTTAATAGACAAAAAAACAAACAAACAAACAAACAAAAAAACCCAAAACGGCCCCACTACACATGAGTGCGACATATGCCTCACCAGGTAAATTTGACTACAGTTGAATCATTCTTTACTTTGTTCTGCAGTAAGAATATTTTGATTAATACACTAGGAAGTTACTGCAATGAAAAACTGTTTTAAATGTTCTATATGCTTTAAAAATTATTTCTGTTTTTCTGGCATGGCTGAGCAATATAACATTCACAAAGAGGTGCCACGCTAAGGACCATACATTGAGTAGTAGTGTTAAAGAGAAGCTCTTAGAAATACTCCTTGAAGCGGTGAAAAGCAGTCTTATTTCTACTGGGATGAGTTAATGCATAGTGGTTGGCCAATAAAGGAGAAAGTCTCACTGGTATAATAAAGAGACAGATGCTGCAGCCATTTTCCATCTTGCCACCACATAAACAAAAAGAGTTAAGTTTTCCAGATAACTGAAACAGACATCAACTGTCTTAATGTCCTAATATGCAAAACTAAGAGCAATCTCAGCAAAAGGTTCATGGCAAGGAGTCCTGGAGGAAAAAAAACGACAAAGGGTTATGGTCTATCCCGCGTTACTCAATAATAGTATATAGTCTTTGAACATCACTTAACCTCACTAGACTACACATTTGCAAAGCAAGTTGATTCAGATTATATGTTTAGTTCATTTTATGTCTAAAATTATAGATGTATTACCCCTTAAAATATTAGAGCCCAAGCTGAAATTATGGTAAGAAAATGCTCATGCCAAAATAAATCAATCACAATTTTTACATTTCTAACTGGCGTTTTCACAGAATAACCTGCCACTGATAGAAACATTACTGAAGACAATAGTAAAAAGTAGAAAATATTGTACATTATTATAACCATAGGCATTCAACAAAATGTTCGTTTCTTGATTAGGATTGTAAATTGCATTTGAGTCACTTAAATCAAATAGATGGGATACAGCACTCTTCTAAAGTTAGAATTTTGTTCTTAATATATTTAAATCTACATTTGATTTCATGTTTCACTAGAGAATTACATTATAATAAATGGGACTATGGAAATATAAAGTTATTTTACTCTAATGTCTCACATTAGGAGGTCTCAGTTCTCCAACTTGCCTTTACAAAGGCTAAATGAGACAGAGGATAAAATCCAGTTGAAAATAACTCTGAGAAAGTTTTGAAGAATGAAGTTACTACTGTAATATAAATTTCTGTCAAAACTGGGAGAAAAAGATTCCTGTGAACACTAAAGCCATTAGGGACTGCAAGGTATTTTATGTTGAGCCAAGAGCAAGTGAAGGGGAAAATACTTTGGAAGAGCTGTTGGGAATTGTCCAAAAAGAATTGGAAGAGAATTGTGTGCTGGTCCACAAAAAGTGATGGAGTTGAAAAACAGATGGAAAGATTATTTCTCAAGCATTTTCTTGGCATAAAATAATATGTCCAACCAAGTCAGAATGATGCAAAGAATATACTTCAAGCTGAGTTTCAACCTCAGTGTATTGGGTCCATGTTTTCCAGAAGTGGATAATTCTACAACATTCTAAGGGGAAGAGATAAAAACTATTTTCTGAACAGCAGATCATCACAAGCTTATCCACTCTCACGGTGTGTTTACAATGGGTCTGCTCAATGGTTTAACTCTGTAGACGATTCCAGTAGAGCATCCTATTAATGAGCGACTGAGGTTGTACAGTATCAACAACTTGGACCAACAGTCTCTCTCAGAGAAGTCTACGAAAATCATGACTCAGTGTGCTTATTGGAGAACTGTTACATATATTATAGATTATGTGAATCACCTAGTTAATTATTAGAACTTCTGAGCTAAAAAATACTGTTAAAGATTTCCCTGAATATGCCATTTAAATGTCACAATTGAATTTTCAACCAAACACCTAATTGTATACTATCACAAAATGATATGCACCTATTAAAATGACAGACATAAACATGGTTCTCACAAATTTATACACATGACTCATTCCCTGATGTAAGCACTAGGGAGTTCGTTATCTCTCTTCCCTTTTTCAATTATTGATATGTCAGCCTTCCATTTTTCTCTTGCCCTTTTCTTGATTAAATTCATTGTACTCAAAACTACTAGGAAAACCTTCCTTGAACTACATTTTCATGTTGGCATTTACCTATTCAAGATGTAAAGTAGATTAAAACTTGAAGTTATATTAAATCCAAGTTCCAATATAATTCAATATACACATATATCTAAATATGTTCTACATGCTGAGACCTACTCCTCTATGATCCTTTGTTATTTTGCAGGTGAACTGCCTCATACTCCGAGATTTCAATTTTTTCAGCCCTGGCAGGCCACTCCAATCAAACTTGCTTCTTTTTTAGAACTAAGTTTAACCATGGTTTAACTTCATCTTTTTCCATATTGTTTAGCCTTCATGTTGTTTTCTGTATAGAAATAAGCCTGAAATAAGTTAAATGGTAAATCTCTCAGGGATTATTACATATTTTTAAGATGATTGAACATAAGAGACAAATTACTAAAAGCCTGATGTGTAGAGAGGGAATACAAGGCAAGCCACTGTTCTTAATACCTTGTTAACAAGGGGGATAATTTATTTTTTTAGGGTTTTCTATGCAAGAAGTTCTACTTGGAACATTAATATTATTTTCTGCTCTAATCCTTTAAAACTCCTATAAAACTGATATTAGTGTTCATTATTTAAAACAAATGACAAAGCCAGAATTTAAATCATGTGCTTTGCCATTAAAAAAAATACTGCTTTTCCCAAAATACTACACCAACCCCTCAAAAGTGTGTATTGGAAATAGTCCAAAATATCCTGTGCACAGTATACCATGTTAATATTCTTACACTTGGATTTTGCAAAATCATCTTAATTTTATTGAATATAAGAACATATTTGAGAGCCGAAATCATTACTTTTGTATAAATCCATAAGATCCAGTGGAAACTAATTCTTAGCTGATAAGCTCACAGCTTGCACAAAAATTGTTTTAATAGTGAGGGAAGCCTGCTTCACTTGTGTTGTCTCCCATCACTCCAACATGACCCACATACTTGGCAACTGCCCCTCTGCATGCCCTGCATGGTTTACCCACCCAGCACTTTCCTACGTTAAGTGGATCTATATAAAGAAATGATGGAGGGAATTCTTCCCAAAGAGAGAGACAGATAGGATATTTGACTCTGCTACATCCTCTGTCCTTTTAGTGAGGACTGAGATATTGCATTTCTTATTTGAATACTGGTTTTGACACCAATTAAGGAGGTGTGAGCAGCAACAAACACCTGTCTTTCCTTTTGACTTAACCACCTCTTTCTCATTGGGAGGTTATTGGAAAAACAATTTCCTCACGTCTTCATATTGACAAATACATTAAAAAAAAATTCTGAGTGACAGGCCTTCTGAATTTGTAGAAATTCTAAAACTGATTTACACCAGCAGATTTGTAGAATTTTTTCACGATATGGCCTAGATTGGCATTTTTTCATTAGCAAACTTTGCGTCTGTGGGGACCCCTGATGGTGGTCCATGGTGACCCCTGCTACCTGGCATTCACATACATTCATACTGTCCTTTCCTTGGCTAGAATGGTTTGCTCACATCTGACAAATAGGTTAGGGAAGGAATGATGCCGTGGTTGATGTATTCAGTTACAAAGAGGTAACAGCTTTCTTCCTGAACACACAGTCTCTCTCTGATGACTTGCTGTGGTGAAGTTAGCTGTCATGTCCTGAGCAGCCCTGAGTAGAGGTCCTCACAAGAGAGCTTGGAAGGAGGTCGGAAGATTGCCAATAACTTAATGTAAGAGTTGGAGGCAGATTCTTTAGCCCCAGATGCTCCTGGAAGTGACTCTACTTCAGCCCACACAGTTTGCAACCAGAGCTGGAAGCTTGGGTCACACACTTCCAGAAACCTGCTCTCAGATTCTAACCACAGAAATGATGGGATAATAAATAGTTGCTATTTTAAGCCACTAAATGTGTGAGTAATTTTCTGCCCAGAAATAGATAACAACTAGAGTTTAGGTATTTGGTTGTAACAGATACCTAAAAATATGGGTGTAACTTCGGAGCCAGAGAGTTTTACATCCTACAGCATGGTGACACTGGGATGCATGGCTACTGCTACTACCAGTCACCCTAAGGTGGATGCCCCTGACCCCGACTGAACTGCAATTCTAGGCCAGATAGCTGCTACCACTGTGCCCATGCGCACTAGCCATCATCCACTTCAGCCTGTAACACAGGACTCCAGGTCACCCTCCCCCACAGCACACTTGTATGGATGCCTTTCTCTAGCTCTGCTTCTCTTCCCGAGATTGATTCTCCTCAACCTCCCCACACCCTTCTCACCCTACTTCAGCTCTGACTCCTCATGTCCCCAGCTCTGGCACGCACATCACTCCACTTGGGTTTGGGTTGAGTTCATCTGAATCCACATCAGAGTTTGGGCAATCAACCTGAAACATCTTTCTCTAGCCCTCCATGTCCTTATCTGTGTAAAGTAAATATTCTTGAAATTTTACCTCTGGTTAGTTCTTGAATCTAGTTTCAGAACATTCAGAACTTCATCATCAGGAAAAAATTAGAATACTTTTAAACAGAAAAAAAAGCTAAATGAAAGGAATATATTTTAATATTATTTTGAAATTACGTTTTAAAATATGTCATAACTTCTCAGTTTATGTGTGGTCCCCAGGCATTTATTATGCCCATGAATCCTAATTAATATAAACTGCTTACTACAATGTTTTTCTAGCAGGCATCCTCAAAATGTCCCATTATTGTGATTAAATATTTATTGAACTTGAAGTATGTCCTCAACACTGTGAAAAAAAGGTACAGGAAAGATTTCTACTTTAAAGACATTTTTGTGCTCAAAAGTACATCATGGCAAGATTATGTACTAGGGAATTTATTTTTCTCAAATTCTATTATAGTCTACCTTGCATTTTTAAATAAATGATCTTATATTTATTTATTATTAAATAGACAAATACATATTTAAAATAGTATCTAATTTATTAATAAATTTCCTTATTAAATGAAAAGTGAAAGTTTAAACAGTGTCTTTTGGAAAAACATTTCTTGAGGAAAATTTGACAATGGCCACTAATTACATAGAATCTTCCCATACCTTTTGATCTCCTCTACAGAAATCTACTTTATTTTGAAAAGTTCAATCACTATACATACAATGCCTGCATAAAGGGTTTGCCAATTATTGTTTGAGCTGGATTATTCCTTGTTGGGGGGCATGTCCCAAACTATGTGGGATGTTCAGCAGCGCCCTTGGCTTCTCCCCACTAGATAAATTCTGATACAGTCATCCATCAATCCTCCCAGCTATATAAGCAACAGTGTCTCCAGACATTGTCAGGTGTTCCCTCTCAAGGCAAGACGCCCTAACCCACACTGAGCAGGACTGGTTTACATACACAAAATGTACAGGATTAGAGAATGGTTTAAGTCATTGTAGTACATTAGATATTATTTTCATGGAAGATATTTCATGTTATAGAAACCTGCGAATTACAGGAATCAGAAATACAAATAACTCCATGGGACACGCAGATAAGGTAGACAGGTGGGAAGCACCAGTGGAGACTGTGATAAATGAAGGCACTCATAGCATGTGCTCCAACTATTGGTAGAAAAGGGCTTCTGCCCCTATAGTGTCATTGTCAAGTATCCTAGGACTCAAATTCAGATCCGATATTGCTAATTCCTTTTTTCAAGAAAAATACATATATCTGAAAAATCTCTTTATTGCTTAGAAGATATCACCCATAGATGTCAATTTAAGATATTCTACCAACAAAAAAATATTTTTAAAGTTTGGATTTTTTGTTTACACCATCTGTTATACTATTAAGTGATAAATAAAAAAGTATATATAAACTTATAAAATTTACATGAGTTGTATAATATATACCTACATCTAAATATGTAAAGATGTCCATAATTATACATTTATCTAAAGTTCTACAGCCCTCTTTCTATATCTATATCTGTACGTATACATAAGATATAGATATAGATGGATGGATAGAAAGATAGATGGATATGTCAACTTATAGATATATATTAAACATACTGGAAGAATGTAAAAGTGTTTAAGATGTTTTCCCACTGGTGGTTATTATTTTCATACCAAGAGCAATGGTTGCAAGTGCATTTCTTTTGTTAATGGTGGAGCTTTCACGATGACTTTTGTGGCCAGAACACTCCAGTTTCAGTGCAGAGGGCACAGAGAACCGGAGGTTTGGGAAGCAGAGACAGACCAGGAAGAGGAATCCCTCAGTTCCTCAAGACCATAAACTTTGTTGGCACTATGCCTCTTCCACCATTTGGCAGTGAAAAGCCAGGGAATGGAAATTGTCACCTACTTGAAGGAAACTGAACAAGGATGTAGGAACTGCCCACTGCTTATCTCTCTATTTTAGCCAAATATTAACAGGGATGCCATCCTAGTCTATGCATCCCAGATTCTGAGAGAAGGGTGTGACAAGAAATGGAAAACCAGCCCATGAGATGTGTCTCAAATAAAATCCTTAGTTAATATAACATAGATCAGTATCCAAATGACTATTATAGTATATTCTGCTTGTGCTAAATTTTAATTCTTTGAGAAATGGATCCAAGGTGAGGATGGAAAAATATCACCCATAGGTGTCAATATTCCGGGAGGTGGAGGTAAAAATAAAATAAAATAAAATTCTTCTAGAGTTCAAGCTAAAAGAAAGGACCCCAAAACCTAGGGGAAATACCAACCACAGAGAAATGCGTCACTTTATGTGTGAGTCTTTACCATCCTAAAGGAGCTCATGTGATTCAGAGAACAAGTGCTTCCTTCATGAAAGTCCTGCTTCATGAAGTGATTTTAGACAACAAATACTGGAATAAAAAGAAAATGCTCTTGTTCAACATACAAAGCAGGGGATACTGTAATTTCTGAATAGCCCATCTATTCTAAAATGGAAATTTAACTCTTTCATGTTTTTTGTTGAAATAATAGTATTTATAGGTCAAACCTTTCTTTCCTGTGGAAAGAAAATAACCCATGATGTTCAGTAAATTTGATTTGGAATTTAATAGACCATTGAGGTCTATAGCAGAAGAATAAAAATGAAGTGGATTTTCTGAGGAGGCCAAGAAAAGAAGGGGCCTACAGCAGAAAGAAGATAGATTTCCAAGCTGGAAGAGGACCTTTGGAGATCTGAAATATTAGAAGTGATGAAGAGAGAGCAGGCTAGCAGCAAGACTGGTTATCTAGCTTCATTTAGTGATGGCCATTCCTCCTGAGAAGAATGGCTGGTGCTGGTCTCCATAAGGCATGACAGGAAGCCACCATATAAAAGATTGCCTTGTTCAATGATTGCAGAAAACTGACATCAAAGTGCTGGTCCTTAACCAACCCTTCTGCTGGACAATGGATGCCTCAGTGGTAACTTGTGTGAATAGATTGCAACATGCTTGCACCAGTCCCCAGCTCATCTTATGAAAGATCCCTCAAACTTGGTGTAACCCAAGGCAAAAGGTTAAGTTTTCGATTAGAGCTAGACATTGCTTTACAATTTATACAAAGTGGAGTATTTCTTGTACTCGTTTGTTTGTTGATACCCATTTCGTCTACTTTCTGATTCACTATACTTTCCTCTACATTTTCTAGCATATACATGTATTATTTCCGTGGGTCTAAAAAGATACTTTTATGAGAAAAATCCAAATGTACCAATTACATGTGATGCCCTGATTTTATTGCTTTCCATTAGTATCCTCGATTAGCAATGGGACTTGTATAATAACAACACGTAGTCGAAACTGAGGTTACAGAAGCCATTGCCTATTTCCTCATTGATCTGTGGCAGTCTGTAGACATCACAGAAAATAAAATAGTGGCTAATAAATTCTGCTTTGAAATAGAGAAGGTTTAAAATAATGAAAAGATCTATTTCTCATTTTATAATACACAGGCTGTCTTAATTGTATTCTACTCTACTGTTTTGACATGGGCATTACTTTCCCCTCAGCATTAGTATTAGTGATTATTCTGCAAGAAATTCCTCTGGAGGGACTATCTAGCACTATATTTTTGACAGATTAACACTTGGAAAGCCAGTAGAAATCATTTTAAATGAAAAACAAGAAATATATGTACAACCTTATTTACACAGAGAATAAATGCTTTGATAGCAAATGTTTCAGAGTTTGTGTTTTATATCTGATCTTTAGAAAGCATTCAGCTTCCCAGGTTCTCCTTCCCAGTGAGGGCACCTGAAATCTGCCCTACTTTGACCTAAAAATAAGACAAAGAATCCCTTACAACCTTCCAATATTTCAATACTTACATTGTACTAAATGTATTTGAAATGGTTCCCTATTTCTGAATTCTCCACCTCCACCACCTGAACTCTAATCACAGATTAATTAAAATAGGCTAATTATAAACTAGATTAAATGCAGTACATCCTTCAGGTTTAGCAATAACAGTTGCATCTTGTTACAAATATACAAAAACCTATGTTTATTTATGTATTGTCCTGTATAGATAACTGTGTGTATATAATGTGTTTGCTTGTATGTCACATACCAAAGATCAGCACTTCCTATTTTAGGCTTACTTGTAATTTCCTGTATCACTCTTTTCTTTTTTCTTTTTACATAATCTTTATTATATCTTTCCATTACCATTTAGTCCCCTTATATCCCTTCTGCCCTGCAATCACCACACTGTTGTCGATGTCCATGAGTCCTTTTTCCTTTTTGCTCAATCCCTCCATCCTTTAACCTCCTCCCCTGCCAACTAGCTGTCATCTCTTCATGAATTTGTCTGTTTTGCTTGTGAGTTCAGTTTGTTTGTTAAATTCCACATATGAGTGAATTTACTTGGTATTTGTCTTTCTCTGGATGGCTTATTTCACTTAGCACACAGGTGGCAAACACAAGGCCTATGGGCCAAGTCCAGCCCTCCACCTTGTTTTAACTGGCACCTTGTTTCTACCCAGCAGCAACGCCGAGCTGTCACTTAACTGGTAAGGAGTAGTTACATTTATACAGTCCTAAAATTATATTCAGCCCTTTGAAGGCAACCGCGAAGCTGATTGGCCCCCAGTGAAAATGAGTTTGGTACTCCTGATGGCATAATGTTCTCCAGGTCCACCCATATTATCACAAAGGGTAAAATTTTCTTCATTTTTATGGCCAAGCAGAATTGCACTGTGTAAATGTCCCATAGTTGTTTTATCCACTCATCTATAGATGGACACTAGGGCTGTTTCTACATCCTGGCAATTGTAAATAACGCTGCAATGAACATAGGAGTGCTTATGCTCTTTCAAATTGCTATCTTGGGTCCTTTCGGATATATTCCCAGAAGTCGGATCGCTGGGTCAAAAACCAGATCCATTTTTAATTTTTTGAGGTATCTCCATACTGCTTTCCGTAGTGGCTTCACCAGTCGCATTCCCACTGAGAGTGCATAGATAAATATGTCCTTCTATGAGTGTCACACAAGACAAACTTGATAGAGGAAAAACCACATTTGTATTCGTCTAAGTTGTCTTCATTCAGTCTACACACTTTTAGAAAGGGCCAACTTCATGTCAATAGCCATTGCTCCAAAAACATTACCATAATGAACACTCATCAGCTAATAACATCACAACATAAATTAGGTTTGTTAATTTAACAAATATGTATTTTTAAATTGCTATCCTGGATCCTAAAACAAACCCAACTGATATTGTATTTGCATAGAAATATGCACAGTCACATGAGGGAAGGGTCACTTGTACAAATCAGGAATTATAATAAAACTTCTATGATATTTATTTACACACAGAGCTACAGAGAGTAAATTACATAAGAGAAGCAAAGGGGAATTTCTATTACACTTTCTCTCCTCCTCCCTAGTAGTATGCAATGGTACTCTCTACAGAAAAAAAACCTCCTCTGAGATGATGTGGGCCCCACCTAGATTAAAGGGGCTAAGTGATTGACAGGAGCCCAGCATTCAATGTTTCCAAAATTACTAAGTCTAAAGATGATCTATTTTTTTCCTAAAATGGAATAGAGAGCATGAGAAAATAAATTATATAATAGTCCTCTTTGTATATGAGTCCTATCACTGGTATATTCTGTACATTACTTAGTTTATAACTCCTCAATGTGGACTTACTTATCCATGCTCTGTGTTGAGCCATGGAAAGCACAACTGACAGTAACCAAACACACTTCCAGCTGTCAATCGTCCTCTACACTTCAGAACAGGTGAACCAGTGGGAACATTGAGAGAGTGACAGCATGCATGCTTTGGTTTGTGAGTCCAATTTCACAGTCAGTGGTGAATCCTTCGGTGACCTCAATTGTATTAAGTTCTGGAGGAACACACATAGTTCATAATGATTGGCTATAATTATTTTTTGTCTTTAGGCAGTCATTTTCTAACAGATTTTTAAAAACAAGAGTTTGTTCCAGGCATCTATTTTTTCTTTACCACATTGTTTTATATTATTTTTCATAACATGTATTGCACCTTTGGAAATGTGGAGAATAGAGCTTAGTATTGAGAATATGAAATAAAATGAGATGACATGTAATATTAGTGAAACTATTATTTGTGCTAAATTAACATTGAACAAAGCCTGCCTTTATCCACATGGTTGTCTTAATTCAACTACAGTAATGCACATTTATTTATTACATATATATTGAGAGTACATGTCAGAACTTTCATCTCCAAAATAAAAAATACTATTAAAATAAATTGGAAAACTCATGACTTGGCCCATGGCATCAAACACTCTGCAGTATTATAATAATAGCTGAATTATTAGGGGTTTTTTTGGTGTGATTTTTATAGCTATTATTTTTTTTTGTGCTTATGCAAACTTGGTGTCTTTTTAAAAATCCGTATTTCAGTTCATAGTTCTGTAGGCGAAAAGTATAGCAGGCTTGACTTTGTTCAATGTGTTCCACTGGGTCTCAGGATCAAATCAAAGTGTCAAACAGCCTGAATTCTAAGCTGGAGGTTCTGGGTGGAAAAATCTGCTCCCAAGCTCATTCTAAATGAAAGAATCTATGTTGAATGGGATAACACAGCTCCCTTCTGTTATAGGACTGGGTTAATAGCTATTGTCTAGGGGTTGCGCTCAACTCCTGGAGGCCATCCATATTCCTTCTCCCATGACCCACTGTCTCTAGCCAGAAACAGAATATTGAATCCTTCTCATGCATTGAGTCTATACTTCACCTTCTGCATCTATCTGCCAGAAAAAAACTCTATACTTTTTAAGAGAATTTGTGATTAGTCTTTTCTTTAAGTCAACTGTGTCATATAATATAATCTAACCATAGAAGTGATATCCATGATATTTACCTTGCTATGGATTTGTGTGGCATGGGCTGGGGTAAGGGAATGTAGGGAGCTCTTTTAGAGTTCTCTCTACATGGGAGCTAATACAGGCCATAGAATCAACAAAGCAGAGGCATCGAAACAAACATTTTGTACATAATTTGATATTTCAGAAACATTCTACTTTACCTTCATAGGAAATGTCAGGATTTATTGGACTTTGTGGTTCTTATTTTATAATGGGTGTGTATGTTTGTGTTGCGTTTCCTTTGCTTTTGTTTTAATTTGTTTTGCTTTTACTTTGATTGTTTGCTTACTTTTTTTTAAATTTACATATGGCCCTGACTGGTGTGATTCAGTTGATTGGGTGTCATCCCACTAAGCAAAAGGTCACAGATGTGATTCCCAATTGGGGCACACACTTGGGCTGCAGGCCTGGTCCCTGGTTGGGGTGCCTGTGGGAGGCAACTGATCCATGTTCCTCTCACACATTGACATTTCTCTCCCTCTAACTTCCCTCCCTCTCCCTCTTTTTAAAAATAAATAAATAAAATCTTTTAAAAAATTACAAGTGGAGGACAGATATAATATTACAGTTCTGACACTGTTGCAGAGATAGTAGGTAAACTCTTTACTCATTACATTAAAAATATATTACACATTATTTTCTTCCTTTTTTTAATCGTGCACCAATGAATAAGATTGCTCAGACATTCTGCTTTGGAAGAAAAACTTTGCGAGGTCAAAATCTTGAATATACTATAAAATTGATAAGATACAGAGTTTATAGATGTTGAACAGCATTAGAAATACTTTCAACTCCATACAGAAGTCTAACCTTTATTCCTTGGAATGCCCTATACTACAAGGAATTTAGAAGTATTTGACAAATGTACTGAGCAATAACAATTCACCAGCCACAACTTCGGAGTAGTCTGATATGATTATTTTTTAAATGTGATAAAAGCAAACGCTGATAGGGAATTTGCTTAAATTAAAGTACCTATAAATCATGTTATGGGTTATGTAACATGAATTGATTTTGCCTATCTTTCTAATAATCTGATATCAGAAACCAAAAGCCCTGATGGAAATGCCCATAAATTATCATCTGTGTATACAAATGAAAGAAGGAGACTAACCATGAGATCCTAAAGTTTATGTTTATTCATAAACAGAGTCACAAAATAGATGCAGGAGGTTGCACCTGTCTAAGGCACATACTCTCCCAGATACGCAATTAACTGAGCTTCATCATCTCCTCCAGATGAGATTTCTGCAGTGGGATGGAGTTAATTAAGTGCATTCTACAAAAATAATTAGTGTTTATGGAATATGTAAATGGAGGCACTGTAGTGGGTGTACATGAAGATATTATATGGGGATTATTGCACAGTCCTTCAGATTTAAGACATTGCTAAGAGTAACAAGAATAAAACATTCACAAGCATGCATAAAAAATCTCCCTATGTAGGCACAATATTATCAAGTTATCCAAGTTGATTGAGGCTTCAATTGTGCAGTAAAGGTGCACATTCAGGTGACTTTGTGTCTCTACAAGTAAAATTGAAAATAAAATAGCTTTTTCCCAAGTTACCTAAAATGTCAAGGAAAAGTTTTCAAATTGAATTAAATAGAAAATTGCCTCAGTTTTTCATTAGAAACAATCTCATTGTTTTCCCTGAATGATGAGACTTAAAAAGGTCTTAGTATTATCTCTTACTTTATGGGACTGCAACCAATAGGAAACTGGATTCCATTTTAAAAGATAAAACAGTTGTAACTGGCCAAAGAGAAATTTCTAAATGAAATGATATATAACATTTCTGGTAAATATATAATAGTCCCTTGGAGCTAATAGTCAACTAACTTATTTCCAATATACTTTAATAGTTTATACCAATTTTTCTGTAAATCACATATAACATTGTTGTTACTGTGATTTCAGCAAATAGTAGAAAATCATAGAAATAACTTAGTGGAGATGGCTTCAACATGGAATCTCGTTAGTGGTCACCACTATTCATTGCAGTACAGCTGCTTTGCAGTACCAGTCTTGTTGGCAAATTTAATCTCATAGTAAACACGCCTTCTCTCTCTTCTACGTGATAGAGCTTTAAATATTTAAAGATGACTATCATATATTTTTGTATACAAGCAAAATATATCGCATTATTTTATGTATTTTTATGTGCCATCTTTGCTAGATTTTTAAAATCTTAATTGTTTATGTCTTCCCCCAACTAATTTGCATCTATTAAATGTAGAATATGGAACCAGCATTGCTGAAAACTATCCACAAAGCAAGATTGCCTGGAATCTGGATGGACATTGTCTATTAATACTAGAAAATTATGTGACTTTTGAAGGTCATACTGCCAGTATCAATTTGACTAATGTATTGGATAAATGGTACTTTGTTTTAGTTTGACTTCCAGTTCTTTAGGAATCCATTTTATCCTACTAAGAATTTCATGTCAGAATATAAACTCTCTATTTTCCTAACTACATAATTAACATTCAACAAGGCATCTAATCAAAGAATCCCTTTCTCATTAGTATAGTTCTGACAGTTTCATCACCAAGTGGCAAGTGTTCCAGCAAATTGTGCTGGTATCCTATCAGATATGTCAAGAACTTGATCTTCCTTTCCATTAAGTCGATTAGGGACAGAAACCAATTTCCATTATAAAAATGTGACCGAAAACAAGTGACACTTTTCTGACAAAATTTTCTGATAGAAAATGAATTATACATTGTTTCCTATATATTTTATGAGTTGTTATTTTAAAATATTATTTGAATAATTTAGTATGGAACTAATGTGAAAACCAAAGGAAAAAATCCTTGAAATCACTTATTTAATTATAGTCAAGCTTTGAAATATTGCCAAGAAAAATAAATTAAATTTTGGAATTTTCCCATGAGTACAAGTGGCATGATTATTTTGGTATTTTTGGCTTTTTGGGGATAGATTTTATTTACTTCCACCACTTATTACTTCACACATCACATAATTTAGAATTTCTTTTTTATCATAAGCATATAAAGCTACTTAATCTAATCGTGACCATGAACCATGATATTATACTTTTAATTATTTTTGTGTTTACATACAAATACATGTAAGTTAATTATATTCATATTTAAATATTGTCATGAGGGATTTAATAATGATATTCTCTTTGATTCATTGTCATTTTAGAATTCTGCATCTTCATTTCTGATTACTTTTTAATATTCTGCCTGATCTTTAATCTTATTTCTTATACTTGTACTATAAAAACCCATCTAATTACCTAGAAATATCTCTCTTAAGATAAACAATAACTTTGCAAAAAAGTGAAAAACTCTCCTTTGAGCTTATGTTTCTATCCACTAAAATATTTTACAGCAGGAATAATCCTGCTGTAGGATGCATCTAGGAATCAACAGACCCAGTTGAAGCTGATGAGAATGTGAATGAGATAGCCCAAATTAAAGGAAACTAAACAGTGACTGTGTTCATGTTTTATAAAGTTCATAAAGTTATGTTTTCTGATACTTTTGTCTAGAACTAAAAATAAAAATGGAGGTAAGATCCTTAAGTATTTAAGGGCCTGGGGAGCTCTTGACCTTAAAAAAGGTCAATGACAGTGTCAGGACTCAGAGAAAACCACCCCATGATATGCCACAATGCCATATTGATTATTTTGAATTCAAGTTTACTTAAGAGATTGTCATTGCAAGAACACTCTGGCCTCTCTGTCCCCCTAAGAGCAAGAGTTAAATCCCCCACGTGAAACGTGTCCTCCATGTACCAGGAAGACTCCCTGACCCTCATCATGAGGGTTAAAGAATTCAGATGTGAAAAACCTCTAACAGTAAAGGTTGTTGCCTCTATATTAATTTACTACCCAAGCCCAAAGTTTGTGTAGATTTTTCACTAATGAAGACCCAAACCTTGCTTCGATTCCTTTTCATGGAGCACTTTTTTGTCCTGTCAATTCTTCACAAATCTATTGTTTCTCTGTCTAACAGTATAAAAAGGTGTTTGGTTTGAGATATATATATATATTTTTTTGAGCCTCGTTGTATGACCAGATCATCAAATTGTGATTCTCCATCACACAAATATTAAATTGTATTTCTTCTGTTAATTTAGTCTTCTGTTAATTTTATTATTGTATTATTAGTCCATCCATGAGAACTAAAGAATAGAGGAGGGAAATTGTTTCTTTGCCCAATGGTAATCACATGGATTAGCTCTCCACTGGACAATGTGCAAGGGGGCATTATGGAAAGTTCAGATACCATTTCACTTGTGCAGAATTTATGAACTGACCTTAAAATTTCCAGAATGACTGTTGCAAACATTTTGAGTGTAAATTTGGTTGGTATATGCTATATCGGTTACTTAATACAGAGTCATTTTTTTCAACTCTCTTATTTCAACTCTTAAGCAATGGCTTTAAATTTTTTCAAGCTTTTATTAATTTTTTAAAAAATATAGAAAAATAAAAGAATAGTAGAATAATATACCTAAATTTTCAACATCTAGACTGAATAATATGCCAAATAAAATAATAGATGGGTCAATAAATTTTTCAAAATATCCAATTAAGTTTAATAAAAACAAATACAATTTTTTAAATTTTATTTTCTATTTAGCACTAAAAATTGGGTTTTAATTACAGCATTACTTTCAATATCAATAAAACAGAATTGTAATTTCCCTGTGATTATTTTATCTTAATAAATAATATTTGTTATCCATTAAAGGTAATAAGATAATTACTTGTGAAATATACTTGAATCGATTTTAAATAATAACGTTTTACAATTAATTTTTAAAATTTTTTCTCTAACTACATGATTAGATTTACATTGGCTTTCCATAACTGATTAATGTGATGATCATTTGCTTCATTATATTACCTTTTCTACTCTAATTTGTGTTTAACTTTTGTTATATTTACAAAAGGTAAGTCTTTTAATAATATATACTGTAGCAAGATAATCCCCCTATTCTCTGTCTGGTAATAGAGTTATTTGTTTAGATGTACTAGCTTTTTCATAACATCACCCATTGGGACTGTGTCCAGACAAATGATTTACAGATTATTTTTGATGTATGAAAAGCAGATGATAACACAGTTAATGTAAATATTTTTCCAATTATGGAAAATTCAAAATTGGCAAACGAAAAGGTAATTTCCACATGATGAGTATACAGGCATAAACTCAAAATTTTAGTGAGGACACCTGAATGTATTACCCACATGGAGCATAAAGGAGCCATGTCTTTTTCTAGAAGCAGAGAGCTATGAACAAAAGCATAATGGACAATACAATTTTTATTTTGTTCTCACCTTTTCTGTCTTTTTATTCTAAAAAATATTTTGTAAAAAATCCAGAATATAAAGTAAGCATTGATACCCAGAATAGTAATCACCCAGTAAATTTGGGACACCAAAGAAAGTTGACAAAATTCAATCAAATGATAACCTTTCTACATTAAAAAGAGGGGGAAAAATAGCATGACATATGGGACTAGGAGTCCTATGCCATTCTCTCAGCTTCAAAATATCTTAATTGTATCAACCTTACTGTATACCAAACATAAAAACTCAGTAAATCTATGAGATATACACTGATTTAGCTTATGTTTTGTATGTGTTTATTTTGAAAATAATATTTATTTGCATATTTGTCATTAGTTTTAAATGTGACTTATACCATCTTATAACGAATAAGAATTTACTGGGGGGAAAAACAAAAGCTGGTGAACTACTATGCTGTCTGCTTCTCTATGCTCACTGTACTCCTTGTCAATTCAAATGATTATTTTAGTTTCCTGCTTCGGGAATGCACATTTGGTGTTTTTAATGCAGAACTCAGTCTCCACTACTTACCAACAACCTTGTTTAGGCAAATACAAGTTTAATATGCTAGGAAATAAAGTTGAGAGAAATCAGGATTGCTCATTTAAATGTCTAACTATTGAAGATTGAATAGACAACATTGGTGTATACTTTTAAAGTGGGATTCAATCATCTTATTATAGAGCTATTGTTTTTTTATATTCACCAATTGAGATATCAATTTCAATTTTGCCTCCTAAAAGGATAAATCTTTTTGTACTCAAATTCATGAAAATATAGATGTTCTCACAAAAATACAAAAGATGTATGTGTTATGATAATTCAAATACATCCAAAAATCTTTGTAGATTAAATACAATAGTTTATCTCCCCTTTAAGCAACTGCCAGATATTGGTTTATGCCAGATGATGTCCCAAAACATTCAAGAATTCCGACACTTCCCACAATGCAAATATGTTATTTTCCAAAGGTAATGGACAGGTGTTAGTCTCTGCCATAGGTGAAAATTTGAATAAGTTTATAAATGTTAATCTGTCTAAATTAAAAGGTCTCCCCATGATTATCACCATGATGGAAATATTCATTTCTCAAAATATGCTTACATTCATGCCTTATCCAGTTTTTATATTTAGCTTTCCCATTTATATTTTACTAGTGAAATTTCACAGGAATAACTTTCAATGTATTAATTATGTCATTATTAATTAATAAAGACATATTGGTATTCTTCTATGAACCAGCCATTGCATATAAAGTATTTATGTTATTTCATGAAATCTTCACAATAAGCCTAAAAAGTAACTGCTGATGTTTCTTTTTGTAAATGGTAAAGCTAAGGCTAAGGATATTGGGCAGATAGTCCAAGGTCAGAGTACTTTCGTTGGTTGATGGAAGACAGGGAAGTCAGGTTTCAGTGGAGGAAAGAAGAATGGGAGATGAACGGAAGAGGTAGTCAGCCTGAACCATATTTTGAGATATTTAGATTTAACAAGATATAGAGACAACTGACATATGCATAATGTAGGCAAGGTGAAGAATGATTTTTAATATAAGAAAGGTCATGTAATGATGAGTGGCATGCAAAAGACCCATGGAAGGAAGGATTTAAAGGAACATGACAAACCAAAAGAGAACAAAGGTTGACCATGTTTTATAAGATGGGAGGAGATTAGAATCAATGCACATAGGGAGAATCCAACCTGGTTAGGCAAAGAGAAACCACTCTAAAATGTAAAGAAAGGAGGAAAGCTGGGTGCTGATGCAGGACAGATGTTCCATTTAGACAGGAAAGACTGACAATTAAGGAATTTTGTACCTGACTGAGTCTTAATGTGCTTAATTATTTGCCTGACTTACAAAATTGTATTATTTTGTTGATGTTGTTGAACACAATATGTAAGGTGTCACTATACAATTTACAGAAATGCGTCCTGCACATCTGTTTCATCCCCATGGTTTGCTTACAGAATTGTAAATATCAGTGATTGTGAATATTAAAACAGGGGGACACAAATTAAAGTGGAATTCTTTAATAATATTTCATATTTAAAACTTAAACTGAGCTATAATTCCTCTTAATACATTTGCCAAAAAAGGAGAAGTCTGTCCTACAAAGATAGAATAATTATTAACTATTTTATTGATTATTTAATTCAAAATGCTCTTTTTTAGTTGTAATCTCTATATTTTAGTTTCATTGACATTTGGTTTCCACACTAGAAGAGTCCCTTCAGAAAGAAAAAGAGCATATGAAAATTATTCTGCATGTTTGGAAAATCATCTTTGTTAATAAAAAATATATAGCTAACATTTACTTTGTGCTTGGTACTTTTATAAGTACATTACATATACCACTTAAATTTCACAACCATCCTATGATGTAAGCACTAATATTTTTCCTATTTTGCAGATGAAGAAACTCAGGTACAGAAAATATAATCAATGGCCTTGGAGTCTGCCTTTCCTGATGTTAGATTAACTCTAGACATTTCTCATGTAATAACTCAATACTTTCTTCTTTGCATGTGCTAGTTTGAGTTACATACTGTAATTTCTAACTTTAAAAATGCTGATGGGGGTTTCCTTCAGTCATACAAACCACTAGATCACACTGTCCATTCTCTCACAGTTACACATACTTCATGGGGACACGCAAACGATCCCCTGCAGTGTGGTCTTCTCCTTCCGCATTTCCTTGGCTCTCACATTCCCTCATTCCCTTGATTCTTCAGAGATAGGGACTTACCAGTGGTTTCCCTGGACTACTGTTAGTCAAATTGCTAATGCATTTCATGTCACTCCAACTCTCTTCAGTACAAAAAAATTGCTGGTATTTACGTAATTTCTCATCACTACAATCAGTATTTAATCTCTCTGTACTTCCACTGCTTTTAAATATATATAGAACTTCTAAGAAAATCTTGTTTTGAAAATACCTACTCCCACCAAAGATAAAGGAATGAGCAGAGGGGAAGAAAGAAAAGAGAAATCTTTGGTCTTAGCCATTACTGTGTCAGCACTGATGGAACTAATGGTCTAGTGAGCTTACATTCTGATTAGTTTATTTTACTATATGTAGATTAAAACTTAGAAGGCAGTCTAGAGTCCCTGAATTATAGTAATAATGTAACATATGATGAGCCAATTACCTATGAGTCAGCATTTTGTAACTAAAATATTAAAAATTAAATTTTCAAAGAAATCAGAGTATGGCATATTAGGAAAAGGGGAGACCATTACCAAGAGAGGATTTGGATAATTGAAGCTAGTTCTGGCTTGACTTAAAACAGATTTGATGGACCAATGATCTGAATAGATTTTTCTTCAAACAAGACATACCCTAAATTTGAAAAGCTACTTACCACCAGTATCATCAGAAAACACAGGTGAAAACTGCAATGAACTATCACTTCACACCTGTTAGGATGGCTACTCCACAACAACAACAAGTACATAAATGTTGGCATGGATATGAAAAAACGGGAACCCTGTGTTCTGCTGATGATAATGCAGAATGGTGTAGCTACTATGGAACACTGTATGGCAGTTCTGCAGAAAATTAAAACTGGAACTACCATATGATTTAGCAATATTACCTCTGGATATATATCCAACTGAACTGAAACCAAAAAGATACTGGCCCCATCATGTGCACTGCATTAATATTTATAATAGCCAAGGTATAGAAACAATATCAATTGTCAATTGATGATTTGATGGGTACAGAAAATGTGATGTATACATAATCTGGAATATTATTCAGCCTTGAGAAAGGAAAACTTGCCATTTGTGACAACGTGGATGAATTTAGAGAAGACTACTTTATGCTCAGTTAAATAAGCTGGTTACAGAAGGACAAATGCCTGATTGTATTTATATGAGGAATCTCAAATACTCAAACACAAAGAAGCAGAGAATGTAACAGTAGTTGCCAGGGACTGAGGAGAGAGAAAAATGAGAATTGTTCAATGAATACAGATTTCACTCATGCATGATGAATAAGTTCTAGAGATACTCTGTACTACACAGTGCCTATAGTTAATAACATAGCATTGTACACTTTAAAATATGTTTAGAGCCTTGTGCAATGTTGGTACAAATTAGTACAGCCACTATGGAAAACAGTATGGAGTTTCTGCAACAAAGTTAGAAATAGAAATACTATATGATTGAGCATTCTCACTCCTAGGTGTGAGAATTTCCTCACTTCAGAGGAAATTGAATCAGTGTCTCAGAGACTTATCTGCAATCCCATGTGTATTGCCGTATTATTTACACAAGAACATTTTTGAAGGTGATGGATATGTTCACAACCTTGATTGTGGTGATGGTATTGTGGGTGCTTGCATATGTCTAACTCATCAAGATGTATATATTAAATATGTGCAATTTTTCTGTATCAATTATATATCAATAAAGCTTAAAAATACTGATCAAAGTCTCTTTAGAGGTCACTTGATCATGCAAAGTAAGGTTTTGTTCTACATGGTTTCTTACCTTTTTTATTTTCACACTACTTGCTAAAATATGATTCCTTTGGACAATTTGGTCTGTTAACTTTGTATCATTGAGCAGTTCCAGTGCCATGTGAACCCGATGTTAGTAGTAGGAACAACTGGGGATTAAAACTTTTGGATTTTAATCACTCATACTGCAACCCTACTAGAGGCATCCTACGATCCTGTTAGTCAGCATGTGCCAGGCTTCCAAAAGAGCTAAGTGTTGTCACTCATTCAGATGCTCTCAGCTGCAACGAATGGTGACAGTTTAGGCAACTGACTGCATGCTAGAGAGCATCTGTTTTCACCATGTTGTACATAATTAGGCTCTCTGCCACTTTTTCTAGGTATGAGGTTTATTAACAATTTTCAAATCTAATAAACTGATGTTTTCTGTATTGTATGATGATTTCCTTCACCATATAACAAAAATGAAATAGGAGATTCAAGGCAGTGGTGATATCCTAGGGTCTGTTACTCCTATGTTTTTTATAGATTTTCATCTGAGGGAGGTATAAATTGACAGTTTAATATTTTCCAAATGTTTTAGGATCATAGTTTTTCATGTAGTATCTATACTTGCTACTGAAAGATTAAGTTAAATTATAACTGTTATAAAAAGAATTGGATTTTGTCCCTGGCTAGTGTGGCTCATTTGGTTGGAGCATTGTCCCATAACCAAAAGGTTGTGGGTTCGATTCCCAGTCAGAGCACATAGCTAGGCTGCTGGTTTGATCCTTGGTCTGGGTGTGTATGGGAGGCAACCCACTGCTGCTTCTCTTTTACATCAATGTGTCTTTCTCTCCCTTCCTTTCTTTCTTGCTCTCTCTTTAAAAAGCAATGAAACTAGGGTAAGGATAAAAAAATGGGCTTAATTCACTGAAGATATTTTTGATGTTCTTCTGCTATATGACATTATCCTAAGCTTCCACATAAAGTGGTACACAGGCAAGCAGGATTTCCAGCAGAGGAGATGTCGACGGTGAACAGGGAGAATGCTGAGTTCAGACAGTCACATGTAGTATACAGGAAACAAGACAAGGGGCCACAGTAAAGACAGAGACTGCACGGTGTGTGTTGGGAGGCTACTTCAGGTGAAGTAACCAGAAAGGAACTCTCTGCAGCGTTAACACCAGAGAAGGAACAGGCAAAAGGAATATCTAGGAGAGAAGCACTCTATTTAGGGGAATAGGAAAGACAAAAATGACAGTGAGCTGTCCATGTTCAGGAAACAGGAGAAACACTGGTGTGACTGGCCTGACTGTTGTTGGTGAGAGGTTGACAGAATGAGGGCAAGTGGGGTGGGCAAGACCTATGTCCTATGAAGTCCTTTGTTGGTTTGATGAGGAGTTCTTAATTATATAGTATGTGCATTAAGAAGCCATTCACGAATGGAGACTGAAGCTTTCAGTGACTTGACTATTTATATGTGAAGTTAACGATTACATCCAGGCACAGAGGCTGATCAGAGCAGTCAACAGTCTGTTATAATAGGGTGGGGGACAATAGTAGTCTGACTTAAGTTGTAACAATAAACATGGAAAAAGAACTATGAAATACAGTATGTATCAGGAGGTAGAACCAACAACTTACTAATGGTTTCAATATTGTATGGGAGGGAAAGAGAAAAATTAAATAAAACCCTGATTTTGGCTTGAGCATGTGGGTTGGAATACTTTATTTTTACTGTGATGGAGAAAACAAGGGGGAGAGTGGTTTAAGAGTGGATACAGGTATAAGTGGAACCTTTGATGTTGTATAGACCTTGACAAAATCAATTTAATATACAGTCCTCCAAACTTCCATCTGAGGGTAACTGAATTTAAACCATTCCAACTGCCACAGGTTAATGAACTTAATTATGGTTTGGGTCCAAATATAATTAGAAAATTAGTTAATACATTTGGCATAGTTTCACAGTAAAGATAACCTTTCTCAGGTGACATATCACCCTGTTAGAAGCTATCGATTTTCTCTGCTTAACATTCATAGAGACCTACATAGGAACTTACATTATTTCTAAAATTAAATATTTAAAATCTGGCATTTCAAAGAGCACAATTTTCTACTTAGAGATAATAATAAAATGTTCCCAACTATTTCAATACATTTAAACTGAAGAGAAGTAATTATCATTGATGGATAAAAATGAATGTTTTCTTTCATCTAATGAACTCAAAAATACTTTGAAATATCTTTAAAAACTCATGAACATTTCATCTTCTCCAATCTCACCTACACCTTGTCTTAAAATCACAGAATGAAAATTGTGTAGAACAAGAGTACAAGCCAAGCCCTGTAATGACAACGCGAGCAGCACAGACACGAGTTTACCATAATATAGTTTGTGAGAAACAGAAGAATAAATAAAAGGACCGAAGAAACAGTTGGCACACAGACCCACCAATAATACTGAGTGATTTGATATGTAGTAGATAATTTTAAAGGAATCTTCATGTGTTTTTTTAGAAATTTGCAACCTAAGCCAGATAAATTATTCACATTATTAATATACCCCAAACACACTTTTGCATATGTTGTAAGAAAGTGGGTGTGTATTTTGCACTGTGCTCATGAAAAGGCAAAATGCATTTTGGTTTGGTTAATGTTCCCAATAATCAAAGCTCGTTCCAGGTGGGAGGCATCATCTGGTGAATTGTTTACATCTTAGAAGTCAGCTAACTTTTTGAGCTCTAGGAGGAAAAATAGAAGAATAAATGATTAATATAAAAGCAGGTGTTTGATTAAAAGAGGAAGGTGGCCTTGAACGTGAGCGGAAGGAAGAATCGAGGCAATAGAAATTATGTTCTGTGTGTGCGAGTTAGCAAACATCTAAATTTGTGAGCAGGGTGGGTACTAAGGGTTGAAATTCAGCACAGGATAGAACAAATAAAAAAGGTAGTTGTTCTATGCAATTGAACGTCAACTCCGAGGAACTGTCACTATTGCAGTAGGAGTTAACAGGTAAATTAGGTATTAGGAGGGCATTTCGGTCAAGTTACTTGCAATGGCACAGAGGGATGCATGAGCACAGTTATTAAAAGGAATAAAGGAAGTATGTCCATAAGGCTGAATCATAATGCAGTGTGTACAAAAATAAGAGTAATCTAGAATATTCCAGGCAGAAAAATCTGTAATGACAAAGTCAGAGGAGCATGAAATAGGATGAAATAGAATGTGATTGCAGAGACCTACAAACTTTATAAAAATCTGCTTGAATATTTAAATCAAGAGATGAATTGACAAGAGAAAAGCTTAGAAAAATAGGCGAGGAACAGTCTGTAGACATGTTTTTAAATAATAACAGAGTATTTTATGTAACTTATTTTTTTCAAATTTAGTAAATATTTTAAGCCTATTCTCTTGTTAATCTTAACAACAGCCCAGTGATTACAGATGCTTGATCTAGAGAGAGTGTGTGTGTGTGTGTGTGTGTGTGTCATTCTTTGTTATATTTGTTGTTGTCAGTCATTGAGAGTAATAAGAAAAATCTCTCTACTTTGTCAATTTTTAAATATATTTTGGTTAATTTTTTTTCAAAATAGAGGTCATATCATCAGATCCATAGGAAGTTTTAAATTGTAATACATTACTGGTAAATTTAGACTCATCATTATAAAGTGATCCTCTTTATGTATGATAATGTGCTATTCTATGAATATTTTATCTGACATTAATAAAACAATTTCAGCATTACTTTATCATTTCCTCAGTTAATTTGCAACTTCATTTCACATAAAAATATGTATGTCTTTCCTTTGTCTCCTAAAAAATGCATATAATGGAAATTTGTTTTGTGATAATCTTTGTACTTTAACCAGAGGATTTAATCTGCTTACTGATAATATAATTTCTCATAAACGTTGGTGTGTCATCATACATTGTGCCTTTTTATGTGCCTTGCATGCTCTATACTTATTTTTCTCTTCTTTTGTCTTTTTTTGGATGGATTGATCATTTTAACATTTATTTTCTTCCTGCCCACAATATAGAATATATTTATTCCATTTCTAATTATTATCTGAGAAATTGCAATATGCATGTTTCCTTATCAAAATGTAGTCAGTCATTTTACCATCTTCCTGTACTAAAGAAAATCCTCAGAACACCACCCTATAGTCCCTTCCTTACACAGAACTGTTGTCATGTGTTTTAACTCTTATTGTACTTTTTACCATATGAGAAATTATTGTTCTGACTTTGTATAGCCAATATCATTTACATTCTACCTCATGGCTACTACTTATTTTTTGGCCAGGTTTTCTGACAATTAGTTTACACTACTTTTGTTTTACCATTCTCTTCAATTCTGAAATTAATCTTTACTTCCAGATTTAGAGGAAGAAACACTTGTTCATTGAAAATATGTGTTCTTCCACATTACTGTCTGTATCTGAGTCATTATTGAATAATGCTGATCGAATGAATGCCCAGTATGCTAGCCATTCTGGAACACTATAACAAAAATAGAAACTCCACATGTGAGGTGTTAATTAATTAGTTCATAATTTGAAGAGTCGATTGTATTAATATAATAATGTTGGGTTTCATTACATTATAGAACTTCATAACTCACAAATGTTACTCAATAAGGGATAAAGAGACCTGACTGCTGTGGCTCAGTGAGTTGCATATGATTCCACAGAATGAAGGGTTGCTTGGTGATATCCTGCCAGGTCCTGGGTTGGGGGCCAGCAGGAGGCAACCTATGGATGTTTCTTGCACAGATGTATGTTTCTCTCCCTTTCTTTCTACCTCCCTTCCCCTCACTCTAAAAATAAGTAAATAAAATCTTTGAAAAAAGGATAAAGAAAAAAGTAAAAAAAATTTATTGAGGATGATGAAAAGCTAATTTTTCATGTATTTTGGAAGCTAATTATACTAAATACATGAGAATTCAAAGAAATACTACAGTAAGCTCTGGAATCTTTGGGAATAAAAAATTAAAAAGTACAGGTCACATAAGTGTTGACTCCCATTGAAAAACTAATTAGTCATGCTATTTCTACTCTCCTTTGCCAAACACTGCATTAATGAAAATTGTAACTGTAATTCATCACATTTATAGACTTCTTTCATATACCTCATCTCACTCAAGCCACAACACAGCCTGTTGAGGAAGGCATCATAGCTCCATAAATAAGAAGCTGTTATTTGTAAATAATTCTACAGCCAAAATGGTACTTAAACTCAGGTTTCTGTCTCCACTAGCAATGTTTTTCCATGGTTAGCCACCTGAAAACCAGGTTGTTAAAATATTCAGTAAAGAAGAAAATTCTGGAGGTGGTAAGTCTTATTATTTGGAGTTATCTAGAAGAATGTCAGTGGTTAAAAATAATCTCTTGTTCTATATAACTTACATATGCTCAACCAAATACTGAGAATTTTAAGACCCTGAGGTAAATTTTGTGGAATGAAAAAGATATGTCAAAAGCACTAAAAGGTACTTATTTAACTTCCATCATTATAAGTAAATCTAGCCTAAATTCTTAATATAATAAAATTCATTGAAAACAAAATATTCTTAGTAATTTTTAGCTGTTGGGTTATTGTCAATTTGGCTAGATTTGTTGTTGCCTGAACATTTTGTTTAGAATTATGTATACATGAATGAGTAAGTTATATGTAAAATTGTGTGTATGTGTGTGTAAGTGATGAGTGATAACATGGATTTGCTTTGGGCAGCTGTGTGGTAAATGTGTTTGGAATTTGAAAACTTTGTTTGAAAGACTGATCAATAAGCACTTAGGATGCATTATTTAAATCACATCATTGTATTTTGGGCAGTCAAACAAAGTGAAATGAAAAAATGCAAGAACTGTAACTCATAGGAATGCAAACATAATGTTTTGCGTACTGTACTCACACATGGCATCTGACTGAACATTCTCTGTCCCCGACAAATCTAAAAGATGAGTAAGGGGATCCACTAACTCTCCATTTTACAGAAGAGAATTTAAGAACAGAAGTTTGATATTTTAAAACAAATTCCCATAAATATTGAAAGTAAAAATGTTTTTATATATCTCAAGTAGTTTATTAAAAAAGAATATCAAGTCAAATATATGTAAAGCAAACTCACAGAGAAACTGATAGCTTGTGACTGACAGTTTCAATGGAAAAATAATACAATGATCTAATATTCACTTAGTATAACATTTCCTTCTTGTGACAAGTTTTATCTTTTAAAATTTTGGGGTTTTTTTATTTGTTATTTTTTTGTTGTTTATTGTATTCTAGGGAGGTATTCAATTTCAAGTTAAGTGTACAAAGTGATTTGCAAATATTTGTTTTTCTTTTAATGGGCAAATGGTTATATCTATTTTCATCTTTTCCCATAATAATTTTTTTATAATTGTGACTTACATGAATCTTCACTCATCCATTTCTCTGTGTATAATAGACCTTAAATCTGAAAGGAGTCAAACAGAAGTACAATTCTTGATTCACCTCTTAATAGTTGGGAATCAACTTGCACAATTCACTTTTCCTCTTTATGACTCTTCTTTCTTATCTAAAGTTGGTTCAGTACTAGTGTCTGACATGTAGTGTTTCTGAGGATTAAGTGAGGGAATATATGTAAGTCATTAGCATGGTATGTGGTACTTTAAATCCCAATTTTGTTATTATTGTTATAATTATTTTCAACCCATCAGTAAAGCTGAAATAATCTTTGAACAGTTTTTCACTGAAGAATTTATTAATTTTTAGGGGATAATGTCAGTTATGGCTTTGCTGATGACCACATTAAATAGTTGAACTTCTAATAATCTTCAAGAAAAATAACATTTAGACAAAAATGTCCATGTTTTTGCAAAGCTCAATTTAGCAAATTCTATTACAAATGATTTCCTGAAATGAGCAGGCTTTTTATTTATTCTTTTGAATTAAAAACTAAACACCTAAACTAGAACCATAAACTAAGAATGACTATTCTATATAATCAAGGCATGCTGTCTGATGAAACTTTCTTCAGTGACAAACTGTTTTATATGTGTTCAAGATTACTACCATTAGAACATGAAATATAGCCCTGGCTGGTGTGGCTCAGTGGATTGAGGACAGGGCTGCAAATCAAAGAGTTGCTGGTTCAATTCCCCATCTAGGGCATGTGCCTGGCCTGCAGACCAGGTCCCCAGAAGGGGGTACATGAGAGACAACCACATATTGAGGTTTCTCTCCCTCTCTTTCTCCCTTCTTTCCTTTCTCTCTAAAAATAAATAAATAAAATATTTTTAAAAGAGAACATGGAATATGAAGATGGATAAAAATTTCAATTTTAATTAATAAATTTAAATATCCACATGTGACTAGTGGTTACCACATTGAATGGCATGTGATGAATATCCATCCCTTAATCAAGTCATAAATGAAGCAATACTTGCCACCGTTTCCTCTTGCCATCTAATTGAGCCTTGAGGAAAGGCTCAATTTGAATTGCTGGTGATTTTACTTAATTCCAAAGACCTATCTTGAGAAATAACATTAAAAATCAGCTTTTACTTCAGATTGTACTTACAATGATGCTCAGTGATTTACACATTGTCCTCCCTGAGACAGCCCACAAGCAGCATTTCTCCCTGACATGTTACCAGGAATAAGAGTGCTTTTTTTAAGCAACTAGCTTGATTTAACTTATGAATATAATGGTGATTTAAGTTTTGTTCTTTTCTTGCTAGAGCCTGATGCTCAAAAATTAAGTCGGCTATTGATAAAAATCAGAAAATAAATAATACAATTCTCATAGCAAGTGATTCCCAACAGAATTGATATCTTCAGATATAGTTATTTTAAGAATTAAAAAATGTTTTACATTAACATACAATATGAGGGTGATGAAGCCAGAGAATTTTAAGCAAAGAAGAAACAAGACAATATAATTAAACTAAGGAAACCCTGAGAAGTCTCATAAATTTCCACCTCCCTGCCTGGCTTATTTCACTTAGTATAAATACCATATGATCTCACCTTTAAGTGGAACCTAATCAACAAAACAAACAAGCAAGCAAAATATAACCAGAGACCAAATATAAAAATAGAACCAAATTAAAAATAATCTGACAGTAACCAGAGGGGAGATGGAAGGGGATAGTGGAGGGAAAGGGGGGAAGGGGTTTCAGGAACAACTATAAAGGACACATGGATAAAACCAAGGGGTGGGATAGAATTAGGGGAGGGAGGGGGGATGGCTGGGCTGAGGAGAAGTGGTGGGAGGTAAATACAGACAAGTGCACTTGAACAACAATAAAACAACTAAAAATATATATAAATGCTTAAAAAATTTTTCCACCTCCCAATAAACCTTAACCAAATGTAACACTTTATAAAAAATATAACATCATACCTGTAGAACATTATTATGCCAATTTAAGACTACAGAATAATCCCATGTGTTTCTTAACTAGACAAATTTAATTTTAAAAGTAATGTGAAGATAAAGTACAGAAGTCCCACCTTATCCATGGGGATGCATTCCAAGACCCCCAGTGGATGACTCAAACTGTGGACAGTACTGAACTCCATACAGACTATGTTTTCTATATACAGATACCTATGATAAAGTTTAATTTATATATTAGTTGCAGTAAGAGAACAATAACAAGAACAAATAACAAAACAGGACAATTATAGCAGTATAGAGTAGGTCCTCAAATAATGTCATTGTGTTCAACATCGTTGTGTTTTCAGGTTGATGAGAAAAAAATAATTGACTCCCGGCAAGGTGAATGTCTAGGGGGAAGTTTTGTGTCACCCTTATGTCTGAGTGACTTTTCTCTGTGTCCTGGGATTTCCTCCCACATCTGAAAGATGTGCATGTGAGGTATAGTGAGTCTCCATTGTCCCAGTCTGAGTGAGTGTGGTGTGTGCAAGGGTGTGCATTCATGCACCCTACAAGGGAAGGGCATCCTGTATATGGTGGTTTTGTCATATGCCTTTTAGTTTAAAGTCTCAGTTTCCCAGAACCTATTGCTGACATTCAGTGAGGACTTATTGGGCTATAATAAATGGCATATAAATGTGCTCTTCCTTCCTTGTCTCTCTCAAAATATCCTTTTGTACTGAACTTAGTCTTCTTTTAGTGCTGATATGAGATGATAAAATGATAAACCTATTCCTGAATCTGTGTAATTCTCTCTTAAAGTAAGTGGTTCGGTGTCACTTATTTTAGGGGATCCCTGGTGGAAGTTCCCTCACAGTCTCAATGCTTTTCCAGGCAGCACCTTGCTGTCAGTCAGAACCCGTTTACTGTGCATGTCTTCCACCCACAAATCTGATAACTTTTCTATCTTAACTAAGGCAGTCTGGCCATAACTTTTGCAGTTTGAGGTACAACAGTAAAACTAGTATGAATTTCCTTTTCCTTACTCATAATTTCAAGAATAGAAGATTTGTTCTTACCATAGACTTAGTAATCTCAGCATATGATTTTTTTTTCTTTCCTTAGTAAGTCGAAAAGTTTTACCTTTTCACTTAATGGAAGCACTTTATGCCTTCTCTTTGGCATGTCTGAATTGCCAGAATCACTACTTTTGTTCTTTACAGCCATTATTAAGTAAAATGAGAGTTACTTAAACACAAGCCCTGCAGAACTGTGACAGCCATTCTGACACTGAGATAGCTACTGAGTAATTAACTGGTGGAGAGCGTTTAGAGATATACTGTGTGGAGACACTGGACAAATATACTGTGTGGAGACACTGGACAAAAGGATGATTTGCGTCTCAAGCAGGATGAGCTAGACAGTGCGAGATTTCATCATGCTACTCATAATGTTACCCAATTTAAAACTTATCAATTGTTTAATTCTGGAATTTTCCACTGAATATTTTCAGACTGGCAACTAAAACCTCAGAAAGGGAAAGTACAGATGAGAGGGCTACTGTTGCAAAATTAATTAGAAAAGTTATACTTGATGTATTAAAGTAAAATCTAGGGCAAAATGGGAGGGCATGCAAAGGACAGTGTACACACTTTCTGAAATGGAATATGGCACAGAGAAAAGCTAAAATGTTATTATCGGGTTGACCAAAAAGTTCTTTTTTTCAGTAAAACAAAAGACATTTTTCATTTTTACCAGTAACTTTATTGATTTGGACATTTTAGTATGTTGGCTATCTCCCACGTGGTATAGTGTTAATTGTTCTCAATTAGTGTCTCAGTTTGATCACTATCAACTTCAACTGGTCTACCTGACCATGGGGAGTATCATCCAGTGAGACATTTCCAGCACAAATCTTCGCAAACCGCTTTTGACACTTTCAATCAGTCATAGCTCCTTGTCTATACACTGTACAAATATTTTTGTGTGTTTCAGCTGTGTTTTTGTCTTTCTTGAAATAATAAAATATAGCATGCTGAAAATGCCTATTTTCTTCCATCTTCAAAAATAAAATGGCTACACAAAAATTTACCAATTTTGATAATTTTTTAAAAATGTACACTGATATGACAGCTCTCACAATACAGTCTACTAAGATTTTTTCAAATGAAGTTAAAGACAACTAAGCACTACTAGAGCCTTCTTATGAAAAAAAAATGTTTTTGGCCAACCCAAAAGCATTATCAATGTGACTACAAGACTTTAGGATTTTAAGGAAATCATAAGAGAGAAAAAACAATGTGGTATGTTCGAATTAATTTATTATAGTGTAGTGAAAAAAGTCAAATAGTGTATCATCAGAAAGAGTAGTTAAAGATTGACTCCCACTATGTATTATTTTCATGATCCTACACAGTTCAATATAATCCATGATTTTCAGCCTACAGGGCCTTAGGAAAATATAACCACTGCTTTGTAATCTCAGAGTTTTCTATGAAAACCCCAAAAAAGTTATAAAAGAAGGAAAACACCATATCATTTGTTATATTCTATATTAGACATGGTGCTATATTTTATATATCCTTATTTACCTTCACAAAAAAAATAATGGGGCTAGTTATCATCATCACTGCCTTTTTAAAAATATTTTATTTATTTATTTTTAGACAGACAGAAAGAAGAGAGAGAGGGAAACATCAATGTGTGATTGTCTCCTGCACACCCCCTACTGGGGACCTGGCCCACAACCACGGCATGTGCTCTGACTGGGAATTGAACCAGCGACTGTTTGGTTCACTGGGCCACACCAGCAAGGACAATCACTGTATTTTTTTTAAGTAAAAGTTTTATTGAGATATAATTAATTTACCATAAAATTCAGAAGAGTATAATTCAATGTTTTTTGCTATACTCACAGAGTTGTGCAACTATCATTATAATTAATTAAAAACTATTTTTATCACTCCCTGTTCAAGTCCCCATAGCCATTAAAAGTCATTCTATTTTTATTATGTCACACATATCTCCAGCCCTAGATGATGACTAATTTGCCCTCTGTTTCTACAGATCAACCTTTAACATGTCATGTAAATAGACATGTCATACTATATGCGATCTTTGTGACTTGCTTATTTCACCTGGTAAGTTTTCAAGGTTCATCCAAGGTTATAGCATGTATCAGTACTTGCTTTATTTTTATGGCTTGATAATATCCCATTATGTGGGTATACTTCATTTTATTTCTCCATTTGTCAGTTGATGGAAAATTGGGTTGTTTCCATTTTGAGACTATTATGAATAATACTTCCATGAACACTAGTGTTCAAATTTTTACATGGGCATGTTTTTATTTCTCTCAGGTATATACCTAGGAATAAAATTACTGAATTGTATGGTAACTCTGTATTTTTACTTTTGAGGAAAATCCACACTATTTTCCAAAGTGGTTACATCTGCATTTCCACCAGCAGTATATAAAGGTTCTAATTCTTCCATATTCTCACTAAAAGTTATTATTGTTATTGATTAAAGTCATCTTAGCGGGTGTTAAATGGTATCTCATTATGAATTTTATTTGCCTCTCACTGATGGCTAATGGTATCAAGTATATTGTTCTGTGCTTATTGAGCATTTGTATTTCTTGTTCTTATTCAGGAAATTATTTAGTCAGATATTTTGTCTATTATCAGAGAAGAAAACAAGAATCAGAAACATTAGGTCACTGGCCCAAATTCACACAGCAATAAATTAAGCACGATTCATCTGAAACTCACTCTGTCTTTAGAGTCTGTTCTTAAGGACTACACTCATTCTATTAATTGAACACTTCCAATCAGAATAATTGAGAAGACATTTCTATTTCTTGAAATGTTTACTACACTTAAGAAGTATTTCTCTGTATTTAATGGCAACAAATGCAGCAATATTTCTCAGTACCAACAGAAAGGTTCAGCAAATCTGATTTTCCCAATAATAAGCTGAAAAATTAATACAACATACTTGTCAGACTTCCAATATCACAGAAAAAGGATGGGACAATAGTCTGTTTGTATCAGCACAAAGGGTAAGTTGCAAAGAAGTGTGTACAGTTATGAAGTTTGCACTTTTTTTCTTTTCAATTCCCATTTCCTTTAGGCAATGAGGGCTTAGCAGAGAATACACCTCACGTACACATAAATACTGAAAAGGGGAGATAGAAGACTTCACCTTTCCATTCTGAACTGCCTTATATTACAGGGTTTTCCCATCTTAGGGAGCTTCAACCCTCTGTAATCATTCTGAAAGTCAACTTGTCGAGTTGAAAGTTTCAGGAACAGGAGCGAATGTTCTCCCAGCAAATGCTGTAATAGCCTGAGTGGGAGGAAGAGAGGAGAGTGCAAAGCAGATGTTTAGATAGTAGGGACAGGTCCTGGAAGCCACATTCAGGAAGGGCGGTGTGAGGCCCCTGCTGCAAACAATCGCCCTCTATTCCGGTGCCGGGTTGTTAACGTTCTGCCGCAGAACACGGAGTATGGTGTTTCTCATTCCACTCACTGGCAGAGAATTTTGCTCTATGTCATTTTGGATTGTGATAAAAATGCGATCCTTCCCATGATAAATCTAAGCATGTCAATCATATTTTATTAAACTTTGCTGCAGCAATATCTTCTGGCATTCTATCAGTCCATCTCTATTTAGGATTATTATTTTTTAACCCTGGGTTTGGGATGATCAGAAAGCATTAGAGCTCTGTATTTGTGTGACACTTCTGGAACCTCACATTTCCAAAATGTAATATGCTGCATCATGTGAAGCAAAGTTAAATAGGGAATGAATTTATTCATGAGGGAAAAGAGGTTGGGGTAAATTGCATAGCTTATGCAATCTAGAATTAAATAAAGACAGAAAGGATGCAAAGCCATGGTAAAATGTTTATTGATGTTTTTGTGATCAGGTTAGGAAGAATATTAGTTTTGCTTTTCAGCATTAAAGAGATTTGTGTGAGTTACGGTAAACTCCTCTCAAATTTTTAACCCTTACCTTCCAGATTTTGTGTATAGTACATGTATAATATTTTCTACGGTACCCTTACCCCTCTTTCCTTATCTTTTTTCAGTTGTAGCTAATTATAATAGTATTGTAAGTAGTAATCCTACTAAATATCACACAATGAAAATGTGCCAAGCATTCTGCTAATCTGTCTCAATGTGCATTGTGACTTAGAGTCACCCACAGCTCAATGATGTACTCAATACTATTACCCATTTTATAAATGGGATAATGCAAGGTTAAAGCAGTTAACAATTTACCCATGATAGTAAATAAGACCATTTCCAGATCACCTCTATTCTAACCAATTCCTGAGGAACCTTGATGATGGATATGAAGAGTCCTTTAGGAGTTTTCATTTCACCAGTGAAGGGACCTAATATTAATAGTACTGTTGTAATCAAGAACTAGTACATAGCACATGCTATGTGACTATATTCCTCCAGTAGATATCTCAGGGTGGACATGTTGTTCAGTATGGTAACCTAAAACTGAGCACAGCAATGATGCTCATTAAACATTCACTGAAAAAACTAGTTAAAAATAAGCACTGATTAAGGACGTGGGTCAACTCATACCAAGTCTGTCACAACCAGCCTTCCCCCAGCATGGTTTTCCTGTTGATTTAATTAGACTTCTGTATCTGACAAAAGCTTGCTTCCCTGTGGTTCTATACTACTTTCACAAGCTCTAGAAACCTGGATAGAACATTGAAATTCTATGGAGCACATTTGAGATCATAAACTATTTAACCCCAAACACTGGTTGAGATCCTGCTCCAAAGAGACTTACTTGCAATCACAGAGAGCCCTTTAAAGTCTGAGTATCACTTCTATCTTGAATTTTCTGCCGTCATTTCTCTTGTACCAATTGCTTCATCTAGGTGTATAAGTTTTATCCCTGGCCACAACAATTTGGTGGTTAATTCTATTTTCAGTTTAATTCCTTAATTCTGATCTCATCCAGCTTCACTTCTACTTGTACCAAAGTTCAAAAATATGGTGTCAGTACTCATGCAGAAGATAAGAGTGATACAATTTTCAAGTGCATTTACTCTGTGCTGAACATGGATCAATACAAATTGAAAGGATCTAATCATACCTGAGAAAGAAAGTGAATTTTACATTGTTTAAATTTAATATTGAATTTAAAAGCGGTAAGTTCAAAACCAGTAAATGTAATTTTAGAAAAATTTTAATGAGTAAGTTTCTAAGTTGAAGAAATACAGCACAATACTTTGGTACTAAGTTCACCATTTTTGACTTAATCGACTGATTTAATTAACTTCATTTTAAATTCCTGAATTTAATTTTATATTAATCTTGCACAGGTCTAGTCTGCTGATATGATGAATAAAATCATGAAGCTACTCACAGTTTATAAATCTGTGTATGTACTTATGATTTATTCAGGATAGTTAGTAAGAATCAAGCAGAAAGAAAATTTTAAAAACTAATTTTTTCTTCGAGTCCCAGTCAGAGCACATGCCTAGGTTGCAGGCCATGTCCCCCAGCAACCGCACACTGATGTTTCTCTCTCTCTCTCTCCCCCCCTCCTTTCCCTCTCTAAAAATAAATAAATAAAATCTAAAAAAAACCTAATTTTTTGATAAGTTAATGTATAGGTGTGTATGTATGTGTCAGAGAGAGATTCTTGTTGTGTATTGATTGTGGAATTAAGGCTAATATGACATTTTAGAAACATTTGGCTGCCTGTTATTTTAAAGTTCTGTTTATGGGGAAATTTGCAGCTCATTGTACATAAAGGAATAAGGCATAAAATAACTTAGACTCCGCATATTGTATTTCATTAATTGTTTCAGAATTTAATATTTGAAGCAGTGACACTATATTTTATTATATTAATAATCATAGGAACTAACTTAACTACTGTGATATGGGAACCTCTTAGAAAATTAAGAATTAAAAGGTAGGTAAAATATGTAGTTCTGCCTCCCAGGTCCTATGTCTTTTACTGTTCAGCTTAACTATAAGCTATTAAATCAAAGAAAATGGATGATAGAATTTTCCCTCTTAATATCGTATAGACTAGAATTTGGATTCCATAATATTGGTTAAAGATTAATAAGCCTTATGTTGCAAAATCAACATATAAAACTAATATGTGGTATTATAATTATTGTTATTATCAAGTCATAAAACTCCTATTTATTAAAATACTTGAAATGGATCAATGTAAAATAAGAAAATATCTATTTTAAAAAAGATTAAAAATAAGAAGCAAGCAATAAATAAATAGGTTATGGCAGAAGAAAATGATTAAATCCTGGAATCTATTCTAAATTAAATTGCTGCTATTGAGTATATACTATAGCTTGAGCTTCCCAGTCACCACATAAAAATATAAAAGATTTATTATTTAATCTTTATTGTTTTATGTAATATAGTATCCTACTTCATTAGGAAGGCATGGTACCATTTTGGCGTCTAACATATATATTATGTGACTCATTGTTTAAATTGCTATTGCTTCATTACTAATATCTCCAAACCCAGTGGCTTGTTGTTTTAAACAGTACGCATTCATTTATCACTTATGTGAGGGTTTCCCAGGGCTAGTCTGGTGTAAACAAGGCTCAGCTGGGCAGCTCTAATGAGTTTAGTCTTGTTTGGCTGGCTAGCCTGGGGAATGTTCTCATGTGTTGTCAAAGGTGCTTACATGACTGTTCAGGACCTTGTCAAGGCTCTGTTTGTACTATGTTTACTGAAAGCCTATTGGCCAAAGCAAATTACACAGTCAAGACTTAGTTAAGGAGCGGGAAGCCCCCTCACCTCCCGGCTAAGTGGAAGAGCACTACGAAGTTACATAGGAAAAGATATGGATGTCTAATGCTGTTACTAGAGAGAGTGGAGAACTGTAACAGTGATCCTGTCCACCACAGACATGCTCAGTCATTCGCTTGACAGGTAATTATTGAACAACTAATGTGGCAGGAACCATTGTAGGTGGAGGGGATACAGCTGGAAATAAAATGTAAAAATCTCTGGCCGTACTGAGGTAATATTTTAAGGAATGGAGACAGAAAATAAAATATATAAGTAAAATACATACACTTATTAGATCATGAAAAATGCTGTAGCAAACAATATAAAGCATAGAAGGGCAATGGAAAGTATTAGTAAATAATACTTTAAATGGGATGATGAGAGATAGACACGGTAAAGAGGGGACACATTTAACTAAAGACTTAAAGGAGGAGAGGACACTATCTATATAGATAAATTAGTATTTCAGCTAATGCTCCAAATCAAGAAAGCAATAAATGCAAAGACCTCCAAACAAACAAGTCAAGTTATGCAAAGAGGGTGAGTAACTGGGAGATGAGATCAGAGTGAATGGGGAAAAGATACATATGTGCACTTTATAAACCACTGTCAAGGCTTGGACTTTGAGTAAGAGTAAAGACAATTGAAGTTCTCGTGACACGATCAGATGTAAATTTTAATAGGCTCATTATGCCTGTTTTATTGAGTATAGAGTATGGGCAGGCAATGGAGGAAATAGGGAGACTATTATAATAATTTAGAGGAAGGATGGCAGCTTGAAGCCTTGGACCAGGGCCGTGTTGGTAGTGGTGCTGGTGGTGAGACAGTGCACAAACTTGCATTTATTTTGAAGGAGAATTGACAGGGTTGGCTGAGAGACTGGATGAGAGATGAAGAAGGGAGGAAAACTGCCTTTGAAATTTTTTAATGAGCAACTAAAATGTGTAAGTGGCCACCACCAGAAATGAAAAAGACTGTGGAAATATGAGAACCAGGAGCTGGGCTGTAGATGTTTATCGTAGTGGAGATGTCAAGTAGGTATGCATGTACTGATACATAAGCCTGAAGTTTTACGGGGAGGCATGTGCTGAGGATGGAAATACAGTAAACGAGTCATCTACATGAATGATGTTCAAAGCTTCAGTCATGCAGGTCATGGGTCTCCAATACAATTGTGCCAGCATACTACATTGATCTCTTAAGTTTAAATAAATGTGTGTAGTTCACCCAGTCTTTGTAAGACTCTTCTAGGCTCAGAGTGCCTATAATTAATACCTAGCACAATGCCTTGTAATTCTTAGACATCTCATAAGGTACTTACAGTTTTGTCTAAGTCTCAATCAAATGGCTTGGGGTTAAAGAAAGATTTCTGTTAAAACAGGGAAAATGGAGGTTAAGTGACATAAAACTACAGGAAACAGTAAGAGGAGAAAAGATAATGATGGGCTGATGAAAAAGTCCCACTGAGCAGGGAGATGCCCTAGGCTCACCCCAACTCAAACAATTCCAGGCACATGTTTGATGGTCCAGCCTCCACAACCCTACGTGGTCTGGAAAGAGTCCAAGTTGACTTTAGAAACTGCATGCAACAGGATCTAAGCTGGGCGAGACTTGTGATGTGCAAATCTGACTACAAGGACAAGCAAACCATAGGAGGAACAGGGGCTCATTTGGCCTAGGATTCCAGAAGACTCCATTAGAGTCACTTAAAAAACATCTTAAAGTCAATTTCAATACAAACAAACAAACAAAAAAACTACTCCAGTTTAGTGTAAGTTAAAGTTCAGTGTCTGAGACACTAGGGATTTCCCTCTGATTTGACATTCTCTAATTCCATCAAGTTATGTTCTTTTACTTTTTAAAGAAGCTTCAATATACTACCAAGCAAAATGGAGACAGAGTCATAGGTGGAGAACAGATGACAGCTAGTTGGGGGGGGAAGTTTGGGGGTGGGGGGATTGAGCAAAAAGGAAACGGGTCTCACGAACATGGACAACAGTGCGGTGTTTGCTGGGGGCAGGGTTAAAGGGGATTAAATGGTAATGAAAAAATATGATAAAGATTATATATATATATATTTTTAATTATTTTATTTTTGTTCAGTTACAGTTGTCTACATTTCCCCCCCACCCCAGCCAAACTCACCTCCCTCCCTTGCTCCACCCCTGCTCTTGGTTTTGTCCATGTGTCGTTTATAGTAATTCCTGAAAACTCTTCCCCTCATTGTCTCGTCCCCCCTCCCCTCTGGCTATTGTTAGATTGTTCTGAATTTCAAAGTCTCTGGTTATAATTTGTTTGCTTTTTTTCTTTTGTTGATTATGTCCCAGTTAAAGATGAGATCATATGGTATTATTTTTTAAAAAACTATAATATAATACTTTCTTGCTCTCACTTCAACACACAAGTCAGGGTAGCAGGGGCCATTAACTCAGAGTGTGTTTTACCGATAAATAAGGATTTGAAGTAATCTGTACACAGAGATAGTCGGTCAGGCTTGGAGATTTCATTTAAGTTGGCATTCATTTATAATTATTTTGTTTTGTTTATTTTCTTGTATCATTAGCAAACTTATTTTTAAAAGGGCAATCAATTAATGCAAGGGTACTCTGGTCTCAGTCACCTCATTATTCTTCATGCTAATTAATCACAAATACTAATGGATTGCCTAGAAATGGGAGGCTTTACTCCTTTAGACATAAAAAAGCTGTGTAAGTGGCACTGTATGTGTCTTTAAAAAAAACTTGCTTGTACTGAATGAATTGTTTAAAGAAAAAGATTATTCTGAGTTACTATAGTGGGTTCTTTATAAATTAAAATATTTAACACATGAATGAATGGACCTTTCAAGTTTCAAATTAATAACAATTGGATCAAGAGCTAAAAATATAGTATATCGTATTCAGACTCAAGCTCCATGTATTAAACTAATTGCTTACATGGTAATAAATAGAATATTTAACTTCTCTGGCCTCAGTTTTCTCATCAAGTGGGTTAGTAATATTAGTAATGACCACAAACAATTATGGTAGTGAGAAAATACAATAGTGTATATAAAACCCCTAGTACATATTAGACCCTGAAAAAAATGTTACATTTTTTTTTCTCTTCTTCCTGTCTTTTTCTCTCAGGAACTTAGGATATAATCCTCCAAGTCATAACTGATTATAAATTCTTTCTAGAGTTTATCTTCTTAAATAATAACATTGTTCCCATCAGATCCATGATTTCTAGTCCATTTATATGTCTTAAGCTATGTAATGAGATCAGTGTTATTGGCGTGTAAAAGACATGGCCAACTTGCTTACCCTTGCTTAGAAGAAAATGTGTCACTACTCTTATGTGATGAGGAAAGCTGATGATAATTCTTCATTCAAACTCCTTCAGCCTAACTTATATGTTTGGAAAGAATTATTTCTAAAAAGTGTGCTAGGGCTTCTTGTAAAATTATCTGTGTGATAATTTATCAAGCCAACTTCTCCACTCTCATGTCAATTTCATATTTTTATCAGTGATTTTAATTTATTTTTAAAAATATTAACTAATGTTTTTCTAACATATAATATTTAATTTTTTTCCATCTGGGTTATATTCTTTATTTACTTCTGTTTCTTTTCTTATTTTTTACTTACTAGTCTTGCGAAATATCTATGTTTATTATTAATCTTTTCAAAGAAGCAGATTTTTTTCACTTTGTCTCTATTTCTTGCTTTCTTCATTTTGTTTTGTGCAATTTTTTTACTTTGAATTGATTTGCTCCACTGCTTTTTTCATAACTTCTTTTAAAAACATTTTATGTATAATTAAAAAACAGATAAACAAATTTATAGCTTAATTAATTATTGTAAAGTAAATGCCTTTGGAATAGGCAACCCAGTCAAGCACTTGAACTTTGCTGGCCACTCCACAAGAGCTTCAGCGTTCCCCCTGCCAACCACAGGTCTCAACTTCCCTTGAAAACTACTCACTATCATAACTTTTATGCTTGCTGTGACCTTATCTCTCTGTGTTGAGTGAGTATATTTTCTTCACTCAAGTGAATATGTAGATTTGCCTTGATCATTAAAAAGAATTATAAGAATAAATTTCAATGCAGAGTTTCCTATTGCATTACTTTCCTTTTTACTGTTTATGTGGAAAGACCCTGGGATATTCGTCACACGGAGGGTGGTTTGACTAATGCACATCCCTGAGTGAAAGGTTATGTATGTTTTGGATCTTGACAGATATGATTACCAATATTGCCCTTCTCTAATATAGGCTGTTTTGCACACCCTAACTCATTCAATGTAGTGTCAAAGACTTGATTTCTGCAAATATGAGAGGTGAAAGATTTAATGTTTTTAAATTTATCTTACCATGGAGATTAATCATAGATATAGATATACATAAAGATATATAGTATAAATATCAATGTAGACATATAGAAATACACTTAACCATATACATTTCTTTTATTTTTTTGAAATGTCTAGGTCTTCCTGGATTTTTAAGGGGTGTCATTGTTAGAAAACACAAAACGTACAATTTCAATCTTGTTCTATCTGGAATAGAATATACAACTTCAATTTTATTCTACTTGGAATTTATACATTCATAAAGGATGAGTTTTGTAACCAACCTTATTTATTGCTATACATATGGCTATTCTTAAAAGTCATTTACAGAATAATTCAACTTTTCCTACAGATTGTCACACCAACTTGTTTGTTAAATTTTCTGTGTTCTAGGATCCTTCTCTGAGCTTTGTATTCTGTTTCATTGATCTGTGTTGGTTCTCACTAACTACATACTTTTTAATTGCTGCACCTTCATAACATAAACATATACCTTGGTAGCATGGGTCTCTCCTTGTTGTTTTATATTTTCAGGGTTTCTATAAAAATTTTGTTCTATATGACTTTTGGCTTTAGTTGCCTAAATACTTTTATCACCTCCAACTCATAAACAATCTTGATATTCATCAGGAGAATGGATAAATATATTACTGTGAAGTTAAATAATGCAGTAATGGACAATAATTAAGTGAAGAATAAAACTACTAATAATGACAAAGCTAATTGTTATTGATATAGATCAGAATCTTGGTGTACTGGTAGAATGGGGATGACACCAATTTAAAAAAGTTACAAGAGATTGCTGTACAGTGATGGAAATGTTCTAAATATATCTTGACCACCTGGTGGTGATTTGGCTGTATGCCCAAATATCTCTTTCACTTACTATATACAAGTAAAATCACAAATCGATACTCCATACGCAAGATTTTCCCAGTGAAAAATTTAGCATTACTTGCACATTAAAAAAAAATAACTACTAGAATTTAAATTCTAAAGGTTTTCTTACAACCATCACATTTTGCACTTATTATAATATTGCAAGTTTGGTAACCTGGGTCTAAATTCCCATGAGGCTTTGGAAACTGTATAGCGTTGTTTCATTTAAATGGGGCACATATCTCTAATTCTGCGTGTTCCTCTGCAGTCACTATTGCCTTATTCCCTTCCCCCCAGCAACTACTTAATCATTCCCTTCCCTGAACTTGAGCTTTATGTTATTATTTTCTGGATTGGGTGTGCTTTATTATTTTATTACCATTTGCATTTTTGTTATTGATAGGTGTTAAAAAGTAAATTACACCTGAAATACCCATTAAATTCTCTTTTCTTAAAATTTCAAATTATAAACTTATAGTTGAATGCCTGATTAACTACTCCAACATTGAAAAAGTTTATTTTTGAATACCATTATAATTATCTTTAATTTCATTATCAATTAGTATATGAATTATCTATTGCTTATATTTTATTAATTCAAATACATGTTCTGTCTTCTGATTGGTTTATAGTACTATTAAGGAATGAATTGCATTTCAGATTATTCTGTTTCCTTAGAGCTTACATAAAGTGACATCTGATAAACAATCTTTTAATTTTTAAGTTTTACACATATTACAACAACCATTTGAAAGTTCAAATATTTATCAGCCAAATGGTAATGGAAAATTCATTACTGGATAAAGTATAGAACGGCCCATTCTGAATAGAAACAATTTATTTATAATTAATCTCCATATATTAATGTATATAATTTAATCTATATATATTCATAATGGTTATAAAAACGATGGGTTAGATCTAAATTCAGGAAGAGTAAGGTATTAATGGTTTTGAAAATAGGATATGTATCTTTTAAAAATAAGTAAATTGTGGTTCTGGAACCTGCTGAGAAATTTTCTAGAAGATGATATAAGACATTTTTTTATGCTCTAAAGGAGAAAGCAACACTTTCTATAAGTTCAAGATAAAATAAAAACAAATTGATGTTTCCTTCCTTTCTATTACAGAATTAAAGAGTAAAGAACTGCATACCATTCAAAGTGTTTTTCCCTTATCAAGTCATTTCAAAAAAGAACTTAGTGTTCATTTCAAAGTATACTTTTATTTCTCTGTATATTTCTATAAGATCCATCATCACCAGGTAAGGTCCTTTAGATATTTTGTATTTCCTTTCATTGATATCTTATTGAACTTGATCATTTGCATTTTCGATTTTTTTAAAGATTTATTTATTTATTTATCTATTTATTTATTTAGAGAGAGAGAGCAAGGGAAGAAGACAGGAAGAGAAACATCTATGTGTGGTTGCCTCTCAAGAGCCCTCCACTGAGGACATGGCCCACAACCCAGTCATGTGCCCTGCCTGGGACTTGAACCATCAACCCTTTGATTTGCAGGCCTGCATTCAGTCCACTGTGCCACACCAGCCAGGGCATTTTGCATTTCCTTATTCAGATGACATCCCAAAATTTTAGGCCGTTGCTCTCATCTCTGTTAAACAGAGCGATGGAAGAACCCAGTCTTTTGTGTAGTACTCATCCCCAGCCACAATCTTTTCTGCCTGGGTCGCTCACAACAGATACAATCCCAGGCAGCTTGTGCCCCACAGCACTAAGAAATTAAAAGATAACATGAATGATCTCACACCAGAAAAACCATTACAGTGATAAAAAGTAAAAGACAATTTAGCCTAAGTCTTTGAAACATCTGAAACAATATTCAACACATGGAAAGGTGTCACTTGCCAGTAGGAAAGTCATAGAAATCATTCCGAGACAAAAACCAGCAGGGACAGAAAACGGACGATGCAGAGAGGTTGTGTGAGTGTGGCAGAGACCCTTGGCTCCCAGAGGTTAGGAAGCTACCTTCCTTGAAGTTGCATTAATGCCCAGACCAGATCAGAGCCACCTGCCATTTGCCTTTGACATTAAAAATAAGTGTGCTATACAGTATTCTCTTCTTTTGAATGTAAGCTCACTCTTTTTGTGTGTTTCAAATGCAGAGTTCTGACAGCATGTGACTTTTAAAAAATATTTTGAGGTAGCTAAGAGAATATGCTATCAATGTCAGTGGAAAATTAACTTTTTGTATGAAAATGCAATTCACAATTCTATGATTTTGTTATCTCATAGGCCTGTATTTATTAGTTTCATTTGATATTTGATAATTCACCTTGATAGAGGCAAGTGATTAAATTTGAGATATTTTTTATTTTATGAGTTCCTATAAAATATAATACATATAAAGTGAACTATTGTAACCTACATTATATATTTTCTAAATTGTAGGTTTGAATATATACAAAAGAAATTAAATGTGGCCAATTCAAGCCACTACAGTGAATAAATAAAGAAAAATAATTTTAATTAACTTAACGGTGTATCATTTTTGAATTCACAGGCTTGTAGATCATCTGTTTTCAAGAGGTTAAGTATTTCTTCTGAAAACTTTATAAAAATCAATTTACTTAGCAAACTGTTCTGATAAATAGCCAGCCACTAGCTAAATAGGCTATGGACACGTATTTTCCAGTGTCTGGTCTTTCAAACTGGGTCCTTAATACTTGCCACCAGCTTGACTTAACAAGTCTATCATTTAGGTGTACACATCACACATTGTCTGAGGTATACCCAGCACTAGCTCCGTGGCCACAGGAAAGCTGCAGTCACACAGTGGCCCTTGTTCACAAGGGTTCAGTGTTTGGGATAATGCCTTGTTAACATTGCCTTGAAATTCTTATTATCTTTGACTTTGTGTTTTGTAAGTGAATTCCTACGGCACAGTAGAACATGCTTGGGGGTAGGGTTCATATATAGCCCTGCTTCTCAGCCATTCGGTGCGGATTTTTAGCTGCCCTTTAATCTCTGGGCCTCAGCACCTAGCTCACTATCACTGCTTTCCTCCAGCTAAAGCCACAACCCTTCTCTTCTGAGAGTCTGGGTAGAGAAAAAGATTGGGGAAAGTTCACATTCAACCTGCATCCTTCACCCCTCTGTGTGGGAGCCTGGATATGAGTGCAACTCAGGAGACTTGGGTCAGGGGCCAGTGTCCAGCACCTGGGCTTGGAGGTATCACAGGGTGGGGCTAGTGGTGGTCATTGCCGCCCACCATTAATGGCGCCGAGGTGCATACAGTAGGCAGCCAGAGGCCACCTATTGCAGGTGGATGGGGTTAGCTGGTCTGGCTTAGGCTGGGGCTGTGGGAAGAGATGCCTGGCTTATGTTCCCCAGAACCCTCCCCAGCTAGGGTTGTTGAGCATCAGTCTGGTGACTTCTGGAGGGGGAAGCTGGTGCTATTAGTTTCTAGCTGAAGACCTCCCTTTTCCCTTCCTCTATCCTCCCCAAGTTACTTGGACTTGTTAGACATGGCTGACCAGGGGCACTCAAAGAGAAAAAACTGTAAGATACAAACTGTCATTTTGGTGTTTCCACAAATGAGTTAAATATATTTTATGTTTGTATTTAAAACTAGTGGTGCTCACTATGAAGAATAATGGAAAAAATTACTAATAAGTTTTAAAAATACATAGAACAATATTAAATAGCAAATACAAACACCATGATAAGTCAAGAGAGAGCCCCCTGCTGGGGAAAAAAGGAAACACTTCATATTTTATGGCCTTTTACAGCACTTCCCCCCCCCCCGCCCCCGCCCCCCACCCCATCTTTTCGAACAAGGGGTCCTGCATCTTCATTCTGCACTGGGTCCCGCATTTTACATAGCCAGCCGTGCTTATATGTAACTGTGTTGGATTCTGTCTCAGTGCCAGGTAATATCTATTGTTTTGTACCTTTCTTTCCTTCTTGAATGGAATTTCTGATGTAGATGTGCCTTTCAGACATAAATAGCACATGTGCCTCCCTGTGCAGGGTCCCTCTGATGTCTCCACAGTGGCCATGTCAGCCTCCACACACTCAGAGGGTTCTTGCTGGACTGTGTTTTTGGTCCTGCATCCCCCCCATGGGGCCTTTCTGGCTGGAAGATTGTCCAGGTGTATGTGGTTGGCAGACAGAGCTAACATTGGAGTATGGATGGAGCTGTGGAAGTTTCGGAGAGTTTGCTGAAAAATATGAAATACATTACTTCTGATTATGATGCTTCCAGCATTGGTGGTGAAGATAAGAATTTTGTGGGAGAAGCAAAATATTTGATTAGCAGCAGGCTTAGAGAATCTATGATGTACTTTTCAACTCTAAAATGTATGGTTTCTGAAAAGAAGGGCTAATGTTGGCCTAAGAAAAATAAATTACCTCTAATGTGCTTTTCATAATTTTGAAATATCGCTGAAAATTGCCTGAAAAATCTAGGCAAATTATTGTAGTCCCATAATCCTAGTTGAGGAAACTTAATTGAGATCTTGAGGCATGTCTCTCTGCCACAATTTGCTGAAAGTTTCTCAGGGAATTGAGTATCATGCAGTAATAACAGATGAGCGAAATAAAGAAATTAAAATGAAGTGCTTGATTTGACCCAATCACTCATCTTACAAGTATTTTTTAGAGTCAGTTCTTTGTGTCCATATTGAGAATAGCCTGTGACTTTGGCAATTCATTTAATAACTCTTAGCCTGTTTCATTACCTTTAATACGGCAATAATAATGCTTCATTTTATGATTAGATGCAATAACAATAGAAAGTCCCCAGCTCCACATACCAAATAAAATTTAATTCTATTTCTGTCTGGAATATCTCAGTAATTACAGTTGCATAATACACTCTGCACATAACAGGAGCAGTGAACCTCACTGGATGTCTTTGTAAAGATGGGGTGCTTATGGTACCAATTTCAGAGCGTGATGTGTATGAAAGTGTAAGGCACTAATTAATGGCTTTATTCTCCTTTGAATTTTCTTTGATGTCTAGAATGAGATAAAATGTAAATAAGGACTGCAGTTTGAATTACCCACCAAAAAAGGTCTTGGGCAAATTATTTTAATTATTTATTATGGTACATAGTGCTGGCATGATATTACTTGATATTCAAACTGAAATTGCAATAATAGTCTAGGTGGGCACTCTCATTTTTCTAACTCTATTTTTCTATAAGGAAAACAAAATAACAAACAAAACCTTGACTTACATTTTTCATTAGGGCTCATGTGAATGATTCGGAATCTATAGATTCAGGTCAAAATTGGTTAAGGCTTTTGGGCACCTTCATAAATTGCAAATTTATGTGGTTTAATTCAATACATTTGGTTCTTTCACATTCCATTATGACTGTTTAAATGAATGCTGTTGCTTCAGTTTTTTAATGTGTTTCATAACTTTTAATTTCTTTCTACCTTCACAGCTACTTGGTACAATAGCATCTCATCTAATTTTACTATAGCTAATTTATTTTGACCTCAAACTATATTCTACTATTTTGCTAGTGTCAACATCCTAAGATAATGAATTCAAGTCACTGGGGATTTGATAAGAAATAGAAAGCAACTTTCTAGGGTTTGGAACAAACTGGAATTTAAGACACAGGAGAGAGACTAATAAAAATACAAAAGCCAACTATAATGTGCACACTATTTTCCAAAGAATATGGATTTAAATATATAGTCAAATATGTTTATTTATACCCTCTACCCAAGTCTATTCTCTGGAATAGCCCACTTAATAGAAAGTTTGAAATTATAGAGCAAACACAGTTGCTGTAGCTGCTGATTCTTCGGGCAAAGTGTGTGTGTGAGTGCACATTCACTGCCAGGGGGAGTATAGTGAATTTCCAGATTTAATAGGCTAGCTGTAATAATCCACCCACTATTATAAGAAAATTACTGATAAAAAGTTATATCTCACCCTGGCTGGTGTGACTCAGTGGATTGAGTGCCATTCTGTGAACCAAAGGCTCGCCAGTTCGATTCCCAGTCAGTGCACATGCCTGTGTTGCAGGTCAGGTCCCCAGTAGAGGGTGTGCAAGAGGCAACCACACATTGATTTTTCTCTCCCTCTCTTTCTCTCTCCCTTCCCCTCGCTCTAAAAATAAGTAAATAAAATCTTTAAAAAAGGGAATTACTTCATTGAAAAAAACAGTTTTATCTTTATGAAGCAATTTGTATAGTCTACCTTAAATCTTTCCATGATTGCTTATATAATAATTTCAAACTCTCCAGCCCTTTCCCCAGAGTTTGGTTCCATTAAGTGGTCCTACCTCATCCACCTCCCTTAACCTCATTTCCTATCCTTCAGCCAAAATTATATTCTACCACACAGACTTCCACTACCATATTGACACATTAGGTTTCCATATGTATTCCCACATCATTGCCTAATGCTACCAAACCCTCCTCTTTGGATTATTTTGCTTGTCAAAATTGCACTCCCCCTTTAAATTTTAGGTGAGATACTGACCCATGCAAAGTCGGTTCTCTGGTTTTCTAGCTGCAGTTATTTTGTGTGTTATTCGGGTCCTGGACTCACGCAGTAAGTGCGGTATTTCAGTCACTTGACCTTCTAGACTGGAGAGATCACTGATTCGCATCTTACCTCTATGGTTTTCAGCTATAAAACTCTGAATTAGTTACTTTTGGGGGCTATTATTTTTCAAACCTTAGAATGTTTATAATAATGCCTAATGCATAGAATATTCATAAAAGCAGGTAAGAAAAGGTAGATTGAATTCACCTTGGAGCAGTAGAGCTCAATATTTTTGTTTCATATTATCCCTATCTCATTCCTCAACATTTTTGGCATGCACTACATATATTAAATATATATATATGGAATATATTATATAGTTATTTACATTTTGAAGAATTTTTTAAAATTATAATGATTGTGAATATAACACGATACTACATATAAGATTCATGAAATGTATGCCAAATACACTTATCATAGTATCTGTCCCATTTTTACAATCAAAATTCTGAATCATCTACCAATTAAGTGGCAGAAAATATATATGTTTTCAAATATCCCTTTTAAAAATAAGGTAAGAAATCCTATTACATAGACTCTGGTGTAAGGAAAGGGGGGTTCTTCAACAGGGAGGATCAAAAGGGATTATCTAGTTGGTGAAAAATACTGATTTAATTTTTAAAAAAATATTGATATTGAGCACCAGTGAAAAAGTATTGCTGCTTTCAAGACATTGTGGCTCTCAAAAAATAATGAGAAATAATGGTATTTTCATGATAAATAATATTGGTGTTTTGCTTTAAAATGGCAAAAAATGTCTGACAAAGAAGTATTGAAGTTAGACAAAACCGTGACTAAAAAAAAAATAAAACAGCCTGTATTTTGTAGTATTAAAATATAATTTGTTGATTTTCAAAAAAATGTTAATATTGCGATGTTGACTGTGATAGAGTATGATACACAGTGAATATTTACGATCTACTTTGGGAAGGACCTCTGACCAAAATGGAGTCCTCTCTGGCAGTCACTCCTGATAAACATGCCATAATGTACAACTGGTCTTATAGTCTGAAAGGTTTAGAAACAAGATTTTGCCCACACACGTAGTCTTACATTACTTATACTTAAGAGCCTAAGACTGATGGAAACTACCCAGGTGCTAAAAAAAGCATAACTCTGTATATGTTGTGGTGGTTCTTTCCAAATTTTTTTTGAGAGGGGGTTTATCTTTTTATTGCTCTAGGAGACCTGTAAACAGGACTAACATGTTGCTATAAACACTTAAGAAACTGAAAAGCTAGCCTCATCTGGGTAGCTCATTTGGTTAGAGCATTGACCTAATATGCCGAGGTTGTGGGTTCCATCCCCAGTCAGGACACAGACAAGAACCAACCAATGAATGCACAAACAGATAGTGCGACACATCAATGTTTCTCTCTCTTTGTGTCCCTCTTTTGTCTTTCCAAAATCAATCGACAAAAAAATTTTAAAAACCGAAAAGTTTTTCAGTTGATTATTATCAAATTCCAGTCCTGTATATATATATGCCCAGTTAATTTTTTACAAGACTATCACTTTTGTAATTAGATTTTTAATTTTAAACTTGATAACTCTAATAAGCCATATGGATTTGTGAACATTATTCATTAAACCTAACTAGGATTTAGTGATATAAAACCAGAAACAGAGGTCACTACCTTCGTCCATGCTGGTTTCTATCCCAGAATACCATAGGCTAGGTGGCTCATAAACAACAGAAATTTATTTAGTACAGTCAGGAGACATGGAAGTACAAGCTCGAGGCTCCAGCAGATTTGGTGTCTAGTGAGAAACCACCTTCTCATTCATAGAGGGTCATCTTTACACAGTGCCTTCACAGGGAGGAAGGGATGGCAAAGATCCCTGCAGTCTGTTTTATATGGACATGAATCCCATTTGTGACCTAATCACCACCAAAAAGCGCCATCTCCTAATACTATCACATTGGGGTTAGGGTGTCAACATAAGAACTGCAGGGGTACAAACACTCAGTTGATAGCACTGTTCTTCAGGTGACAGCTGCAACGGAGGTCTACAAATTTACCTCCTGAATTATGCTGAGGTTTGTGTGACGTTTTCACATGATAGTGTAAAATATCAGCTCCTGAACTTTCTAGTCATAGGTAAGCATTATTTGATGACAACTTGACATTAAATAGCTAGCTTATATTCAAAATGACTATCATGTATACATTCCTAATATATAGTTCTAATAAAATTACACTTCTAATAATTTCATTTTTCTCTACTATCTTGTATAAATATTTTTTTTGTTTACCAATTAGAGGCTATTTCTTGCAACACTGGACACATGCCCATGAAAATGGGTATTAGAGAATGGAATTGTTATTTATTTCATATGTCTATAAAATGGCTACAAAATTAAAGTACTTTGATGATAAGAGAGTTGTGCTTAAATAAATTCCCAATGTAAGCTTTTAAGGAGTAATCAGTTGAAAAGTGACATTCAGAGCCTTTAGAATCACATATTTCCCCTGAGGATAACTAGTATGGTAACCAGAAATCATAGATCAGAATTGATGGTTACACCATAAATATTTCTTGATTCCTGATGTGCTATGGTGGCCACCACCTCCCTCTCCACGACTTTTCTTCCATTCCACATTCTGTCCCAGGTTGCCCATGACTTTTCGTTGTTAATATCATGCCACTTCAAACCATATTTTTGGCTATAATACAGCAAAAGGGAGCTGGAAAGAGGTGGGGGGGGGTTGCTATAAAGTTGAAGAATTGAGATTAAACCTTTGATTAGTTTCATGTAACCTCCTTCCAGAGGCAAGCTTGGCATAAAAAGTTGAATAGATTTCAATGCCCTGCTCATGACTCATTCTACACAGGCCACTGTTTATGCCTCTGGGGCACATCGCCCGTGTGTGGAGGGCAGCCCTTGCCCTCCAGGTATGCTCCTGTTCCATACCAGGGAACAGCAGATTTTTGCCAAGCACCCTCACAAGACCACATTTATTGTAAGTTCTTTTCTTGGGCACTGTATTTTTGAGGTCAGGAAAATAAATCTTACTCTATTTACAATATTAAATTCAATATAAAATGTGAATGAAATTACAGGATAGTGATTAAGAATATAGATTTCCCTATTTTAAATCCTGCCTCAGCTGTTTACTGTCTTTTAAATTTTAGCAAAAGCTGAGCACATTGTAGAATGACATAATTTTATGTTCATGTCCAAAGTAATGTGAAAGTTGAGAACATACATAAAGCTCTTAGAAAAATGCCAGGTAAATACTATAAGTTCTCAATGTAGTTAGCTTATTACTAGGAATTATAACTCATAGCAAACACAATGCACTTTTTAACTAACTCTGAATTTACTCAATACATATTTTCTTAGATTGACTACTAACATCTAATAGTATACAAAGAAAATTACTATAGGGTTTAAGGAGTACTTGTCAGCAATTTTGAGGAGTTTATACTTTTATCTTCAAAGCACAATTATTTCTGTTAGTTTCTTAAACTCTCCTTCATTCAAATGTCCAAAACTAGACCTAATTTTGTCAGTGAATTGAGTCAATGTTTTCTATATAATCAAATCAATTATTTGAACAAAGTGTAAAAAGTTATAGAAAAACAATAAATTAAAATTCTTCCTATTTATTGAGTTAAAGTAAAATGCTTAGCTGTACTGGGGCCAGACTTTTAAATATCCAAGGACCATATTTTGCTGTGAATACTGAGCTCCCATGTATAATGTGCACCCACATTTTTGGCCCAAACATTCAAGAAAATAAAAACCTTTCATCTTAATTTCTAACTCTATTTTTTTATGCATACATAAAACTCACTATCCTATCACAGGGTATTGTTTTACATAAAGATATCATTATTGTTCTTTAATGTGTTTTAATGCATAAACATAAATAAAAAGAAATAAAACATTGCTATACATATGGAATTAGTACTACCCATGTATAATGTGCTTCCTTATTTTTCCCTCAAAAATTTGGGCAAAAAAGTGCACATTATACACAGTACAATATGGTGTATAAGGATTCCAAATCTAATTATTTTATGTATTCATTTTTAAATTATTTTTATTTTGTTATTCTATTACAATTGTCCCAATTTTCCCCCTTTGTCCTCCTCTGCCCACAGGCAGTGAAAGACAAATACCATGTGATTTCACCTATAAGAGAAATCTAATAAACAAAATGAACTAACAGACAAATTAGAACCACAGGCATGGAAACATGGAACAGATTGAAAGTGACCAGAGGGGAGGAGGGAAGGGGATAAATTTAATTATTTTTATTAATCTTAAAACCTAATTATACCAACTTATTTAAGGTTATATACCTTAAATATTGATCAGCTTTGACTTATTTCTTTTGCAAAAATGCTCTCCAAATATCTTATATATATTAGAAAAATATATACCTTAAAAAATAAAACCATGGCATAATTTTTATAATAGCTGACCTTTTCATTCTAGACTATAACGTTTGTAATTTGACTGTACAACTTTTATTGACTTTCTTGCAAACAGGTATTTGATGCCAAAAATAAAGTGGAATTTTGGGAATGTATGCCCAATTAAACAGACACAAATATGCTTTTAAAAATAATTAGATGTGCAGATAACTACTACAAAATGTTTTCAATAGGAATGAGAAAAATTAAAAAGATAAAATCAAATGTCCTAAATCTTATACTAATGACATTAAAAATTTATATATAAATACTCCGCTTCTATTGGTTTGCTTTTTATTCTATGGCGACTAACATTTTTAAAGATCAAATATATGCAAAATTATCTACAATTTTAGTATATGACATTATATGTACTTTGATGGTAATATTTGTACTTTATTAACTTTATGTCCATATTTTAAGCAAAACAAAAAACTGCATTTGCTAAGATATAACAATGATTCTAAGCGGTAAAAATAGAAGAAATAGTCTTTGTATATACGCATATGCATGTGTATGCCACTGTGATTCAGAGAAAGAATTCTTTTTTCTGACATCTGGTTTATTTACACAATTCCATGTGGCCATTTTCCTTCTATGCATCTATATTTTTATATGGTGCTCTCAGCCTGTGTGTGTTTGCCTCTGTGTCTATTCTCTTCTAAGGAGCTAGTTATATTGGAATAAAGGCCCAGTTACTCTAGTTTGATATCACCTTAACTCAGTGACATCTGCAAGGACCCTAGTTCCAAACAAGGTCACATTGATAGGTATCAATGGTTAGAATTTAAACATTATTGAGGGCCGCCCTGCCTGGTCTTAGGAAGCTGTGACCCCCTCTGACTTAGGCTGAGTGAGAGACCTCTGGATCAGGAGCCACTAAGGAGACAAAACTTATTCCCCTGGCATGAACACTACCTGTTCTGTGCCTGGCCTTTAAATGCTAGATCAGTTACCAATGACGGGTAAGACTCCTCAGGGAGGAGTGACCTAAGACAGGGGCTGGTCTCATTAGGCCTATGGAATAAGACTCACAAGACTGTGGAAATAAATGAAGGGGCTGTGGAAAGGAAGGGGTAATCATCAACCCCTGCCCCCTCTTAGCCTGAGTCTTTGTACTCAGATGTGAGAAATCCAAGTCTCCTTGCTGCCTCTGTCTCCAGCCCTTCTCAGGGCTTAGCAAACAGCCTAAGGGGGCAGCTCAGACTGGAGATGGCGAACCCCCAGGGTAATCAGGCCTGGGACAAAGAATATGCAAGATCCTGTGAGATCTGTTTGCTGGAGGATGTTATTAACTTGGAATTTGAAGGCACACACAGGAAACCTTTGGAACCTGTAGTCTTTTCATATGATAAAACTCCAATCTCTGTCCAGAATCACAAAAGAAACTCTGTTAGCATCCTTGTAAGATATGTGTTCCCTTTGATCCCTTCTGCCAGACTGTGAATCCACAAACTGTGTCTACTTTCTCAATAAAAACCCACTGGGACAAAGGAACAGGTCTCTCCCCACTAGGGGGTTAGCCAGGCGCTCACCAACTTGGAGAGTGGCCACTCTGTTCTTTACTTCCCTACAGAAAACTGTTTCTGTGCATGATTATTTCTCGTGTTTGGACGAGCCATCCGCAGTGTGTTAAGCGTGTTCATAGCCGGCCGGGAGAGTCGGGTTCTGCTTGCGACAAAACATATCTTTTAGAGGGACACAATTTACCCTACAACAAGGAGCAAGGGAAATAATTAATTTCCGTCATCAGTATGTACAGTTTTATGATAATATGACAGAAACATATACTAAAGGATCACAAACAGTAGATACCACACTCAAACATAGATGGTAGACCATACACTGATTATGAGACTCTTACACCCCTTCACAGAGGCTCCTGACCAGAAATGTCTTTGGTCTTTGGAAAGTTACTAGAGTATTCAGTTTTATCTGCACATGTAGTGCCCATCCTTCCTGATAACCTCAAGCTTTGTGGAGGTGATTTTCAAGAATATTACTTGAGAACCTGTAAAACATATTCAGTTGACATCTTAATGCTTGAGAAATCAAAATACAAGTGATTGCCTGGCTAGTTACCTTACTGGTGGAGCAGGAAATGGTGCTGCTTTATTAAGCAACCTGTCAGAAAAAAGGGTGCTGAGGTGTTTTTCATGGAGCAAAGGTGTGCCCTCTGAGAGCCAGGCTTGCTAGAGAGCTATCTTAAATTTTCTCAAGAAAGACTCTGGATTAGCAAATAAAACTAAGCCAGTATCAGGGAATCCTTGGGGTTAGGGAAAAGGTTGTGATGAGCTGGAATAAAGATGCATTTACCCTAGTAGTTTGGGATGTTGGAGAGTCCAGACCATGAGGGAGTTTCCAAAGAAACCACCCAAGACTTCACAAGAGAAAAGCCAGCTTTAAATATCCAGAGAACAGTGTGGCAGAGCTCGTGTTCCACACAGGATGATGGTATCAATAAATCACCCCCCCCCAACCACCCCATCTTAGTCTGTTTGGGCAGCTATAACAAAATAAGACAGACTGGGGTAGCTTTTAAACAACAGAAGTTTATCTCTTGCAGTGCTGGAAGCTGGGGAATCCAAGATAAAGGGGGCAGTGGGGCTTCCCCATGAGGGCCCTATTTCGAACTCTTAGCTGGAGCCTTCTCAATGTCCTCAGATAGCAGCAGGGGCTAGCAGAGTTCTGTGCTGTCCCTGTTATTAACCCCATATTGAGTATTCCACTTCATGTCTTAATCACCTCCAAAGGCCCCTGTCCAAATATCATCACATTGGACATTAGGATTTCAACAGAGAAATTTTGGAATTTTGAAATTTATACCTCCAAATCTAGAATGAGTCATAGACTACAGTCAGCTAGGTAGCATCCCATCTACATTAGGCCTGAGTTAGGGGAGAGTGAAGTGAAAAGTTCAAAAATTTGATTACTACATGTAACTAGGTTTGGAGATTAGTGGTTGGAGGTACTATTACATAAATATGTCCGAAAAGTTGAATAGGACTTTCTGATTTCACATCTAGCCTCAAGGGAAGAGCTAGCCCCATGAAGTGATACTAAAGAATGATGGGTAATAAATAATAAAGGTACTCAGAAACACTGCTAGAAGTGTTACCCATGTAATAGAATGCTTTTAATAGCATATATTAATTATATTCTGTAGAACCAAAATAGAAAAGATTCCCTGCTCTGTTTTTGTGAAGAATAATTGGCGAGAATCGCTAGGGCCACTAAGGAAGACTGGGGAACTCACCCCTTCTGCAGCCTCCTTAGTACTGACTACTGTGAAAGTAAAGATCGCTTGCTCGTATGGTGGCCAGGCTAAAAAAAGAGATTTTTGTCTTTTTAACATTCTTAAATGATAATACCCTTTTGATTGGTTTATATCTTAAGGACGCTTTTACCAAAACAATGATCTGTATGAGGGACCTGTTCCATTGACTTGAAAATACAAACTAATAAATGAAAACAGATTATTAGTGCACAGATATTTCACATATTACCATTAATGTGAATAGTTTTTGTACAAAGGCACATATTTTTGGAAACAACTTATAGACAATCTCTTTGAAAATGGAAGATTCCCTATAAATGTATTTTTACTTGAGACAACTTCACTGACAGAGGTAAAGTCTCACTCAGTAAAACTTATCATAAATATATTAAATTCTACTAAACAAATCTTGACAAATGCTTAGGCGGAAAACATGAAATTTATTAAATGTAAATTTATTAAATGTACACAAACAATTTTAAAGGAAAATTTATCAAAAGCCATCATTCCTCTTTTTATTAAGAGACTAATTTAAACTATATAAATCATTTATTTATGATGGGATAATAATGCCATAATATAAATAAATTAAATCAGAATTACTGAAGAAATTCATATGAGTTCAAAAAGCTAGAAAAGAGTTAAATTGTTATGATTTATATTTATTTTTATTTTAAAGCCCTGAAAGAAGATTGATTTATTTTTTGCTATTGAGTTTTAATTGAGCAGATGCAACCTGACAAAAATTATTAGAATAAAATAAACATGACTTTCTTTTTGTGAAAAAGTATTTTAGGTGAAAGGAGTATGACTATTTAAAATATGTGACTACATAGACATATACTGTGTAACTTTTTCAATAATTAAAAAACTTGATACTCATGCTAGAAAAAAAAATCAAGTGCTATAATTAACTTTTGGTGCTGCTATTGTGGTCAGTGCCCATCTAACTAACTTTTAAACTTTTAGCACAATCCACGTTTCTGAAGATCTATAGAAAATAGAATCCATCTTTAGTACTCGTTAACCTTTATCCTTACTTTTCCTCACTTGCCATTAGACCTTGATTGGAAAACAGATGTCTGTGGTTTGAGAGGTCAATAATGTAAGTGGCGATCAGGGCAGAGTTCAAATGACCTCATTGATGGATGGTGGTTTCTTTATACTCTATGGTTATAATTTAATGAGACTTCTCATGGGAAGCTAATACATTTTTGAAACAGAAAAGATGACACTTTGGGAAATGAATATGTAAATTATTTAATTATCTCTATTATTTGACCATGATAGAAATACCAACTTATAAATAAATTAATACATTTACAAAATGTATTTCAGCAGATATTGAAGGCTATCCTCTGTGTCACTGACTTCTTGGGTTTAAAAATTTGTGAAGCCTCTAAAGACATTTTGTGTGCTCTGAGACTATATTCTATTCAGAGACAGAACAAAACAATTGCCGTATATTAAAAACTGGTAATAATAATGAGTGCACACATATCCAACAATTACTCTTTGATTATCCCATGTTTATATACAGCTGTGGAAGATCTGATATGGGGGCATGAATATGCTACAAGTAACTATACATTTATCAGTTAAGAAATAGACAAAAATAAGCATAGGGTTTTCAGGCTGAGACTGATTGTAAATATTTATTTTAGGGCATGTGTAAGTTCAACCATAAGAAGTCTAAGTTCTTCTGATTTCTACCATATTGAAGGTGCATAAAATGCTAGAAAATACCTCTGTCTTAATATGTAGTGTTATCAATTAGGTAATGCTGCATACAAACATGCATTTTCCCAAATATAAAATTCAAGAAAAGATAGAAATCTGGTCTGTTAGTATTTTTAATTAAAATACTTCTAAGTAAATCATATATATTAATACAGAATAATACATTAATATAACCCACACATAGTCCACAAGTTCCGTCCCGAAAAAATCCAGCCATTGTTAACATAATGAGAATGGTTTGTGCAACACCATGTAACCTGGCAGCCAAGGCGAGTGGACTGCAATGCAAATGCATGAGCCATAACAACTTCACTGTACTAGCCAGAGGTGGTAGTAAATGCCATTGAGTGAACCTGTGTACTGTGTGGCCATCACATTCAAAATGACTGATCAAGTAGAGCAACAAATCCCCATCAAATTTTGTGTTAAGCTTGAATATTTCTCCACAGAAACTATTTGGATGATCTAGAGGCTTTCAGGGAGGATGCAATGAGTTCAGTGAAACAAAATTGTGGCACAAACACTTCAAAGATGGTTGAGAATGTATCAAAACTGATCCACATTATGGAAGGCCGACAGCAAGCAAAATACCTCAGAGAGATGTGTCTGCACAACCTCTTGTCCAGAGGTTGTCCAGAAACATCTCTCACTTAAAATTCTGATATTTCTCTGGAATAGAAAAGAGGAGTGGGCAGCTGTTTCTCAACAGGCTTAATTGGCTCTATAATTAACTACTTGATCATAGACTCTCTTTCTTCAAGTAATTTATTGATTCTCTAAATTATCATTTGCAAAATTGCTGTTATTTTTTAACACCTAAGGATGTTTAACTGGACTTCCTTGAAAAAAAGACTAAATTATAGGGCTGTGGTGGGCATGTATAATATGAGGCTATAATAACTTTGCCCACCATTTCCCACTGGCTAAAGTATTCAAAAACAATAGCTGCAATCAATTGTAGCACATTGGATATACAAAAGTCCATGCATACCTAATGGCATACAAGAAAAGAGAAATCAACAAATGCAATCTATTTGTGTGTATCAGCCACACAAAGATCAAGGAAGAAAATTGAAATAACAAGTTTCAACGTGAACTTTCCCTTAGCTTGATTATGTTTCCAGTTTAATTTGGACTGACTAATAGGAAATCTCACTTCCAGTTAATGAGATTTTTTGGTGTAGTTCTCTTTGTTTTTAATCTTTTCAAAAATGAATAGTTTGAATAGTATTGGTTCCAGTAATTTCTAATTCACTTTTGGTTTTCTTTTCGCATTGCTATAAATATCACTGGAAAGCAAGTTGTGCTTTTTGGCCATGTGTTTTTACAGCTTGTGTTCTGCAACAGGTACAAATTGCAACAGAAACAGACTTTTCAACTACATTTTATCACTCCTTAATGTTAAGTTCTCTCACATTCTTTTGGTGCCCCTATCATGTTGTATCTTAATTAATAAAAATGCAGAAATCATTTTTCCATGGTTGTTCTGCATTGACTAGAAAGACAACCTTAACCCTACAAAATAGTTTGTGTCTTGAACCTAACTGTTGAAGGGGACTAATGTCTTGCCATCCCTAAAATATACTTATTGGGACATTGATTTTAAGCTGGTTCTTATGAAACTGAAGATTCAGACCTTTTGACCCTGTTTTTTCTCACCTAAAACAATTCAGAGAAAAACCTGCCTCAGGAAGAAAACCTTAGCATTGTCACCTTAGCAAGCAGGAATTAAATGTGGCAGACAGGAAGAAATCTAGCAGAGCCTGTTTATTGAATTTACTTCTGCGAGCCATTGTTTGTGGTTGTCCAGCAAGAATTCATTTGCCACATGTCTCCCCTTTCTTCTCCACCTGTAAACTGCCTGCTCTCCCACTGGAATCCCAGACCCATGACCACCCTTCTCTGTTCAAAATGGCATATAAACTTCAACTGACCAGTGGGTTTTGAGTCTTCTAGCCTATGGCACTGCTACATGTACATTCATAAATTTTGGACATATTCTCCTGTTAATCTGTCTCATGTTACTTTGGTTATTAGCCCAGATAGAGGAACTTAGAAGGTGGGAGGAAAGCTATCGTTTGCTCCCCGACACTGTCATGTCAGATTGATATCTATTTACTCATTGATTTACCATTGTCTTGTTTGTCCTAGTTCATACCTAGAAGCAGGGCACAAATACCCTCTATAGTAGATGGACCTTTCAGCAAAAAAAGTTAATGATAGCTTATTATATTAAGAGAAAAATATTCAATTTCATTAAATCATATATATGTCCAGCACAAATAATGCCTCTTTTCATTAAAAAATCTTTCATTACAAAGTCATAAGCATGTAATACTGTAACATAACAATATCACACTCAAGCCCACCATATTGACATTTCAGGTGAAATGTTCAAATTAAAACTAAATTATTGCACCCATATTAATTACCCTACCAACCACACTTAAACAGGTGTTACTTCTGCCAGACTCTGTACAATAAATATGTTTTATAATCATAAGAGAGTGAACACCCCCAAAAAACAGAATTATATTCCGGATGGTGGGACCATTTTATTTTAGTACAGGCTTCCCCACTAGGTGAGTGTTCTAGGAACCCATCTAGATCAGTGTACCAGATGGCAATGCTGTGAGAGGCTGCACTTGGCTTCAGTGAACCTTTTTAAAGACGCTTTCAACATGTGCCCATTTCATGACGGGTAATTTACAAGTGCACCTGCCCACGTGGCACCGAGTGTTCAGTTTTTGATCAAAAATGGCATGACCCCTTTGCTGTACCCTCCCTATTCACACAGTCTTGCCCCTGAGAGACTTCATTTTTATTTTCCTGGATGAAAAAAGTCCTCAAAGGGAAATGTTTCGCTAATGTAGAAGAGATGAAACAAAAAATGGCAGAAGCACTAAAAGTGATCAAAATCCATGAGTACATAAACTGTTTTGAGCAGTGGGAAAAACATCTTGACAGATGTAGAACTTTGCAGGTGACTAAAGTTTAAATATGTAAGAATAAATACACAATGTCTAATAAATTCTGTTTTTAGGCCCCCCTTGTATTTTATTAATGATCATTAGGAAAATGACTATTAAGTCTGTGGTGTTTATTGAATGTTTTGCCTGTTCTAGTATCTGTGTTAAGGCTTACATACAGTGCCTAAGCTGCAGGAACAGCAATGTTACTTACACACAATGCCTAAGCTGCAGGAACAGCAATGCTATGGTAGGAGGTATTCTGAACTCCACTTCTTTAAAGCAACATTGATAGAAAGTAAATTAATGTGCAAAATACCGCACAGATAGAAAGTGACAAGTCTGCGGTTTTGAAATCTCCTAATAGTTTTTAATGATTGGAAATTAGTAGTTTTTATTATAAAGCACAGAGAAAGCTATCTATGTATACATGATAACACAGGAAATGGAAATAAACAGCTGGATCATTAGGAATCCACTCTTATTTTAAAAATGATTGGTACAGGTTTAACTTCTGTTAATGAATTGAGGCAAAACCTACAGACATTGTCTTTTTCACAAAAATCTTACGTATGACTTCATTGATTTGCTTATTTTTATACTGTGCTTTCTTCTTAGGAAATATTAGCTAAGTTTAGTAAAACTTGACTTTTTGCAAACAAATAAGAAACAATATTGGGGAAGAAATGGGAAAAGGAAAGTCATGCTAGAAATTGGATCTCAAGATAATAAAACTATTAACTGTTTTTTTTTTTTCAGTGAATACATAAAGAAAGATTAACCACTGCAAGTTTAAACCAGTGTTCTTCAAAATGTGGTCCTCTTCTGAAGAAGTTCATGATTTCTAACCTCAGGTTCTCCTAAATCAAAACCACTGAGTTCTACACCTAGAAGCATGGTTAATAACAAGCACCCCAGGTGACTGCAATGCATTTATTTTAGAACTAATGCTTTAAACTTGTAAGGTAAAATTAACAATCAGCTAAATTGAATTATCATAAAAGTGCAGCAACTGGCAAATGTTTAATAGGCACCTTATTAAACGAAACTTTCAGTATCACACAATGAGGACTTGCAATCCATTAACCCCCATCTGTGTCTGGTTAATTCACATCCAGACTTAAAAATAAAAACAACACTTCTGTAGAAAACCCTTAGGCTAGAAACAAAGCTCACTCGAAATTTAACAGTATCCTAGAGCCAAAAATATATGACCTTGAATTAAATAGGGAAAACATAAATAAGGACGGAAGATGGAAAGGAGAGAACTACTTTCTGTTTTTCTTTTATCACACAGGCAGCGATAAAAATGAAAGAGCTTGGTAGTCATTTTGAACTTTTGAATGTGCAGTAGTACCATCCAGTGAATATGTGTATTTTGATATCCAATAAACACAGGACACTTAATTGCTTTGGCTTTCGCTTCCTAGTGAGAATGAATTCTTTATAATAACTTTTAAAAAGCTATAATTTTCTTGTTGCTCTTTGAATGTTTCCAACTAAGTCTATTTTATGCTGATGCAGGCAAGTGGCCCTCCCTCCTTTTATCATTAATGAGACGAAGGCACTCAGTAGTGGGAGAATGACCTTGTTTAAACCTACGTTAGTCACCCAATCGGCTCTGTTGGAAGCTGGTAGATTCATAAACAGAATAAATGATCACACAACAGATACCAATGGTGGAACAATGTTTATGATGAGGGATGATAAAATCTTTGCATCGTTTCTCTCGAGAGTGTATAGTAAGAGTGGATAGTCACTCGATACATGCATAAATAAAGCAGTCACTTGGCATTTTGGATAAAGAGTTATGTCACAACACCATTAAGGAATGTCCTTGATTTTAAAGGGTACGGTAAATTTGCTGCATGATCCAGCATCATGCACATGGATGACTTGACTGTATTATCTGTGATGGGACTTGCTGAGGTCTGTAGTACTTGCTATATGTACATAGCCCAAGGTTGTGTTTCAATGGAGGTAATTAATAGAAATCACTCAGGTTGTGACTAGTCTTTCTGCTTTTGTGTGTCATTGTTTTGGGGCATTTTTGTATTTTGTGTTTGTATGATTGGTTCAAAACTTCGGGAACACATAAACCTCACATTTTATTATAAGATATTTTATTGTAGTGGGCTTATTTTTTAGAATAACAAGATTATTTTATTTATTTTATATTGAACATCATAAATTATTTTGATATGTGTAACATGTATTCATAATAATTCAAGTAGTCTAGAAGTTAAATATAAAATCAACTCTAATTTCCCATGATATGAACTAACATTATTAAATTTGGGTAAATATTGCTTAAAACACTTTTCAATTTATCTATTGAGATACCAATGGAAATAAAAAGATGGACAGATATGCTTTTGTAATATACCCTACTGTACATTTATTTTTTAAATATGGAGGGATGCAAAATATAACCAGAGACATTGAAATTAAGAACAATCTGACAGTAACCAGAGGGGAGATGGGAGGGTATAATGTGGAGGGAGAGTTTTCAGGAACAACTATAAAGGGCAAATGGATGAAACCAAAAGGGGACAGAAGCAAGGGAGGGAGGTGGGGATGGCTGGGGTGGTGGGTAAATGCAGACAACTGTAATTGAACAACAATAAAATAATAAAAATAAATAAATACAGAGTGTTGGGAACTGCCTGCCTGGTATCAGAAGCTGTAACTCCCGCCAAGGCTAAGGCTGATGCAACAACCTTGGACCGTAAGCCAGCAAGGAGACAAAAGCTTATCTCCCTGGCAGGAGCACCAATTCTGCTCCTTTTACTTCACCCTGCCTGGACCCCAATACTTGGTTGGTTAGCCAGTGATGGGTAAGATTCCCCAAGGGGGTAATGACCTAAGACAGGCACGATCACATGGGAGGCCCCCAAAGAAAGACTTTGAGGGCTTCAGCAAAAGGGGGTAATGGACCCTCGTCCCTCAGTTTTGACAAAGCCTTAGTCCTCATTCCACCTGCAAGAAATCTCTCAATCTCTTGGCTGCCTTAATTCCCTTGCTCCACCTAAGCCTGAAACAATGACAGAGGGTGGTGCAGCCCTGTGCTGGAAAGGGTGGGTTCCCCAGGTGATCAGGCCTAAGAAAGAATATGTAGAATCCTGTGAAACCTGCTTTGTTTAGAATGCTCTCAATTGAATGATAAGGGTCCAAGGAAGAAGTAAGTTTGTTCCTTAAAGTTTTACAGCTCTCTGACCCTGACTCAAAATAGGCCCTCAGAGTTCTCGTTATCTATTGTTTGATCCCTTCTTCCTGGCAATGAGTAATGAGCTTTACCTGAATTCTTATGCAAATGAACCCAATAAAAGCCTGCTTGGGCAGGGGAATGAGGTGCTCCCAACTAGAGGGAGTGGCCATTTCGTACCTATTTCCCCACAGGACTCGGTTGTCTCTGTGTATGTTTTTCTCGTGTTTCGACGAGCATTCGCAGCCGTGATGGATACCGCTGGGCGGTATCCACCTCAACAGAGGAATACATTTACTTTTATTTGAAATTAAAGAAAAGTAAAACCAAAAAATATCTCTCAATTCAATAACTACATTTCAATACTACCACAATTTTCTGAAGAAATTTTTGGAGTTTATGCAAGAAATTATTTTAAACTTTAAGATGTTAGAATCAATGTTTCTTTTTTAACTATAATTGTAAATTTTGCAGAGTTCTTAGAGGTTGATGTAAATTTTAATTTAATATTTTAGTGACTTCACTTTCTAGATTGTTTTTAATCTGATAAAAATTGTCTGTCATTCAAAATGTTTGTGCCCTGACAATCCATTTTGGATTTTTTTTTTCAAACTAAAACATGACCATGATTATTTTCTTGACTTAATTGCCTGAATCTCATAATTTCCTTAAGAAATGCTTCCTTTTCTCCAGGACAAAGTCATAAGTGCTCTGTTTTCTGAGTTAACTAAGGGGTTAAGGTTCTATTCCTTTTTTCTTTTGGATGCTTGAAGAAGTTCATTACATTATTTTTTATTTATTTCCCTAGAAGTTCATTACATTTAAGAAAATGGTTGCACATATATTTCAGTTGACCGTGCTCTCTGTGACTTCCCTGGAACAAAATATAAACTTGATCTGTTCATTTAGTTCTTTCTCCTTTAAAGAATCTTTAATGCCTTTAGTTTCGGGATATTTTTAGTGTTTTTTTCTTCAAAAGTATTTATTTTAGTTTGTTTTCCCCCTCTACATCTATTAGTTTCTCTCTGGTATCTTTTCACTTTTTGTCTCATTCAGTTTCTCTTTGACTAAAGATTTATCTTTGTTAAATAATGATGTTTTTCATGTACATTCTGTTTTGTGTGACTTTCAGAATAATTATTCATTTTATTATATTGAGATTTTGGTTATCCAATTGTTTTATTAGATTTTTATCTTCTTTGTTATTTCACGGTTTATAGTTCTATTTGTGCACATTTTTCTATCTGAATTCTTGTTCATACTAATTTTTAAGATTGTCTTGAATGGAATGTTTCAGAAGGTTAATGAAAACTAGTTAATTTGTTTATATATCTGTACAACCTAACATGGAATTGCATTTATTTTATTTTTCTAATTTGGCTTCTGATATATAAGTATTTGGAACTCTGTTTCTACTATGAATTCCTATGTATTTATTTATTTATTTATTTATTAAAATCTTATGAGGTTTGGGGCTTTTAATAGTATAAAATGAATTACTGACTAATAAAAAGTATGATAATTTAACATAATATAACATAAGGAATTCTAAATTTTAATTCTTTCATTAAGCAACACATTTCTTTGCATATATATCTTGTTAGTGTAGTATTAATTATTTTAATACAGTATGATTACTGTATGCCTCAGGACTCCATATTTCATTATGTCCTTCATGTCCTGTCAATGTTTTTTTCTTCCTGTAAACTGATAGGTTTGCTTACATGGATCATTTTATGAATTCTTAAGATTCAATGGCAAGAAAATGATTTCTAGAAAATATATTTTACATATCAATTTTAAATTTAATATAGTTGAAACAATAATGAGAAAGCTATTTACATTTGAGGCATTATGTTATAGCATTATTCATAGTCACGAGCTCAGGCCCTGGTTTGAAATCTGGCTGAAGGCCTACCTCTATCATATTCTCTGAGAATGTGCTCAATTTAAAGATTTTTTCTGACTCTTATTTTACTCATTTGTAAGTAGGGTATGAAAATATTATGTACCATATGGGAAAATACCTGCCATGTGGAATTGGTCTGTGGTTTATATGAAAGAATGCTTCACAAAACCTGGTATACCAGAACCCAAAATTACTAACTAATGTATTTTTATTGCTGTCAAAAATCGAGAAGTCTTAAAGGCAATTGTCTTTATAGGAGTTATATCAGTCTTGTTTCTGTTCAAGTATACTTTACATGGTCTTCTGTGTATGTATTAGTATATACAAAGTCACTTTTACTTAAATTATCATGTATTTAGTTGAAAATGATTATTATATGTATGTTTTTGGTTTGATTTTATTGGCAAAAAGAGAACCAGAGACATGGAAATAAAGAACAAACTGACAGTGACCAGAGGGGAGGGGGAAGGAGGATAACTGGGAAAGAAGGGGAAGGGGCAAGTCAAGGAACATGAATAGAGGATTCATGGATATGGACAATGGGGTGGGAATTGACTGTGAGAGGGAGGGCATTGGGGAGGCAGGGCAGGGGAAAGCAATGGAAAAAAGGAAGGACAGCAATAACTGAACAACCACAAAAAATCTGATAAAACAAAGCAAAACAAAAAAGATGGACTTAAGCAGTGATAAAAAGAAAATAACATTTTTCTTTGGGATGTGAAGTTTAGGTTTCTACTCTCTTTTTAAAATGTTTATATAGTCTTTCACATCTCTGTTATATAGCACTATAAAAATAAGTTGAAATTTAGGCAGCTGCCCATTGACTATGGCAAAGGAAAGAATCTCAGTCTCATGAAGATCAAGTAAATAAATTCCAATTTTCTTCAGTGGCTTGTTTTTTGGATGTCTTTATGGAGCAAGGCTGCCTTGAGTCATGATCTCTTGAGTTGACTAAGGTTAGGCCCAGTCAGTCATTGACTTGATAGCCACAAGGCAATGTCCAGGATTTATGAGAAATGTTTAGGATGCATCATCGGTTGAAATTTTTCTGTTCTGAGCTTCAGAGACAAAGATGACAGTAGCAGGGGCAGTAGATGAAGATCTGTGCGATTCGGTATGTTTAGGAACTTAGCAAATTGAACCTGTATTTCAAAAATACCCAGATGTCTTTAAAATTCACTTTATAAGAAGATATATTCCTATACCAGTTAGTTTTCTAGCTTGGCTTTTATACATGTTTTTAAACCACTTCATTTTAAAGAGGAGATACTAAACACCATCAAGTAAAATCTCTTTTATTCTCTGAGTCTTAATTTCTTCAATTATAAAAAAGAATTAGTAAATCCCACTCAGAGAATTATAAAAAATTTAAGAAATATAATATATGAAATCCACATCAGTCTTATTTATTAACATTTTTAATGTATGTAAACATGTTGATGATATCATTATTGAAAGCCAAACTTTTATGTTTTGAAATTTCTTTGTTCAGCATATACTTAATTTGTTTAGATGTGTCATTCTGGCTAATAATCACATATAAGAGTCATAGTGAATGAATGCAAACTTTTCCTAATGTTGTATATACACAGATCTATACAGTCATCAATAAACATAAGAATTAAAACTGACCCTGTCATTGAATGTTTTGAGCAGCATTTCAATTTATTACTATGGAGGCAGATTTTATTTGTTGCTAATTTATACAGCAATTTTATTTTTTTTCTTATCTAGTTGCTCTTATCTAGAGCATCTTTTTGCTCTGTTGATAGTTAACCACCTACAAGGGAAGCCTGGGCTGCTCCTGGGACCTAGTGGCCATCTAGTTCAATCACTGTTGGCTGATAAAGGACAGTAGTCCACTCGATTCTTCCAACAATCTTCTTTCTGAAAGACTATGTAAGCCATACCAAGGATGGTGCATGCTAATGAAATGAAAGATTACTCTTAGTTATTTTAAGCCATACAAAAACTACTGCATTTAGTTATCCTACAAATTATCTCGAGAAGAAAGTTGGGCTGTAGTAATCCTATCTTGTAATATACAATAATTTGATACAAATATCTTATTATAGGATTTATTTTACTAATATATTGGCACTGATGCAAGTTCTGGTACTGGTCAGTAGTTTATTAATCAAATATTTTGTTTCCATGGTGATAGTTATGTTAAAGATTAAGAAGTTAATTCACACTCACCTGTGAGGACTTAACATTCTATATCTGTATTGTGTGGATGTGCATATGGCAGCTAAACACCTGCACTGTAGGCTATGTGCCTGTTGGAAGAGCAGTTACTTGTCTATTCTATTCTAGTAACCCAAGCGAGTCTCTGCTGTGATGTGTAACTGAAGATGAACAATCTTAGTGGTATATCTCTCTGTACCCAGAAAGTTGTTAGGATGAAATTACATTTCTCCCCTTAAAGCCCCTCCCTACTTCCACAGTTCTTTCCAAATAAGTATAATTATTTTTTGTTATTTAATCTTGGGTTTATGTATGTCTCTTGCAACCAAATACCATTGGGCTAACATGGAAGATAAAGGAAAAAATGTGAATGCATTTTCTTTAAAATCTAATAATGGTATCCAGCTCCTATTTAATCTGTTTTTTAATCGGTTTACTATCATAAGCAAGTGGTTATCAACTAGTCATAACCAGTCATCAAAATCTGGAAACAGTCTTTCTCTTATCACATTCTATTTCTATCAATGAAACAGAAATTATGACCTATAATGAACAAGTTGTTTTATGTTAATCATGAGTGATTAAATAGAGGGTAGATAGTCCAGCAGATATTATTACTTGATTTAAACCAAAAGAAATATATATCTTGTCAAGCTATTGTCCTTATTTTTAGTTTTATGCTTAAGTATATAAAATTAAAAATTTCATACTTCAGAGTATACTATTTCTCATAATTACACAGAAGCAATTTCTTCTTTTGGCACCATAGGAGCTAGAAAAGGTTATCTAATTATAAAAAATTATCTTTCTTCTTTAATAAAATAGAAGAAAAATTTAACTTTCTTCTTTAGTAATCCTCTCTTCTCTTTAGCTAGGACTGGTCAATATAAAATGGAGCCACGACATTGACATGAAGTTATTATTATCACAAAGTAAAATTTAACTATTTTAAACACTGATGCTATTACTACAAAGTTATTCTACACTGTAATGTTACCTCATTAATTTAACCTAATATTTTAGTGCAGACAATATAAGAAATTATTTATTTATGAGCGGATTTGCAGTCTACAACATATCTGTTTTTGAAAACTATTGTTTTCTGTAATCAAGACAATGGTGTTTCAACTGATCCTTTATTTTATAGCTTGAAATATTTTAGAAGAATTTTATGGAACAGCTGAAAAATATTGCATGTTTTTATGATAATCTAGTCATTTTTCCTAACTCTAAGTAAGATTCCCTAGAAATCTCTTAAAATTAAAACTAACCTTTTGTGGTATGTTTCTGTGCCTAGGGCTACATTTATGCAATTCCTCTCTCACTATCTGTCTTGTGAATCATAGCCTGAGTACCTCTAATCAATTACAGATCAAATTAGAGGTTTCCCATGCTATTTCATTAGGAAGCAACACTTTTGGTGTCCCAAGAGATGTGTATCTTATTGGCATTGATGCAGAAACTTAAAATCATTTATCTTTTGTTGAAATGATAATAAGATGAATTTTGCAAATGACTTATGAATTAATAGAGTTAAACAGAGCAAATGAATTTTTATATAGTTGAACATGTTCTCTGCATTAAATTTTTTTAAAATATGCTCCTTAAATAAATGAAGTGAATTATCTTTGATTTCTTTTGATTAATATCAAGGTCTAGGCCTTTGTATCATAAAAGTTATCCATTTCAATTCCTTTACCATAACTATATCTTCGATTGTTGACTGATCCTTTAGAAGACATAATATGTAATTCAATTCTATTAGAAATTTATGCAAATATATTCCTTTGCTTTCTCCCCAACCTATCTAGCCCATGCTTTTCAATCTTGTAGATTTCATCCAGTCACTTGTAAAATGCAAAGTCTTAGAATTATTTAGGGCTTCCCTTTTAATTTAATAGCATCTTCCCCACCCCCTTGAGTTATAATCTCCACAAATGGATGACTTAAAAGAAAGAACAGGAGAATCCCTTTAGTTATTTGCCTGCCCAGCTTCTTATTAAATGATCTGCATTGTAACAATAAACAAAATAAGCTTATCTGAGGGCATTTAAAGTGATTAAATATAACCTAATTTCCATTTTTATAATCTCAGTTCAATGATTACTGCTAAAAACTTCATGTTTTAACTACAAGGACCAATTTAATAGTCACACAATAATTTTATCAATGTCAGCATTAATGACCCACATAATCTGGATTAGAATTCTTGTGTTGAGGAAGTGTGATTTCTTAATCTGAAGTGGCATTATTTTAAAAGATGAAACACTAGCCAAAAAACTAAATCTATAAGATATAGGATCTATCTATAATTATCTATAGAACCTGGAACAAATAATTTAGCTTATTTCCTGCACTTGTAAAACAGAGATATAAATCTCATTAGTTAATGGGAATGCCAATAAGTTAATGCATAATAAATAAAAATTCTGCATTAGTATAATGTGATCATGAGTTTTGCTGTGTTTTCATTTTATACATATTATTTTTACTTATATCTTTCTTTAAAATAGAATCTTTTAAAAACTTAAATGTATTATTTTCTAAAAGAAAACTTCATATCACCATTATTATGAAAGACAAAGATAATTTTATAATATTAACAGCAAATAAAAAATAAACACTTTGAAAACAAACTATGCTATTAAATTAAACCTAGATATCTACATATGCTAGTTGAACATCCAGAGATGGAAGCTTTATCTTTGTTGAAAGGAAGAGATTATAAAGAAATTGTGATATTAAACAGATATTCTCTTTGATGTGATAAGGCCAGAAAAAGATATGAAAGGAATATCTATTTTTCTCCATGATTCAATGTTATTTAATGTTAAAACCACAGACCACCTAATTATTCTTATAACAACATTTTTGTGTCTTATACTTTGTAAAACTTTAAGTGATAAGCATAGAATCTTTAATACTGTACTGTCGATGCATTATGTTAATTGCACAGAACTAAAATGGTAGTTTTAACATTAAAAATCTTTATCAATCCAATTAAATAAAGCAATTTTATATAGGTGGGATCTACTTCCAGAATAATTATTTTATTTAAAAATTATCTAATTAGTTTAATAAACCAATTTTAATATATATTTCTCTCTTAAACATTTGACAAAATAAAACAAGGGCCCACAGCACAGTTTCTAAAAGTTACTGAAATATTATACCTCCATTCTGTTGACACAAATATCCATGGCATTTTTATTTCAGTTATTATAATTTTCAGTTCTAAAATTTCCTTTTGATTAATCTTTATATGTTGTATTTCTTTGCTGATAATTTCTATTTCTTTGCTGAAACTTGGGATTTTTTTCATTTGCTCCAAGCATGTTCTTAATCATCTATTAAAGCATTTATTTTTATCATAGTTACTTTAAATTACTTATCAAGATAATTCTAACTTGCTATCATCATGCTGCTGGCACTTATGATTCTTTTCATTCATTTCAAATCTTCCTCGTCATTGGTGTAATGTGAGATATTTGTTCAAAACCAAACATTGGGGTGGCACGTTATGAGAGAATGTTTTAGCTGGTGTCAAAGCAAAGAACGCACCGATGTCACAGAAGAGGAACATTGTGTGTCTATTGAAGTTGAGAGAGACTAGAGTTCAGTCTAAACGCAACTACACTGGGAGGAGGGATTGGAGTGTCTTTAAGAGGGGATGACACTAGGCCATGTATTTTGTTATTTAGCTTTACCCATGAAGTTACTTACCCCAATGTTTCTACATCTTGGAGCAAGATACCCATCCATCCACCTCTTTTAGACTCCTACCCTCCCACGCAGATTGGGCAATGTGGCAACCTCTTTGTTGTGGAGTTCACATAAAAGGGATGGCTCCCAAATCCTTGAGAATGTCTGCCCTGGGTGGTAATACTGGTAAGAGATTTTTAAAATAATTTACATCTCAAAGGGGAAGAGAAAGAATTTGCAATTAAAAGTTTTCTCAAGTAAATAGCTAAGGAAAGGAAGGTCAGGGACCTAGAGGACAGAGGAAGTCTGTCACAGATTTGGTCAGGCTGAGGGAATAGTAAAGCCATCTGAGTCACTAGCTTTTTTTGACACTGCTCCAGCAGGGCAGGAGGAGAGGGTGCCCCGTGTATGCCAGATGGATGGAGAAGTCTGGATTTCCCCCTGCCCGCTCTGACACTCCTCGGGAGACGTCTCTCCATCTCTACTGAGCAGCTGAGCAGCGGCGGGAGTTTTGTCTTCACATGTGGTCCACGCTGACGCTGCATGGGTAGCCTCATCCCTGGGGCTGGTGGGGCTGACTTTCCTGGAGGAACGTCATCTGAGGCAGGGAAGCAATTTGTTCCTTATTCTTTTCACTGACCACTGGCCTGAACTGTGCAGCTTCTAGAGATCCAAGCCTTACATCATTTAGGTTTTTGCGAATGCCATCTATTATTTTTCAATGCAACAAAAATCCTCTCCCTTACTCTTGATTTCATGTGACAGAATTTTAAGTTTCTCAAATTAAGTGATTCTTAATGACGTAATGTGGATATTCCTAAACTTAATGTGCCTCAGATTGAGTTTTTAATGTTAGTCAAGTTGATTTACTTCATCTAACTTGTATTTCTTTATACATAAAACTGGAAAAATAATTATGAACTCACAGGGTGTTGGACAAATTGAATGTGAGAATGTATGTGAATTTGTTAGCATATAACATACTGATGTAGATGTTAATATTGTTTATTATGTAGATTCCTATGTTCTTTCTCCTTTGTGACTTTAATTGTGTGTGTTTTTGATTTAGCAACTTGAACAGAGAATGGAACAAAAAGTTTTGGAAAATTCAACAGCATAATATGGGTTGCAGAAGTAAATATTTATGTGATGAGCTGAAAAACATTAGGCTACAGGAGGTTATTGATACAGGTAGAAATGTGTAACATGGACAGGAAAAATTAAAGAAGAAATTTTTCTCAGAGTAACAGACTCCATTGATAAGATAGGATATGAACAACTTTATATGTATGTGGGAATGCAGACTGGTGCAGCCACTGTGGAAAACAGTATGGAATTTCCACACACACACACACAGACACACACACAAAATGGAACTGCCTTTTGACCCAGTGATACCACTGCTGGAAATATACCTGAAAAATCCCAAATTTCAATGAAAAGAATTTATATACCCCTATGTTCATAGCAGTGATATTTATAATAACCAAGATTTGGAAATAGAATAAATGTCCATCAGTAGATGAATGGATTAAAAAAGAAAAATAAATCTAGTACATCTACACAATGGAATACTATGCAGTAGAAAGAAAGAGGGAATTCCTACTTTCTGCAACAGCATGGATGGAACTGGAGGCTGTTATGCTAAGTGAAATAAGCCAGTCAGTGAAAGACAAATACCAGATAACCTCACTTTAAGAGGAATCTAATGGACAAAATAAATAAATGAGCAAAACAGAACCAGAGGCACAGAATCGTGGAACAGACTGACAGCTGTAAGAGGGGAAGAGGGAGGTGAGGACTGACTGAAAGAAGGTGAAGGAATGAGTCCAAGAACGTATGTGAGGGACCCATGGGCCTGGACGATGGGAGGGGACTGATTACAGAAGTGGGCGGCGGGCTGAGTAGAGGGGGGCTGCAGAGGGGAAAAGTGGGATAACAATAATACCATGAACAATAAAATATTTTAAAAAGAAAAGAAAATGGCAGGCTGCCCATACGATAAAGTAAACATTCACTAGTACTGGACTAATTCATTTTTGCTGACATTTTTACATTTGCAAATACAGTCTCTTCCAGGAAAAAAAACAAAACTGTGAAGCCGCTCTGAATGAGAACGGGGATATCTTTTTAGTTTTCTTTTAGTATTCTGAGCATAGAAGCACAATCATTTGTTTGCATGCCTGTTTTTACAATATGAAAAGTGCTTACCTCAAAACTTAGAGCTGTGTCTTTTTATGCCTAGTACAGTATCTAACAGAAAGGGAGAACTTAATATGGTTTTGTAAGAATAAAACAGAGATTTCACATGATTCCCCTTTTCAGCATTCTCAAAATTTCTCTTTACTTTGTACCTAATCCCAGAACATTTTATTTCTAGTTGTTTGCCGGAGTCCATCTGCTTCTCCCGTCACATCCCATATCAAGCCTTCCCTTTGCTGTTTAACATATTGCTTATATTAACCCAGAGGGCAGCTTATGCGACTTTTCTTTCCCTCTAATGATATACCTGAAACCTCATTCTTTTTTAAAAGAGTTTATTTATTTATTTTTAGAGAGAGGGGAAGAGAAGGGGAAAGAGAGGCACAGAAACATCAGTGTGTATTTGCCCCTCATGTGTCCCCAACTGGGCAACTGGCCAGAAGCCCAGGCATGGGCCCTCACTGGGAATTGAACCAGCAACCCTTTGGTTCACAGGCCGGCAGATTCTTTACTTCACCCCAACTCTATAGGAGTGTCCTTTCAGTCTTTGCTCTTTAATCACCTCTCCACTGTGATCTTTCTAAGCCCAGAGTCACCGAAGACTCTAGTTAGCACATCCGGCTCCCCTTGTCGCCACCTCAGGATCCCTTTGACTCCCTCTCTTTCTGCTTCACTCAGGGAACACCATGGCGTAGACTGAAAGAAGCAAGTGGAGAAAATGACATTAACACAAAACTCTTCACTTCTGCCTGTGGAGCTTTGGTGAGCTCATTCGGTCATTCTTGGAAACACGTTGTAATGTTCTCTTTCTCAGCACTGCCAACACAGGGCTTTGGAAAAGCCTCCTGAACTGCCTCTGCAACTCATAAAAATGAAACTCGTCGCATCACACAGGGTGGAGAGCATCCTGCCAGAACCTGGTCCTGCCAGGACTGCTGACGCTGTGCACAGAGCTTCTTTTGTCATGAACTTGTCAGCCTGAGTTCCCTAACCATGGGAGCTCCCGGGGCCTTTCAAATGCATTCCCTGAAGCCTGACACCAAGAGAGCAAGGTGTCCATGCACCTGAAGGTAGTTCTCTAGAAACTGCTTCTCCTAAACTCTAAGAGAACTGTTAGGTGGGGGAGTGGATTGGGGCAACAATCTTTTTGTTCAAAAAAAGTTTACAAACAGCTCCACCATTCCATTGCCTGGGGCTCAGTCCAATAGCAGCAATGAAAACAGTCAACATGTTTGGTTAAAACTCTCTGCATGAAACCGTGTTTAGGTAACTTCCAAACAGTAGTTTTCATAGTCCTCCATTTCTGGTCTGCAGGGAGGGTCCATGGCAACGCAAGGAACGTGTCTCTTCGCATTTGAAGGCTGTCTTTTGATTTTGGAGATGATGGCAGAAACAACGGCAGGAGTCCCTATTCGGTCATGGAGAGGGTTTAACCAGGCATGTAGGCCGTTTTCATGGGTGCTGTGGGACTGAATTCCAGGGGAGAGAATGGTAGAGACGTTATGTCAGAGAAGCCTAGGGCGGGCGAGTCATTGCAAGGCCCCCCGCCAGTGCTCCCGTTAGTTCCCAGTGCGTAGACTGCTGATTTCACTGATGGGGGAAACTTAAATTGTATTCCTCAAAAATCATCTTTTTCAGATTTTAGAGGACATACAAATGTGTTAAGTGTACATTTTTACATTAGATGCCTTCCTTTTCCTTTTAATTTTACTCCCCAGTGTAATTACTGTCTCCTTTTATTTTTAAAGTATAGTTTACATTCAATATTATTCTGTATGAATTACAAGTACACAGCACAGTGGTGAGATGATCGCATACTTTACACAGTGTTCTCCCTAACATTTCTGGCACCCATGTGGCGCCATATATAATTATTATAATTTTAGTGACTATATTCCCTATGCTGTTATCTACCGTTAATAGCATTTTGTGCACATCCTTTTGGGTTGTGTTTACAAATAAATTGATAAGCAAGCAGGGTTTTGGGGCCCATATATTAGCTACATGTTTTCTATGCAATAAATGTGTATTTACATAACTCATTTTGAATTTGAATTTGTTGAAATGATTTTAATGAATTAGAAATGTTAGGGCTAAGGATATCTAAAATGTATGGTGTGACCCAAAACTGTAGCTTTTCCCCTCATAGTAGACATTCGTCATCAGTTTGTCTCCCAGTGTTTGTTTATGAGAGTTCAAAGTGTACAAAATGTTCAAAATTGAAAAACATTTCATATCAGTGTTTTTACTCTTTGACAGGGCGGTGGTTCAGCTTAATCATCATATATTATTAATTCTTAACCATCATTTGTATTATTTCACTTTCTTGTTTTTCCATTTCCCTTAGATTATTAGTCCCTTTGTTACTGGTTTCTAAGAGTTCATTTATGGCTAAAGGTATTAACTATTTCTCATTTATTGCAAATGAAATACTATGTTTTTGTTATTTTACTGTGGTGTTTGATTTTTTCATTATACAGAGGTTGTGTATTGAAATATCATCTTGTTCTGTCTTTAAAAACAATACAAGTAAAAATAACTTAAAAAACATTTTTAAATGTAAAACAATCAGGCTATATGCTATTAATTCAAATTCCATCTAATCTGCAGGTGTTACCTATATCTGAATGAAACATAGGTGATTAATTCATCTCGCCTACATCATCACTTAGATGACTCTATCTCACCTACACAGCACCTATCTTTATTGGTAGGAACAAGTCATACAATTAAAGATTGAACAAAGAGAGGGCGGGAAGCTCATATCAGTTTTAAATTGTTAAATTTAAATTCTTAAGTGGTAGGTAAATCTAAGGTAGTGGAGAGACACCTACCACACAATAATCTCTCTCCTCCACATACAACCTTATTTTAAGCACCAAAGTTTGGACAGTGTTTCTTCACAGATCCTATTATCCTTCTTCACTCCTCACCCGAGTGACAAAGGCTCCGGGGCAGATCAAAGGTCAGGTGCACCACGATCCTGTAATTGCAAAACCCAGGGTCACCTTTGTAATCATACTACTTGATCTCCCAAAGCCATTTGACACTGAAAATATTCATTTTTTTAATTTAAAAAGGAGAAATTTGAAACTGAAAATCAATTTACTATAGTAAGTAAATTGAGTAAAATTTATTTTTTAAATTACTATTCAATAAATGCCATCAATGTTAAAATTATTCAATATAAAATAATTTTAACATTTATGTCATCTAGGTAGTGTGGATGAAAGGTAACTGACACCTACTATATATCCAGAATTACACTGGCAAGTGATACACTATCTTTAAAGATAACTTCTAAGAATCCTTTCAGTCTCTACATGTGCATACCACGATCCCATCAATAGCTAGCCGTGGCCTCTTTCCCTAGAATTGGAGCTAGCCTTGTGGCTATTGTTTACTGATAGAAGGCAGTGAAGAAGATCCTCTGCCAGATCCTCTTGCATCTCCAGAGGAATCCAGAGGGCTTTTGCTGTTTTGGAATCAAACCGACATGCAAGAAGTTCAGATCAGATTATTGAAAAGTGAGAGACTAAGTGGAGAGAGTCTTATTCTGATAGAGGATAGATAAGTAGATAACAGATATTCTGATAGATAGCACACATTCTATCAGCCCTGCTGAAGGATGAGATATGTCATTAAAGCCAACATAGATGTTCCACCATCACCTTTGCTCCCAGATATATGCCACCATCATTACATAGCTAAGTGACAACAGCCAATGTGAAAATAAGCATAAGACCCACCCATCATAGTCTTGGCTTTGTGGGAGATAAATAATGGTTAAGTAGCTAAGTACTTTGTGGTTATTTGCTCAGTCACACATAAATGAGACAGACATCAAAACAAAAATTCGAGTGTTAAATAACAGAAATTTAAAATATATAGTATTGGCTTGTAACCAGGTGGTTGGAAAAGGTTGGATGGACAATAAGGAGACTGTTGGGAGAGGCTGGACAAGCAATAAGGTGGCTGCTCTAGGAAGCTGAAGAAAGAAAACCAGTGCTATGTAATGATGGGAAAAAATAGGGAAATTTCCAAGGCAGCATATAATATTGAAACTATATCTAAGAAGATATGTAGGCACATTGTCATAAGTGCTAATTGACTTAAATTACTTATATAAAACATAAGCGATGTGATGAACTAAGGAAGAAAATATTCAGTTTTGAAAAAGAAATTCCAGAAAATAATGTTCATCTGAGGATTTTCTAGGTTGGAATTTTTTTTTCCTAACGCCCTGTCTGAAAGATAGAAATTGCCTCAGGCTAAGATCAGGGTACTTCTAGTAAAAAGATCAAATTAAGTGTGTTTCTATAAGAACTTTTTCTAAAACCTCAGAAAGACTTAGGGATTTTGTTTAGTATTCTCAACAGGAAAGAAAAAAGTCCAAGGACATCAAGAGCAATGTCCAGTAGAACCATGGGTCGCAGCCCAGAGTTGAGAAGGGCCTGTCTTGAAGATATTGCAAGAGTGGCTTTTGTCTAATGAAATGAACTTTAGTTGACTATATTAACTTAACACAAAATTCTCAAAAGACTTGGACAAACTTGGACTAAAAGAGATTAAGACATTTAAAAATGAAAAGAGGCTTCTGGCCACCAATTGTTTAGTATCAGAAGAAAAAAAAACACTCAGCAGCAAATATAAGTTATTTTTCACGATAAAAGAATAACACGTCAGTGGGCAAAGCCAGTATCTCAGCTGCAGGCGTCAAAGGCTGAGGTGAGCTAGGCTCAGAGGCCAGAGCTGGGTTCTGTTCAACGAATGGTCCCTGTTCACAAGGGCAGGGGGCACCGAAAGTAAGGCCCACTGTATTTCAGAAAGACCGTGGAGCAGAGACTGCTATGTGCTGCCTGTTCCTCTGCCCTTTGAAAGAGAGTCTCTACGTCCTGTCTTAGTCTCAAGAATAATATGATATATAGACATCTAGTCTTTTTAATTAACAATTCTCTGCAGGAATTGGACTTGAACCCAGGAAGCCTCATCCAAATCCAGTCCTGACACAGACTGCGGATACTGAATGTCAAGTCTAATGCTATGTATGACATGAGTTTCTGGGGGGTGTTGAAAGGGGATGACTGTATTATTCACATGAATCATTATACCAAGATTTGATCCTAGAAATATGCCCCTTCCCTATACATGATTGCCTTCTTCACATTAAGAGGTATTCTACTTATCTTATGAATGACATTGTGACTTGTTTCATCAATAAGATACAACAGATGTGACATTCTGTCAGTTCCATCCCTGGGACGTAAATTATATGGCTCTTCTACTTTTGTCCTTTCAATAGTAAGGTTCTATGGAAGAAAAGAAAAAAAAAAAAACAGTTAAGACTATCTTCCTGCCTCGGCCATAGAGATAGTGAGATTCAGCAAGCACCTACTAATCCCAGTAGCCCCATCTGCTATGCTGGGCATGTGAGTGAGGCCCTCTTGTGTACTACGATGCCAGTCAGCATGCGTCTCAGCTGGGGAGTACACATGATCCTTGCTCACTGTGTCCTGCCCAGGTATGTAATCATGAGCAATACATTGTTGTTGTTGTTTTAAGTCATTAATCTTTATGGCAGTTTGTTACACAGCCATAGATAACTGATGCAAGCATTTCCTATGTAGTTTCTCCATGCTTAATAGAATCTCCTAATATAGTCTTTCAAACCTAAAATTACTTTATTTTCCTAGACTACACTGCTGTCAAATAGAAATACTCATATATTCAGATGATTAGACCAATGTGAAGATATCATACTTGAATTACCTAAATTATAACTTCATACTCCACTAGGCTATGGGTGTCCATACATTCATAATGTCATTTGACCTTTAAGTTCTTGGACAGACACCTATTTGTCTAGGTTAATTTCAAGGCAGTCTACATGGAGTCAAGAGAATTAACTGTGTGACCTTTGGAGTTTCCTTCCAGCTATACCATTCTATGATTTATACAGGTTCACTTGCTTTTTGGCAGTATCTAATGGTGTTAACTCAACATATGAAAAATCTGAACCTGCAATGTTCTTTTATATCTAACTACACTTGGAGAAATTAGGAGGCTTAAACTTTCATTTCAAGAATAAAGAAACAGGGAGAAATGACCAAAGCATGGCCCATTAAAATGAAGTAACAGGAAGTGTACACTGCGAATGGAACTCAAAGTTCCTAAATATGCACTTTATTAAAATAATATGTCAGAAGCAATCCATACATATATGAAAATAAATTAATCCATTCCTTTAGGCAAAAGACAAGCTTAGAGTATGGTGTTACCATAAGGCAGATGGTCCTGTAAGAATTATTGATGTAGAATTTTCTAGTTTACAATCACTTTCACAACATTCAATTTATATGTCCCAGACTAAGAATTCTGGACATTATTGGCATAGGAATTATTTACTGAGTATCCTTTAGGTTCCTTGATGAAAAATAGCAAAAAGTAACTTATTGACTTAGCATAAATATAGTTACTTTTTGGAAGGAAATGGTGTGAGTCAAAGTATTGGAGTAATCACCCAGTCTTTGGGAAATCCAAGAGATAGGACAACTTCAGAGATTGTAATATCACATACCAGTGCACCTTATTCTAGAGTTTACAAATTATTCATTCCTGCTGCCTTCTTGCCCTGGGTACATCACAAAAGTTTAAAATTCCATAAAGAACAGAGAGAGAGAAGGAGGGAGAGAGAGAGAGAGAGAATATTTGATTGTCCTAGTTAGTCTATATGTTGTATGATATAGGGTTATCAAGAATATAAGAACTAACATAATCAAAAGAGTACAATATAGAAAATTCCCCAGAAAATTACGGAGCAGATAAAAGCAGTAGAAATATACCATGCTTTATTGTAAAAAGAAAGAAATAAGTCCAAAGGAAGCCAAGCATTTTGGTAAAAGTTTCATTTGTGTTAGCTAACAAAGCTGGGACTTGTACCCATATATTTATATATATTTTTTACATGCAGATATGAGACTTTGAATGTAACCTCAGTAGAAGTTTTATTTTTTTAAATAGGCAGAGGACTTGTAAAAATGTATTAAACTAAGTAAACCACGTTGTCATTTCTTCATGACTAACTTTCATAAATGTGCTTTGACCATTCACTGTACTGTGCATAAAACAATTTGGAATTCATGAATGAGGTGTTTTCTAAAGTAGCAGGTCAGCAGTTACCCTAAAAATGTATGTTCTCTTTTGCAGATTTTAACAAATCTGTTTACAAGTCTAAGTTTTACTCGGTAAAATTATCCAGAGAGAAAGCAATCAAAATCCATCCCTGTCTAGACTAAATGTTTGTGCCCCCCAGATTCACATGTTGAAATCTAATCCCCAATGTAAAGGTGGAATCCTCATGAGACTCCAGAAATCTTCATCTCTATTCTGTTCTGTGAAGACACAGGACGTGGGCCCCACTGGACATTCAATCTGCCCCTGCCTTAATCATGACTCCCCAGCCTGCAGAACTGTGAGAAATAAATTTCTATTGAGTATAAGCCACCCAGTCCATGATATTTTTGTTATAGAAGGCTGAACTCAGACAATCCTTTTGAAATCAAATTAAAGTTCTTTGAATCACTTAAAAAGTTTACATAATTTTACTTAGGTCTCTAATTCTCAATGTTCAGATGTTCTATACCTGCCTTTAAAATTTTCCAGAACTATTAGCTATGTTTGACTTTATTCTAAATGTACATAGTTGATTTTTAGACAGAAGAGGGTTGTATGAGCAGTAGTATATGATGGTGAGCAAATGTACGCACCTATAGACGGAGACTGCCTATGTTCAAGTTTTGTCTCTGACAAGTTTCATCTGGGTCAAGTGACTTAGTCTTGCCCACTAAATAGGGAATTATAATAGTTATTCTGAATACAAATCGTGAAGATAAAGCTTGTTAATATAAATGTAGTGTGTGGAACAGTAATAATGCTGTGTAAACCTTTACTATTACCTGGTGTATAATGAATACATGGTGGGTGTCTGGTGACTGTCCAGCGGGGGTACTACTGGGTTCATTGGAAGATCTGGATCATCAGAATAGGATGAACACACTGTCAGAATTCATTTGATTTCTAGGAAAATTACAGGTCAATGTTTTTTTAAAACATCTTTGGTCAGTCACAGCTAGTAAATAATAACTTAATCCAGCATAGCAGGTAGCTTATTATTCTCAGAATATTTCACTCTCTCAATCCTTCTTTCTTTACACTTGCTAATACTCAAGCTCATGTAATTTTTTGCTCTTTTGTAGTTCTATAAAGGCATGGGTTAGTTAATAGTTAGATTTTCTAAAGTATATTAGTATAAACACAACTCCCGTCATAGGAAAACAGTTATTGTCCCAAGCTCTTTGATATTGTTTATCATGCAATGCCTTAAAATTATGTATATCCCTCCCTGAGCACACCTAAAAAAAACCTTGAAAAGTAATATAGGTGTTACGAATTCTGTCAATGAAAGAAAGATCTGGAATCCTGTGTGCCTACAGCTGCTTTTAAGTAGTTGTACAGAGGAGTCCTCAGAAGAGTGTGACTTCTTTAGCTACTCGTTCAATCATGAACGAGCTAACAAATACACATGGGGTACTTTCCGGGCAACAGCTGATATTCTCTTCTCTGCAAGCAAAATAGAGCCATAAGTAGATGCATTTTCTCTTTGGTGGTACTTATATTTACAAAAGAAGACATAAGCGAATGAATAATACGATAATTTCAATGAGGAGATCTAGGAAGAATGTATAACAGTGTGATGTGTCAGAGGACAGCCGGGAGTGAAGAGGTGCCCTGGAAGTCTCCCTTGAGCAGCTCAAAACTCACATGGAATCTAAATGGTGAGAAGAAATCAGTCCCATGGGATTGTGTAGGAAGAACCCTTTAGAGCCAGGTAGGAGTGAGGTAAGAGTGGGGTGGGGAACAAGCATAAAGGCCCCAAGGCAAAGATTAGCTTATACTGTTGGAGGAATTGAGAAAGGAACTTGTAGTTGAAGCACAGTGGTGAGAGAAGAGAAATGGGACAGAAATGGCTTCATCAATGGAGGCTCACTTAATATGGATTTTATTTTAAGTACAATGAGAATTTATTGAAAAGTTTTGTGTACATCTATAGTATTATTTTACTTACATTGGAAAAATTATTTTGATTTTTAAAATAATAAAGTGTTGTCACTCTATTATAACTCAAAATTATAAAATTGTCAAAAGTATTTCTGATAATGTGGGCAATCTTTCTGACTCCATAAAAAACTCATTAAATTTATAGATTCTCTCTCTCTCTTTAGGATTGCCAAGTTTGACTATACAATCTTAGAACTATGTGATATTTTCATTAATAAAACAATGTTTACTTATTTTTTGTAATTGTGTATTGGGAGATGTTTTATTTAATAACTTATCAGAAATACATGGCAATGTAAAGTAATATATTCAGAAAGAATATTAACATTTTCAAAGTTTTATAACTGTTCACACATCTAATATATACAAAACATCAGATCAGAATCAGTGGAAGAAAAACAGATCAAATCATTGCCTCTACCATAGAAAAAATATGCAATTTACAAAAAGAGTAATATGTTTATAAATAAGTTATTGCATCATGGAAATGTACAAAGAGAGTATTGGAGAGATACAAATCTATTTGTGGTTCAGAATGCGAAGATGATGTTTTTGTTTGGTAGCTAGAGGGGGTGAAAATTAAAAAAAAAAAGACTT